>OX104065.1:94447511-94592260 GCA_944474145.2 Dicrocoelium dendriticum | reverse complement strand
GAAAATCCAGGTAGATCACATCATTGCCTTCTCCAGTGTCAGCTGACTCGGTCCAACTGCTGCGTGCGATTAGTAACTTCGTTGTACATGACCGCTCTCCACAGAAACCGTGCTGCTCAGGCGTGATTATGTTACAGTTTTCCAGATAGCACACCAGTGCATCGGCAACTATGGATTCCATGACCTTGGAGAGTATAGGAAGAAGGGATACTGGGCGGTAGTTGGAGGGATCAGTTCTGCTTCCACCTTTGTGAATCGGGGTTATTATTCCAAGCTTCCACATAGCGGGAACTTGGTTCTGGTCTAAGCAGCGCTGGAAAAACTGAGCTAAAGGTCCTGCCAGTTGGCTTGCTGCTGCTTCCAGTGCCTCTGGACGAATGGTGTCGACACCCGGCGAGCTGTGTTTGCGTAGAGACGTCAGCTTTTGCAATACAGCCTCTGCGGTAAAAGTGATGTGGGTTAGTCCTGGCGAGGAGACGACAAAGGTTGGTAGATCGCTTGGTGGCAAGACCCTTTGAAACGTGGGGGTATATTGCATCCGCAGCGCGTTTGCTGCTTCCACAGCCGTTCTTGTTGGGCCATCAGCCGTCCTGAGTGGAGGAAATCCTTGCCTCACCTTTCGTAGGCTATTGACGTGCTTGTACAGCAGTTTGTGGTTAGCACTGAAGGTTTTTGCGATGTTCTGCTGATAGGCGGCTTTGTCTTCTCTTAGCAGTTGAGTGCAGTGGTTACGTTGGGCTACGTAGTTGTCCCAAGTTTCTGGTGCTGGAGCTTCTCTGTACACTCGCCATGCTGCGTTGCGTACTGTCATCCATTTTCGAGTTCTGCTCCTAACGAAAGAAACTGATTTACACTTATTGCAAACTTTATCTCTGAAGCCTCTGCAATCAGCTGACTGAATTTGTTGACGAACTCGAGCCAGGCGACTTCCGGGGGTTCTTCGCCAAAGAACGACCAAGTTGTGGCGCTGACGAGCTGGGCTAATCGATCGTAGCTTGTGATGGTTCGCACAGTCTCATCGTTCTCATTCCGATATTCCGCATAGCAGACGAAGTTGAAACTGATGACTGCGTGATCACTGCGACCCAACGGGCAGTCTAAAGCCAACACATCAATCATATGCTCCTCGTTGGTAAGCACAAGATCCAGCACAAACTGCCTGTTACCTGTTCTGAACCGCATGGGCAAAGTGATGTGATTGTAAAGAAGAACGGTGGTTACGAGATCTTGTAGATCGGTTTTGAATTGTTTTCCGATCGTGGCAGGAGTTTCTACACAATGTAGATTGTAATCACCCATGACAAGTATGTGAGTGTACTTTTGTTGTAAACTGCATCTTAAAGCATCCGCTAGGTGGTAGTCGTTTTCGGGTATAGAGTTAGGGGGCGGTACCCCAAGAAAATAAGGCAAGCGTCCTCTGCGATTTATCTGTAAGCGGCAATAAAGAGAGTCGGGGAACTGCGAGTCTGAATCCTCCACGGCTTCGCATTGTAAGTCGCTTCGGTAATACAGGATTACCTCTCCTCCTTTTGTGAGCCTGTCGTTCCGGATCAGCGACATGCCCGGTAGCGAAACTTCAGCGTCCGTCATTCCCGTGTGCAACCACGTCTCGGTGCTACCAATGACATCATATGACCCGGAAGCTTGGCGATCTTTCAGTTCGGCCAGTTTATTAAAAAGATCCTGAGCATTCGTATACAAGCAGGCCAGTTTCTCGGTCTCTAGGAGCCCACAGACGGGTGAAGGGGTCAATTGTGGGAGAATGCCGACCGATGGGAGGTCGGCAGTTAATCGTTTTTTTGATCGGATAATGATACCTCGTTTGCAACTTGATTCGGCCAAGGTGCATCCCAATCTACGTTTAGACCTACGTCAAAGTCAATTAAAGCAGCAGTCAAGTTACGCCTCTGTACATTTGTTGATATGCTTGCTGCTTCAGGTGCTTTACTATTTGAGCTGTGCAAAGCTTCTGCGACCTATAACCGAAGTTCAGAAAGAAGACTTTTCCGATTTCTCCGCCATCGATCCAAAACATCCTTCGCTTGTTGCTCTGACTGAACCACAAGTTTTAGGATTCTAGGGCCGCATCCTCTATAATTTGGTGAGAGAGGTATCCTGGTGCGCGATAGAGCTACAATATTATCCAAAGAAAGTGTTGCACGAATAAACCGCCACTGTTCTAAATCATGCTTTCCGGTCTCTTGAACATCTTTAGAAGGATGTTCTTGCACGCCATGTATGAAGATTGTATTTAGGCGGTCTTGTTTGCTGTGCCCCTCTTCGGTGTTGCTTTTTGATTGTCGCGCGCTCCAAGGGATATAAGGATAAATGCGTATCCCATAAGATCCGTGTTTTATCGCGCTGGCGGAGATCAAAACGTTTTCAACGTCGGTGGAGGATTCTAGTGTTACTCGAATAAGTCTGGGTTCTCCATAATGTGGCGAGTTCTGATGACGAGTAATTCGTAATAAGTTTATGGGCTTGGCTTTGACACTCATCGGCAAGCACAATGAGTTCCATTGTCCTTTGTCGTCCGATAACTTATCCCGCAATGTGATGGCAGTAGTTTCAGGGACATTTGAGCATACAACAGTCCGGGCACTACTGTCGGATCCCTTCTTCGTTGATCTACAAGATATGGTACTCGTTTGTCCTGACCTGCTGACAAGTGTTGATTGTTTGCTGTTTGTCCCTCTATTCGCGTTAACGGTGTTTACAACAGAAGAGGCCGCAACGGCGACCTCCCGGTGGACCTTTGCAGCAATCTCTGCATATGTAACTGATGGTCCGGGGGCTTTGTCTCGACAAGAGACATTTGAGCTACAGGTACCGAGGGTTGGTGTTCGGCTGCTTATCTTTCTTAATAATATATGCCAGGTCTAGTGGAATTTGCTTAACCAGACGTTTTGAGTGCTGCCAGATTTTCATTCCTATGAGTATGTTTGACTCTCGTAGGTACGGTCCGTTTTCGTCTGGCTTTCTAGCAAAGTTGGAGAAGACAACGGAGATGGGGACGTGGCTGATTGCGGTTCAGGGGAAGCGGATTGTGCAGCATTCCGTTGCATAGAAGCCGCTAAGCTTCCGTGGTGCACACTTGCTTCCATTGAAGTAATCTTATCGTTTATCCTCTGCTCGGCTTCTGCGGTTAACCGATCGCATTTCTAAGCTAGGATGGGCAAGCACTTAACGTGTGGGATGGTGGAGCACGCAGTACAGAACCAAAGTGCATCTTGGGATCTATTTCGCTCTCGTACCTGTTGTTGCGGTACCATGTTTGCTTGCATTTCACCTGCGTGAAGGCCGACTACCGATCGACTGAAGCACGACACCTTCAGTGCGGCTATGAGGTTTCTGACTAACGTCCATTTCTCACAGCTCAGCGGCGTGCCTTCCCTTTGTCTTGCCATGCGATCCCCGCATGACAGCTCGATTGCGGCTGTGCTGTTTGCTAACGTTCACTCCTCACAGCCGAAAGACCAGTGTGTCCTGCAATCGTAGACACACATGTCGCGCCTCTGTGCCCCAGCTCACACCTGCCGGCAAAGAAATTTGCGCCATTGGACGATTAGCATTTCAGCCTACTGGGGTACGTCAGCACTTGAGTGTAGCCTCTGCCAACACCGGACATGATTAATAATACACTCTGTACAGCAAAACTGACTATTCCGCACTGACGAAACGACATTTCAAGGCTATCCGACAACGCAATCGCTCGGTGAAACTTATGGCGCGAATTCAAGAAGCCCTTCCTTCAGCCAACTGTTTAGTGTTTACAGATAAAGATCTATCGCTTCAATGCGATCATCTCACGAGTTATATAAACTTCTGCTTCCACCTATGCTGCCCTCTCGTGACGGTCTATCTGCGAGCAGATGGATTTTCTTCACGCCTGCTGAAACAACTTCGAAGAAAAAATGAACGTGCTTAGAAACTCAAAATAATCACCCTAGTCAAATGCCTGAGTTTGGCAATTAAAGCTGGGCGCCAACAACTCGAAGACTGATTACCCCGGTCGCAACGTCCCTTTTGTGTGTACAGTTCCGCTTGCTCGTTTCAAGCAAGGTATAGTGGAAAAACGACCAGGCGACTGTTCGTGAGAGCACGAGAGTATTGTCCCGCATGGCTATACAGTGGTGTGAGGAAGAATGTGACGAGCGCAGTGTTGTCACACTTAGTGGATACCAACCACAAAATCAACACAAAAGATTCATTCCAACCGCTCTGCTATTTGCCAGGACGCCACAAGGGAGCTGTTATATGCCGTCTGCTGTCAACAGCAGAGGAAATCGAAATTCGACACCATGACCCGGAGTTGGGCGCACAGAATGTTGTGCAGACGCAGCTGGTATAAGGTTCAGCTCCGCCCTGGCTGCGCTACAGCACCCGAGACTGACTTTGAACAACTTTGCATGGCCTCGCTTCAGATTTTCCATTTGGTTGTGCAATTCAGCGTTCATGGTTAACATTTGCTTGAGTTGGTTGACTTGCAACCCCTTGCATATAATATTTTCCGACTAGTCGAGCAAGTTCAACTCGTCCATCCAATCGAGTCTAAGCAAATCCAACTCCGGCTGGTCTGTCACAAAGCACGTTGTGCGGATTTGTTGGCCTCAGAAACGGACTTGACAGTTCAATCCACCAAGCAATTTTGACTTACCACCTGAAACATTCCGTGCCGTATGCGACGTTTGTATGAGTTTTGGCCGCCCCAGTCTGCGCCATTTGTCGCTGGAGATCAGAGTGGTAAATGAAGCCGTATCAAGTTGTAACTCGACTTACCTGCCATTGCTTTTCGTCATGGTGTACTTACGCCAGTTGACGCCATCAACCTTGAAATTCGCAGTGATCGTTCTGATCCCATCTGAACGGTGGGCCGTTGTTGTGCTTCTTCCTCGACTAAGTAGGACCACATGCAAAACAACACGACACTTTATGGTCTTTTCTGCCTCATCGGTTGCAAACGTGCTTCTTAACTGGACAGTGTGTAGCAAAATGCCATCCTCTACAAAACCAACAAGCTGACAGAGGTTTGGAATGTGATGAAATCATGTGAGTTGGCGCTGTTTAGGAAGTCCGGTTGACCGCACAAATGTGGTCATTCTCGCTTGTATTGAACAAATGCTAAATGCGTGAGGTGTCAGGCTTTAGCTTCATGATTCTCTGGCACTCACCGGTCACTTGTTACAGTGTGATGTCAGGATTCTGTACACGTTTGCGCAGTTCTCTACTTCGAATATCTGCAGCTTTGGCTGCTTTTAGGCTTCAAACGTAAATTAGACACTGGTACTGGTCGGCAGTCAGTTTGTGAAACTGTGAACGTTCGCACTCGCAATTTACATGGCTCGAGTAGGTGACCCAATCTTCGTCTTCTTTCTTGGCCATCGTGAAGCACTTGTACCGGATGTTGAACAAGGATGTCTGCTCATCAAAAATTTGTGACAGGACTGAGACAACTTCGTCCAGGGATAGGTCAGTGCTCTTCTTTGGCAAGATGAAATTTGTAAACTTTTCATGTTCAGCCGCACCCAGCTTCCGGAGCATCAGGCGAATTTTCTTCTCTTCTGGTACATTTGCGAAATCAACACGAAACATGTCTTCATACTTGTGAAACCAGGAAGCGAATGTTACGCCAGCATCCGCATCATAATGGAATTCACTGATCTGCTGAGTCAGGGTTTCTGGAAAGGGGACACTTTCAGTTAGTCCTAACGCTGGGCTTGAGTGTATCGACAGCTTCTGCGTCAACATCTCACTGAACTTGGCCTGTTACTTTTCGAACTGTAATTGCAGTTGCTACAAAAGTGCATGCAATGGTTCAAAGCTGACTGCCATTTCTGGGTTCGCCACTGTTGTAAGGCTGCCCTCGCCTCTGCTCTCTGCACTAACAACTTAGCCGGGGACGAAATCAGAACACTGAAGCCGGCTAGACCGAAGGATATTAGGCATAAAACACAGCTAATTTTATAGGTCCCAATCTATCATCAGTTTTGTCCTGGAGCTGGCTCAAACCACTTGAACTGGACAGATTTCAAACCTGCTTGCAGTTCGCACTGGCCAGTTGTTATCGCGCTCTCGTACGCAGCAACCCGTGTGATGATGCGGTCTGATTTTATCAGCTTCTGGTATGACTCAGCCGTGTTACCGTCGGTCGGGTAGCAACCCGTGTCATTCAGACTGACGTCTCGAAACCGTGTCACGCTCATAGGCTGCAGCCTCCGATTAGATGTTATGTTGCCGAATTGCTGTTCAATCATCGAATGGACCAAATCCTTACATTATTGGACTGGACGGAAGTCGCAGTTGTCTTCGGATTTACGCCTTCCCATTACTCAGCATTTACAGTCAACAGTAATCGAGTGCGTTAGAAGGTTACTGGACTCACCGACAAGCACATCAGACTGAGCCGGTGCAGCTGGAAACTGCTTAAGGGCACCAAAACGAGTAGAAGCTCTTCAGCGTCCCCCTAAGAGTTGATGAATTTGTTTGGCTACGTCTGACTCAAAATGAAGAAATGCTTACAAAGTTCTACCGTGATAGGGTTGGCCCCTACATAGTGGAGCTATTGCTATCCGATGCTACGTGTTTATTAAAAGGTTGCGCTTGCCCCAGCAGCCCGCTCGTGACGATATAAGTTAATCGTCTCAAGCCGTACCGACAGGATGTCGACCAAATAGATAGCGAATCAGCCGAACCCCCACCTGTGTAAGTGGATACTGAATCAGAAGCGCTTGCACAAGGAGGATACCGTCAGGCGCCGGGGACGTTGCTGGATTAGAGGGGATGTAGTGCAGAAAACGATAGAAAAATTATCGCGCAAACTAAATTTAAGCCGTTACTAGAACGGCGTTTCCGCTTACCTTGTAGAGCCGCCCGCTTGTGCTGTGATCGAAGAGGAGCAAGAAGACAGGGGAGATTGTTGGTTTGGTAACGTATTGCATAGTACAAGTTCCCGTTTCGTTCTTGGAATTCTCCCTGCGTTGTGTGCTACATGCGCGCCTCAGATGTACTCAGTTGGACAGAAGTTTTGCCGTTGGTGCTACTCGGAATTCAAGCTGAAGTGAAAGCTGATCTCCAAATGTCCAGCGCCGAACTGGTTTACGGGCAACCAATCCGATTGCCAAGCGACTTCTTCAAACGCCTAAACACACATCGCTACAACGCCCACTAAGCTCAGCAGCTAGCCAGGAGCATGCGCCTCAACAAATCGATCGAAGTACGGAAACAGTATCGCAGGTATTACGTCCCCAAAGGACTTCACCACCGCCCGTTCCTATACATACCCATCCTCCTCCTCCTCGTATGAACTCACGAAGGTCTGTTAAGGATCGCCACTTCGTCTTCGAACGCAACGGGTAGCGGGAACTTCCCTCGGTCGACCAACTCAAAAGTGCTCAAAGCAAACCACAGTTAGACATTTTCAGGTCTTACGTGAATTTCGAGCTAAGAACGTAATCGTTACGAAACCAGAAAAAGGTTCCGGAGTGGTGATCATGAAAAAAGCACAATATGATATGAAGGTGTGCGGCATAATTAACGAGGCGACTAATTTCGAACGTCTTATGAAAGTGGGGAGGGAAAATCAGTGTCGAAGCGCGCATATTTCGTCACCTGGAATTGCTTTTCCTCCAACGCGTGATAGCCTGTGATACTTTTAATAGTTTGAAACCCAGTGGTGGCACTATTGCAAACTTGTATGGGTCCACAAAGAGTGAAGTACTTCTCAGACCAATACTTTCAGTGATGAATGCGTCCCAGAATAAACTGGCTCGTTGGCTAGTATTGTAGCGACCTGGAGATTCCCCTGTCTGTCTGGGTAGGATGTGTAAAAAGTAGTAAAATATAAGTTCATTTTGTACCTAGACAACCTAGGAAGCTTGTCTGTTCGAACGGTGAGTATGTGTGTTTGGGTCAACCAGACGAATCGCATTTCGCGCACTTTCGGCTTTCCGACTCGAGAAGTGCTTACGAGGTCTGCGTTGGCCTCCAGTTTCCCCCTAGCTAGAAATTTTTTCGGTGCCTGCGCGATTGTACGCTTCGATAACAAACGGCTACTTCGCCCATTGATTAGTCCACTTCCGACTATTCTCTGAGTTTATGGCAACCGAGTGGTTCCTCTATAAACTTGCTTTCTCCGCCAAAACAACAGTTAACTCCGTAAAGTCTTAAAGATTCATTTCAACTCATCGGCAACCTGGATGAACTCAACCTGTCAGACAAAGTCATGTGTTCTTTGGATATATATAATGCACATTTACCAACGCTTTGCTACATCAGACAGCTGATTACGTGTGTAAATTAGCCGAAAACTGTGGTTGTTCGTTACCAATTCCGAGTGAATTGTTGAGACAATTGTTGAGACTATTGTGTACAGTAAACGTGGATTTTCACTTCCGGAACACATCATAAAGTCGAATTGACGGCGTACCATTGGGTTGCTCTTTAGGTCCTGTGCTCGCTGGTTTCTTCATTGCTGGTGGTAGAAAGAAGCATTTCTACAGAAATAGCCCAGGTGCCCTACCACAAACGATATGTCGATGATATATTGGCGTTTTTTTCGTCGGAGCAGCAGCCCAACCAGTTGGCAGAACACCTTAACGGTGCTCTTTCTAAATTACTGGTTACATGTAAAGTGGAACAGAACAATTGTCTGCCATACCCGGACATACTCTTAAGTCTCAGGGATGACGGATTGATGAAGAGGTTCATGTACCGAAAAGCAACTTGGTCCGGTCAGTACGTGTACTTCACCAGCTTCACACCAGTGCGGTACGAACGGACGCTTGGGAAAACACTAGTTAGCCGTGCCTGACGAATTATTTCGGCCGACTGCCTGGACAATGATGTTGTGTTACTTACAGCAACACTAATGGCGAACGGCTACCCACGAAAATTTATCGGAAAGCACAGCTAACCGCTTTGGCCAAAGGACTTGATGCACACGGCAGCCATGAAGAAAGTGTATATCGAGCAATGTTTCAAAGGTGACTTAGCCATGCTAACGACAACTAAGCGTATAATTTCGACTACAGAAGGAAGTTCCTATGCTGCACAAGTTGTCGTCATCAACCGAACCTGAAATTTGCTCATACCTCCAACGAAGGAAGCTCAGCCTATTGGGGCCAGCTCACACTGTGTATACCCATTTGTGTGTCTGCGGAAACAATTATTATTCGGACTCCTTCTCAAATAAACAAAAATCTGCCGTGTTGGGTTCAGCCTGAAGTTGCCCAGATTTCCTACCCCGTCAAATTACGTGCTTGTATAGACCGCCAGTCTCCTCGATAGGTAAACACCCATTAGTACTGTGGTCACCGGATACAGCTGGGCTCAGCGTTCAAAGTTGTGTTACGTCACGCTAATCCCTGCTTCCTTCGGTTCGCCGAGGCTGTCGATATAAGCAGGGTGAAACCAACCCTTTGCGTCAAGAAACAGTTATTTGTCAGCCTAAAGCGGCGTTGCACGTAGGGGTGCAGTTCCGCCATAATTTATGCACCTCCAGCTTGTCTGGTTGGACCTACTATATATATATATTATATATATATATATATATATATATATATATATATATATATATGCAAATCGGTTATTGTTGCTGGCACTGAGACAATACGAAATGAATTTAAATAGCACCCTTCGTCTTCTTTCCATGCATTAAAAAGTCTTGAAAGAATTTACTGCTTTAAGCTGAGAAGTGGTTAAATAACCGTAACGAATTAGTTATCAGATGTTAAAACAAGTTTATACAAGCTCTTTTTGACCAGTTTTACAAACAAACTGGAGCTAATTGTAGTGTGATGCTTTAGCCTGTCTGTTAGTCGTTTACTTGGGACCTCCTTTGTGTTGAACCATGGTAAACGACGCTTGTCATTGATCTGGTAAGTGGCTAGATTCCAGCAATGGGGTGAATATGTTCATCAGGAGCAGTAGGTATGTCAGCCCGTCCTAGTTTAATTTTGGATGGTGAGATGCCATATGATCCCTGCTTGGGTGATAGCCTAATTGACCTAATAACCTGGTAAATGCTGATGAGCGAAATATCAACTCTTCTTAGGACGTTTGTAAATACAAACTCTGTGTACATGCAAGTACATGACCAATTTCGAAACTTATGGAAGTGGCGAGGAATTAATGGAATGTTTTGCCGATCACAGATGGGTCATGAAGTAAATGGACGTCATTGTCAACAATTTCATTGATCAGAGTGGAACGGTTAGTGGTTCTACAACGCAGTAGTTTTACACGTTCTCTCGTATTGCAGGTTGTTCCTAAAGCTACATGACCATATTTCGCCACGTTAAACGCGCATGTTTGACTCTAATCGTATATTCGTACATCAGTAAGTGAAAAGTCATTGACCTTTCTGAGACTAGCATATAGTTTTCTGGCTTAATTTTCGATGATGCCTTTTGAGACATGAACAATACGATTGCACAGTGAAACAAGGTGAGCTATAGCGAGATGGATCTGATAATAGAACTGCTCCACAGTAGTGCAGACACCGATAGGGTGGAAGAATATAGTTCAATCAGAGCAACCAATAAGTCGATTCAGAAATTTAAGCCATTAGTTCCCTTCAACAATTTGAAAAGCACGAAAAGAAGACAAAGGCTGGTAGATGCATGCATTTCGTATTGTATCCTCCGTACCATTAACAATAACCGATATGCATATATATAACTAACAGTGGGTGCAGTTAGACAAGCTTAAGGTGCAAAAAGAATGGCGGAAGTTCACACCGACGTCGAAGGCAGCTTTAGGCTGACGAATAATTCTTTCTGAACACACAAGGCTGGCTTAATCCGGCTTATAGCGACAGCCTCAGCAAACCGAAGGAAGCAGGGATTAGTGTGACGTAACACAATTTGAAACGCTGATCCCAGCTCAATCCGGTGACCCGAGTCTAGTAGGTGTTTGCCTATAGAGTAAGCCGGCGGTCTGCGTGAACATGAAATCTGACGATGGTAGGCAATCTGAGCAACTTCACGTTGAACCCATCTTGGTAAATGTTCCTTTATTCGGGAAGTCAGCGTTCTATTAATTCTGCCTATGTAACTATTTCCGCAGCCACATACAAATTGGTATACACAGTGTGAGTTGGCACCAATAGGCTGAGATTCCTTCGTTGCAGGCATGGACGAATTTCCGCTTCGGTTGATGACGACAACTTGTGCAGCGTAGTAACTTCCTTGTGTAGCCGAAATTATACGCTTAGTTGTCTTCAGCGTGGCTAAGTCACCTTTGAAACATTGCTCGATTTACATTTTCTTCTTAGCTGCCGTGTGCACCAGGTCATTTGGCCCTCGCGGCTGTCTGTGTTTCGCGATAAGTCTTCGAGGGTAGCCGTTCGCCATTAGTGTTGCTGTAATTAACACTACATCATCGTCCAGACAGTCGGCCGAACAAATTCGTCTGGCACGACTAACTAGAGTCTTCCTAAGCCTCCTTTTGTACCGCACTGGTGTGAAGCTGGTGAAGTGCTGGTAGTGACCGGACCAAGTTGATTTTCGGTAAATGGACCTCTTAATCAATCCATCATCCCTGCGACTTATGAGTATGTCCAGGTATGGCAGACAATTGTTCGGTTCCACTTTGCATGTAACCCGTATGTTAGCATAAGCACCATTGAGCCGTTCTACCAATTGTGTGAGATGCTGCTCCGACGAACAGAAAGCCAAGATATCATCGACATATTTTTGTAGTAGGGCACCAGGGCTATTTCTGTAGAAATGCTTTTTTCTACCATCAGCATGAAGAAACCAGCGAGAACATGACCTAATGGGCTACCTAATGGTACGCCCACAATTTGACTTTATGGTGTATTCCGGAAGTGAAAATCAACATCCTCCGTGCAAAATAGTAGAGATTCTCTTAGCAATTCAGTCGGAAATGGTAGCGAACAGTCACCGTTTTCAGCTAATTCGCACACGTAATCAACCGTCTGATGTAGCGGCACGTTCGTAAATACGGATTCTACATCCAGGGAACATATGACTTTGTCTGACAGGTTGAGTTCATAGGTTGTCGATGAGTTGAAACGTGTCTTTAAGACTGTACGGAGTTAACTGTTGTTTCAGCGGAGCTAGCAACTTCACTAACCAACGAGCGAGTTTATGCTGGGGCGCATTCGTCATTGAAACTATTGGCCTAATTAGCACTTCACTCTTATATGTCTTTGGGGACCCGTACAGAGATGAATAGTGCTGCCACTCGGCTTCAAACTGTTAAATATATCAAAGTCTATCATGCACTGGGAGAGAAGCAATTTCAGATAACGAACTTTGCGCGTTTCGACATTGGTTAGGTCCACCACTTTCATGAGCCGTTCGAATTTATTCGCATCGTTGAGTAT
Organism: Dicrocoelium dendriticum; assembly: GCA_944474145.2. Taxonomy (NCBI): domain Eukaryota; kingdom Metazoa; phylum Platyhelminthes; class Trematoda; order Plagiorchiida; family Dicrocoeliidae; genus Dicrocoelium; species Dicrocoelium dendriticum. The sequence goes on along the minus strand of OX104065.1, from coordinate 94,579,911 downwards.
GGCGCACGTCTGCTCATTGTATTCGGTTTTGTTTATGATTACCACTCCTGAACCTTTATCTGGTTTCATTAGGACTACGTCCTTAGCTCGTAGTTCACGTAAAGCTTGAAAATCTATATCTATGCATATCGGTTATTGTTAATGGTACTGAGGAGACAATACGAAATACATGCATCTACCAGCCTTCGTCTTCTTTCCGTGCGTTTCAAATTGTTGAAGGGAACTAACTGCTTTAAATTTCTGAAACCAGGAATTCCCTCCGAAACAGTCAGGTTGATGCATCGCATAGTCAGCATGAGGTGCAAGATGGTATGCTTACGTGTGGAGATATCGTTTCTCTCGAAGTGTATTTTCATGCTTCGCTATCCTCGTCCAGTGCTCTTACTGTTGTGTAGAAACAAACTCAAGTCCTCTGCGACTAACCTCAGACGTGTGGCGTCCGCTCACCTAGAGATGGCTCAAACCAGACTTGCGGAACTACTAGAAGCTCATGCACGCTTACTACCCGTAGTCGAGGATCTGTCTCTGTGTTGTCGAGTTGTTTTCACTAACTTTTGTAAATCAACACTTGATCGGAAAGGAATCGGCGCATAGCGACAATGGTTTTATGAGCACCAAATGGATGCACCCGGAGACGTACGATACAGATCTTTATCAAATAACTTATGTCGACAACAGAGTACACATGGGTATGTACAAACGTTGGAATACTTGGAAATTGGCAAAACAGTGCGAGCACTGGAAAAATTATATCGTTGCTCAACCTAACACTGGCACTCCAAGACCGCGGTTTCGTCTTGGTTGGGACTCATCATTTGGAGATAGCCTGAGTTGGGTTGGAACTCAGGAGCCTAGTGGCTCATGGTTGACGCCATAAGCACTTTGCCACTGAGATCCGCGAACAACGCTTTGTACAGCGGAAACGAATTCAATGTTGAACTTGGAGAATCCGCTGGTGGTTGGGTTGCTACAAACTTCCTCTATTGAGCCACTAGACTCCTGAGTTCCAGCCCAACTCAGGCTATCTCCAACTGATGCGTCCCAACCAGGACGAAACCGCGGTCGTGGAGTGCCAGTGTTGGGATGAGCAACAATATAATGTTTCCATTTTACTTACGGTCCTTGTGATTGGAAGGACCGAGGCCCACCTCAAGTGAACCGAGGTCTCAATAGAGGTTGCTTTTAGCAACCCAACCACCAGCGGATTCTCCAAGTTCAACTTTGAATACGAGCACTGTTTGGAAAGTCGCATGTTTGACAGCGGACAGCTGGACTTAGTCAATGTTACCTGTCAATATCAAAGGTTGCGCATCAATCGTTCTTTGAGTAGGTGCACATACCTCGGGCAGCACATGACCGAAACGGTCGGAGATACAGAGAGCCGGAAGTGGACACTGTATCGCATTCGCATGCTGTGTGATCTCCCCCATCAGCTACTCAAACCAGAGTGTACATGTAGAGGGCAACATCTAAGTGCACACTATTTCACTGTACCAGTAGTCTAGTCATCACTCTATCTAGCAGTTGCTTTACTATTGCCACATCGGTTTCCTTCAAATATGGATGCCCAAGATTTAAGGCTGTCACGTCTAAATGTTGAAGAAAACATCAACAGTTCGTATTGGGTACTTATTCTCATGGCTGCGAAAGTGGCTGTTAGCCTGACCTCCAAACGAAACCCATACATGTTTGCCGTAACATTGAGCATGAGGTCTAATGTGTCTCCATCCAGTTTGTGACAGCTTACACTTCAGTTTGCACAAATGCATGTGCATATGTTGTATTCGAACTGCCATTGGACACGGATGATCCCAATCCATGTATCTATGTTTATCGAATGAATTCGACGAGGATACTCCTACAGCTTTTGTGCGACCAAATTAGTGCAGGGAAACGGCACTCAGGCAAACCGAATAACATTACCAGAACATGAAGAAGGTGAGTATATGACAAGCTCATGTTGATCACAGGTGTTGCAAATCCAAGTCAAATTTTGATCAATAGGAATTCCGTGGACTACCATAAAGGGTGGTTGCTCAGGTGAAGGAGAAGGCACTATTGCAGGTGGAATAGAAGTAACATGAGTAGCACCCGTTCGATTTACTAATCGGGGCCAATAAGGCGGCGCATGTGGTACGGTTGCCTGCGTGCTGAGTAATATTGCGTTTCAGAAGTAGATGTTGCTTGAGCTCCCCGGTGTGGATGCGCCTGATGTGAATGTTGACAAGGTGCCTACCTGTCTATTACCCACTACCTCGTCCATACTGGCTCCAGGAGACAGTTGGTCGTCGCTGGAGGGGACGGAGTGCACCGTCCTCGTGACGGTGCTAGGCTCAAAGAGTGGTTCCGTGCAACCTGTGTGGAACGGGCTACGGTCCAGCCACCGCCTCGTGTACGTCTGGTGTGCATGATTTCCCAATTAGGCCGGAATGCTTCAGTTCTGCTTGTTGAAGGAGTATGGGCCGGCTCCGTTGATGAAACGTGGCTCCACTTCACCTGTCTACCGGTCTTATTCCTTTGGGTTTACACTGGATATGGGGTGTGGGGGTGGAACTGTGGGTGGTGCAGCGCAAGCCACCCATGGCCCTCTGTAGGCGCAGGCGTACTGCGACTGTCCCCATGGAGGTCACAGCGGCAGGCAAATCCGGATACGGACGCCGCCAGGCAGTCTGTCATGTGTTACTATTTCTTTCCCCTGGACATTCGTTCTGACCGCTTCCATATCTCGACCAATTCATCAGTGTCAAGAATACTGCATATGCCCAAACATTTCGATTTGGATTTCAAAACGTATTGCCGCTGTTCCGGAATCAACCTCGATGACTTGATATGACCTGTTTGGCGGCATCCGGTTTCGGATTTGCCTGTCACTGTGGCCAGCCACAGGACGCCTGCGCCTACAAAAGGACCATGGATGGATTTGCGCTGCACCACCCACAGCTCCAACCACACACCCCATATCCAGTGTAAACCCGAAGGAATAAGACCGGGAGGGATGTGGATGCGAGCCAGATTTCATCAACGGAGCCGGCCCACACTCCTTCACAGGCAAACACAAGCACTCTGTATTTGGGGAATCAAGTGCACACAATGCGGGGGGTAGACTGTAGTCCGCTCCACACTGAGTGCATGGAACCGCTCTTCGAGCCTAGCACGACCACAAGGAAAGTGCACCCCGTCCCCTCAAGCAACGACCAACTGTCTCCTGGGGCCAGTATGGACGAGGTAGTGGGTAATAGAGAGGTAGGCACCTTGTAAACATGCACATCAAGCACAGCCACACCGGGGATATCAAGCAACAGCCAATCACTTGAGAGAAAGATAACAAAGAAAATAAATCGAGTAATGCATAAGGAAACAGTTACAAACATCCTAAATTAATGAGCATATGAATTAAGTTGTTTACAAACGTATCCGATATAACTTCACGAGGTCTGAAAGTATATATCACGGAAATGTCACACACGAAAATGTTATCGAAATTAACTACAATTGGCTTAAGCGACATGTGCAAGTTTATAGAAGAGAGTACTGGTATGTGAGAAAGAAAAGCATTAGGACAAAAATTGCAAACCCACCAACTGAAATAAAGAGACTTAGCATGCAAGCACGCGGTTAGTAAATCAAATGTAGCATACCTACAAACGCTGCACCGGTTCTGCCTACGTTCTCTGCAGGACGCGTCGCTGCTTCGGTAGTGGTCTTGAGTGGCTTCGCTCATGGATCACTAGGCCTGCCTGACTCAGGCACTCGCGACCGCATGTGCATCATGCGCTCGATGTCGATGGAGTACAACCCATCGGCGCTTGCCGCTTCTGCACGTTCCGCTTCCTCTCTGCATACATGAGGTCTTTCTCTTACACTTCGGCTAGTGCATTCGTGATCAGATCGCGCCATGCACGCCGATAAACCGTCTTCGATTCCCATGACCTGCAATCAAGACTAGAACCCGAGAGGCTCAATTTAATCATGTCCTGGTAATGTAATTTTGGTTTGGCTGCATTCCGCTTCCCAATAGCTGAGCATAAAATAGGTGTTTCGGTATCCGCGTCAAATCCATACAGCTCACATGACTGAGCCACCTCAGGTGTCTCAGCAAAAGTATGCAGTCCACTGCATACATCCCACTTTGTTGCAACACTTCCATGTCAGCAACTCTGTCGCCTCAACCGATACGCAAAATCAGTCGCAAACACCGCTGATGGAACCGCTGGAGATATCGCATATCCCGCCAGTACATCGTCCACGTTTCACTGCCGTATAGAATAACGGACAGCACCATGGATTTGTAGACCATAAGCTTCGTGCCAATGGTAAGCTGATGGTTGTTCCACACTCGGTACTCTAGCTTTCCGAATGCCGCCGCTGCCTTCGACACGCGAATACGCAGCTCAATGTGCAGCTGCTGATCAGTCGACGTCACCCTCCCAAGGTAGCAGAAGCGGAAGGTGGTTTCCAATACTTCAGCACCAAGGCTGATTTGCGACAATATTGGAGATTGCACCTCCGGTGAAGGCTGAATGAGACAGCCAGTTTTGCTTGTGTTGATAGTGAGCCCGAATTTGGCAGCTGTCGAAGCCAGGGCACTAGTCATTTGCTGCAACTCATCCGCTCCGTGTGAAAACAACGCACAGTCGTCAGCAAACAGCAACATACGCATAGTTGTTTCACAGACTAGTGTTCTCGCATCGAAACGACGGATATTCAGCAACACACCATCAATACGGTGCTCCACACGAACACCGTAAGCACAAGCCGCATCAAAAGCATAAGACATCATGGCATGAAGGTATATATTAAACAGGGCAGGAGCTAAGACACAGCCTCTCTTTACACCAGAGACAGTTGCGCAGTCATCCGAGGTCTCTCCACTCAGTTGCACCCTCGACCGCATACCACTGTGCAGACATCCAATTAAACTTACAACCTAACGCGGGCAACCAAACATACCCAAAACCAGCCATAATGCATCTCGGTTCACCGTATCAAATGCTTTGGTGAAATCAACAAAAAGCGAGTACAATGGCTGGTGTCGTTCTCTGCACTTCTCCTGCATCTGACGAGTCGCAAACATCATATCTACAGTGCTGCGACCCGAACGGAATCCACAATGCTCTACGGCCACGTTCGGTTCCACAAACAGATCGACGAGGCGGTTGAGCAGGATTCGGGCAATCATCTTGCCCACACAACTCAGCAAGTTAATTCCACCATAATTCGCGCAACATTGCTTGCTCCCTTTGCACTTGTACAGTGGTAGCGCAGGCCAATTCTTCAACTCAGGAGGCACCTCCCCTCAATCCACACGCGTTGCACCAAGTGGTGCGGCGCAGTCACCAACGCGGGTCCGCCGTGTTTCAGTACTTCAGGTGGGATCCCGTCGGCCCCGGCACGCTTGCCGTTTCACAGCTGAACAAATGCTCTCTGCGTCTCATCCAGTGTCGGCGTGTCCGCTTGACTCGCTTTCACATGGTGCTGCTTGAGGCCGTTCAACGTAGGCCAGTCGATCTCTGAACGGTTGTTCAAGAGACAATCAAAGTGTTTCCGCCAGATCTGCATCATGTCTGCAGTCTGTGTGCAGGTAGCGCATGAACTACCATCAATCGGCGTCTTCAGTGGCTCCAATCTCGGCCATACACCGACTTCAAGGAGTCTAAGAATTCCTTGTGTTGGCGGCGTTCGGCGTAGCATTCCATCTGCTTCGCCTTCTCCGTCCAACATGCGTTTTTGATGCGACGGAGCTCTCGGGTCAGTCGTCGTCGAATTTTGCGCAACTGACTAATCTTCCCCAAGTCACTTTGGTTTGCCACTTGTGCAGCAAATGCCGCATTCTTCTCCGACACCAATGCGCCAATCGTCGCATTGTTCTCATCAAAGGAGTCAGGCCGCTTACAGTTTGCGCGCCCGATGGTCTCCTCGGCAGCAGCTGTCATCTGGTCGCGAATGTGGTGCCACAGTTCGCCCACTGTAGCCATGCACTCCACACCACACAGGCGTGAAGCCATCGCCTTCTCCAGCTCAGTACGTTTCTCCGCAGTACCGAGGTGGAGAATGTTAATTTTAGGCCGACTCACGGCGGGAGTGAAACACTTTGATTTACGAAAATATATGTACAGTTTGGTCCGCACCAATTTGTGATCAGTGCCACACTCAGCTCTACGCAGTACACGTGTCATGCGCACTTCACGCATATCACGCTGACGTACGATGACATAGTCGAGCAGGTGAGTACGTCCAAGTTGCTATATCACTCGCACTCAGTGGAAAACCGAGTGTTCGTGATCGTCAGGCAGTGAGTGGCACACAGTGTGAGTAGCATGTCACCGTTCGCATTCGCTGAACCAACGCCATGCGAACCGATAACATCTGTCCACACCGATGCATCACGCCCAACGCGTGCGTTGAACTCACCCAGCAGAAATAGTCGGTCGCTCCTCAGCACAGACCGTATCACGGAGGATAGCTGAGTGTAGAATCCATCACGCGTGTCGTCAGTATAACATATGGTCGGATCGTAGGTGCTAATAAAAGTGGAAAACTTACATACCATATAAGGGATCATTGCCAGGCCCAGCGTAGAAATCCTGAACCTGTGAAAGAGTGTGATGGATAAAAAGCAAAGTAGAAACCACATGATTTAGTGCTTTTGCTAGGTCGTTTCATTCGGATGCAAAGTTATAGTACTGATCAGTCTAGCCAGGATTCTATTCCCGATGGAGCGTCTTTAACTTGATGACAGAAGGTGTAGACATCGCGTATCCTACCAGCTTACCCCATTTTGTTCTCTACTGCTTTGTGTTAGTCAGCGATTTTGTTAACCTGGTCACGTTTAGCTCATGAACAAGGGACACCCCGACTCGGTTGTGCCTGATTTCACAAAATGTCACGCGTAACTATGGGAGAAGGCCAGTTCACAAAAGGGAAGTGATTATATGTACCGGATCTAGCAGAAGCTCACCGTAATTGGTTTCAGTCATCAAGTGTGGTCGAAAATGGAAAACCTGTCTATTCAAGTACACTACAACGAGTAGGGCTTTAACCTTATATTAAACCCGGAGTGCCTGTGCAGCCGCATACGATAAGTGTTTTCAGGTGATTAATCTGAACCCAGTTGGTGTTCATCAATGATTGATCAGGTCTTTAACTTGATGAGTGAAATGGATATGTGAAGGTATGACTGCGCAGTTGAGAAATCGGTAGTTTGATGCGTTCGTTGTCTACTTGCTTAATTGGATCTTGCTCACTACCGTGAGGAGACATCAATGCCCTGTTCCGACAGGGTCGGAATCGTTATCCTCTTCAAGTCAACCATTGAATCACTATTCTAGCAGTAATCGCTTATTTCGTCAATTATTTGAGCCTAGTACGACCACAAGGACCATGCACCCCGTCCCCTCCAGCAACGACCAACCGTCTACTGGAGTCAGTATGGACGAGGTAGTGGGTAATAAATTTGTCAACATGAACATCAAGCGCAGCTACACCTGGGATGTCAAACAGCAGATAATCATTCGAAATGCCGATATCGAATAAAATAAACTCATATGACCACATAATGACTCCCTAAATGAACGTATGGAAGAAATTACTTACACTTGAATTTGCGATAAATAAAAAATGTCCGAAAGTTATTTAAAAAATACCACGCGATAAAATTACGCAAGTTTATTACAATTTGCATGAGCGACGTGTGCAAGTTAGGAGAAGCTTATCAGGTGAGCCGAACAAACGAAATAAAGTGTAATAAACTTTATCCACATTAAAAAGACCTAGTTTAAGTGTGAGTTGGTTTAGCCCAACTGCGGTGAAGTAGCATAATGAATGCAACATCAGCCCCAGCATGGAGCACACATACATACATAGTTGGCTGGAGAGCCTAAGGTTTGCTGAGCATGGTAGGGGCTAGATCCTGACAGATGGTATGCCAACTGCTGTCACTGTTATGCCAACGGCTCATGTCCTGGACGCCTCCTCCTGGCGACCGCTGGGTAGGAGCTGGTTTACCCCCTTCTCCCTGCTAAGATCCAGGACACCAATCCACATGAGTCAGTGAATTGACCATGTGCTAGACCAGCTGCCTTTCGGGTGTTCATTTAATCGAAGGCTTTGGCTGAGGACCCAAGTGGTTCTCCTGTCATGTGTTGGCGCCCTGCCAGTATCCTAGTCCATCCTCTCCGGAGGTTAGGAAGTAGTCGCTGGTCCTGTAAATCCTAGCCATGGGAGACAACAGATCTACGGGTTATAAGCTCACAGCTCGATTGGCCTAGAGCACGAGCGCCACGCATTGTCTCTGCCGGTGGAGGGGCACCTGCGGGTATTCAATGGTTTGCTACTGCGCACCTCAAGCCAGCCAGCTCCTGGTCAAATTGGTGCAAACCCGCCAAAACCCACCTACATCTGGCCGTCGTCGCAGCTGCGTATCCTACTATGGTCGCAAAACATATATAAATCGTTCCAGTACCACAAAGGCTGTGTGGGACGGCCGTCAAGCAGATCCCAATCTGTCCATGCAATCACATTCCCGAGCTGGATCTGTTCCTTACTGTCCTGTGAGTAAGGCTATTGAGGCAAACTCTCGGGGCTGGGTCCCTCAAGCATACCTCCAAAACACCCACTGCCTTGTGGATCAGGCTAATGAGCCAAAGGCTCAGGGTTGAGTCCTTCAAACAAACCACCGAAGCACAACGGCCATCTCGCGTGCGATTGTCCGCAAATGCAATCGCATGTCTGCGCGCAACGCACTCATCATCGGGTGCTGGAACGTGCGCACACTACTGGACCGGAACTCCAGCGAGCGCCCGGAGCGACGCACTGCACTGGTCGCAATGGAGCTGGCGCGCTACCACATCAGTGTATCACGCCTTATGGAATATCATATGCATTTCTATGAAGAACTTTCTATCCGTCTACATAGTTTTCTACAGCTTACCGCTGTTAAAGCAGTTGATCGTCATAAGTGAAATCGATGTAAACACTAAATCTTGAACCGCTCCTTCTGCAAGCCAAGGAATTCGCTATGGAGCGGTAAGAATCATGTTATGTAATCAACCTTATGCCCAGCACTTCGTCAATTTAACGTGGACCGTTTAAACTGACTGTTGTTGAAGTTTTCATCGATCAACACACCGATTACTGTAGTTATCTGACCCCGTTGACCAACAGTGATTTCCTGTCTGTGTGCTATCGACTGTAATGCAGTGGCCGGATAACGCGCCTGAGAAGTACCATCGATTCCCACCACTAAATCCGTTGATACATTTCTGTTCACATCGAATAAGACCTCTCGTCTTTGTTCTTACTGGTTCAGAAAAGAAGTATTAAACCCGCATACTGCTTAACCGAGTTGCCATCTCTGCGTCAAACCCACGACGTCTACATCTCATGTGTGTCAGATAAGCGTACGCTAGCATATTCTCGAGTTGGGTGGGTTTTGCGACCAACTCATTTTGTCTAACACACAGACAACCGTTTCATTCCCCTAGAGCCAATTATTAGCACACATCCATTCTACTTTGTCTGCAGCCAGAATCAACGGACACTGTTGTTCAGTCCAAGCGGTAATTAATGGCACTAAGCTGCCGGTATGTACTAAACCATGCGGTCCCGATCGGAACCAGTCATCGACAATCCCCGTTTGGGACAATAACTGTTGCTGACCACAAGAAGAATAGTCTAACAGTGGCCAGAATAAAGACGATGGGGTTGTGTGGCTTAGCGGGTTGACGGGCACTATTCTGCTTGTTGTCTGATACATCGCCCGTACTCACACATCCGTCCCAACATCAAGCTTTACTCCAACTTCATAGACTTAGCACCAACCATCGTTCATGACAAATAGCTAATTGATTATGTTGGGCTGCTTCATATGGAGTTAAACTGTGCAAAATCTTTTTAGCTTTATTTTAAAGACCCTGACGTGATTCACTCACTGCACCAACAGATGTCACAGTGGAACATTTCTATTCCGATAAGTTCACTTTACTCAAACCCGTCGGGTTACGAAAATTCTCCTAACCCACAAACACATTCACGAGTTGGTGGCGTCAACCCCTATTTTTACCACAGTATCATTTCTTATCCAATTATCTCGCTACAGTTTCCAGTTCACTGGTTCACGTAAACAGAATCACCACTCTCTCGCCGTCTATAGTGATAATGGGTGGAGCCCAATTTCAACTTTCTTTACCAACGAGAAGGCGAACAGTCACTTGGTGACTGCGCCTACACAAGGACCATTAGTGACTAGGTCTGCACCACCCACTGCTCCACCCGCCGGAATTAATACGCTTATTAATACGCTTATTTCTCCCGATGCGAGAAACTGTGTCTTTAGCGGAACAGATCAATTTGTACCAAATTGGTCATTCTCTTGTATGGGCGATATGCATAGGTGAAATGTTTGGCTATGCGTTTCATGTAGTTATGCTTTGATAAATGGTTGGGGCGAAAACCTAGTTTTGGAAACCTTGATATTTAGATGTGCTTAGGCCCCCTTGGAATAGCTCATCGAGAGATTTTTCCCAAGTGAATATAGTGATTATGGTATTTGGATCAACGTATCTGGAGAGCTTACTTCTAAGGGTTTCACATTATCACATGACCTGTGTGTGCTTGGTAGATAATTATATCTGTACCGGAGGAAATTTGTGTGAGTGTTCGTGAGGTAAAAGTTAAGATAGCAGGGTCCTTTGCCTGTTCCTTGATGAATACACTCTTTCAGTCTAACGCTGCCATGAAGAACGTATACTGTTTCCCACGCAGCGCCGATTAGCGTGCTCCAGAGGCCACCATTTCAGGTAATGACATCAAACAAGTACGCACCTTGTCAACACTCGCGCCGAGCGCACCCGTAGCTCGCATATCAATCGGGAATTAAAGTCAGGGATATGATGAACTTTGAATGTACGAAATCTGCTTTGTGTGCTGTCGAGACAAACCAAGTGCTCTACTAGCGACAGTGCAGGCATGATTAGGGGGGATACTGAAATTAGCGTCTTTTACTGTGTTGTGCTTGCCAATTCAACTTGGCTGTCACGTTTTCAACGCAGCCTTCATGTGACTAGCGATATACTCTGTGTGATCTTTTCGACGGCTTAGCAAATTTTCTCCTCTGTGTTTCACAAGACCGCATGCGTTGCAGCATCTGGTGAATGTTGGTGACGAGTTTATGTCCAGCTGCATTTGCCGGTTGCGCATCAGGCTTGCACTGGCCATTCTTCGTTCCAGTGCATGATGTCGTTCTCATCTCTTTCCGACTACTAGACAATATAATTTCACTAGAAACTGATCATGTTCACATCATGAAAGTTCCAGTTCGGATTGTAAACATCCCTTCCCTCCACCATCGACTGGACGCGCGACAGGACTTGCGGTATTCTGGTTGCATCTATCCGGTGAAGGTGATCAGGCCATCTGAAGTTCAGCAACCACATCAAACGAGCACTTTCATCCCTAAAGTCCCCACAGGGCTTTCGATGTCCGGGAATCGGTTCTTCCAAGAAATCCCTCAAATCTGAGGCTGACATTGATATATATATATATATATATATATATATATATATATATATATATATAATCCGACGTTTTTTACACAGTTGTACCTCCGACCGCAAGTCACTGAAACATTTTATGCAAGTGAATACAGTTATATATCAAGGCATCCGAAGTTACCTACTACGAGCGACAGCCACCCAGTGTTTACCACATCGGATGTGCCGAGGATGTTTACTAACAGCGGACGTAACGCTTAGCTTTGTTTTGTGGCACTTCAGCTGCAGTTTATGGACTTCAAACGCCTGGCTGAGCGCAGCCTGATTTATTTTCGACAGTCTCCAACTCTAACAATTGTGTGACGTGGGAAGCCAGCGGAGGCTGGACCCACAGCATTACGATACAGTTTAAACGCTTTTTGCTTCGATAGCCTTTAGCACTTTGTCCACTGATCTAAATCGCATGCACTAGTAACGCGTTGATTCCATCCACACTCCTTTCGCCAAGCGGCAACCATTCATTCTTCATTAGTACAATAACATCCCATTGGTACTAGGAGCTTTACAAGTTTGCAGTTTACTGCGTGTTCCCTACGTCACACTTAGTCGTGCTAAATCAAAAAGTCCTCCTTCCACGTCGTCTTTCTGTAACCCATGCAACGTGTTATCTCCAACATCTAAAAATTGCTCAGTGAATCTTGAGATGCATGCCTAAGGGTGCACAGTATCCTCAGAATGAATTTAGACAGTATCCGACTCGCACTGGTCGAAGAGCTGCAATGGGCCGATCTTTAAATAAATACATAAATAAATACAACGATTCTCCAAAGGTTCGAGGCACGGCTTTCTAGGTATTAACAAAAAATTACAAGCATTAATAAATTGTCAGACACAATGCATCAATAATTAATGAAACTTTGAACTTCGGTAGAGTATCGACAAAACATTTTTAAAAACAAACAATCCACACAGCAACGATGGCAGGCAGGAATAGACATGGTGTCATAGAACTCCTTATGCTCGTTTTACTCAAAGTAGCGTTCGGTCTACTTCACTTTCTCCGCTCACCGCCTACCTTTGACGCCATCGATTTTTTACAGAGTGATCAGACACCATACTTTGTCTGTCTCACACTATTGGGAAATATACCTGTTATTTATTTATATGAAGTCCAAATAAGACTACGGCTTCTTCCATAAACTGGATTGTGTGTTTGGGGACATAGTAACCCTATTTGTAAGCGCTTCCAACCTTCCTATGTCGCATTTACACCTGCGTGTTTTAAATAACTGCATTTTTAAATATTTTGCGTTTTGACTTGCGCCATTTGCATATCATTGAGGTTTCAAGGTCGAGGCATTCCATCTTCGAGAGCTATACATGGGAATTGGTATACACAGTGAGAGTTGGCCCCGGTAGGCAGTTTCCTTCAATGGAGGTAGCGGTAGCTGGTGAGTTGGGTCGACGATAACAACTTCGGCAGCACTGCAATTGGTCTATGTGGTAGACACCAAACGCCTGGTAATCCATAATTCAGAAACGCTGCTTTTATATGGCAGCTCTACATATCTTCTTTTTGATTTGGTTGGCTGTTTCTCGATAAATCTCCTAAGGTAGTCGTTTGCAATTGGCGGAGTAGTAATCACTTCTAGTGCATCGGTCAGATAATCGGTCGAAAATATTCGTCTGGCACTACTGAATAAAGTCTTCACGGACGTCCGCTTGTACCTCATTGGCGTGAAACTGGTTAAATGCAAGTACTGGAAGGACCACGCTGGTCTTTTTTAACTTATCTGCTCGCCCTGCTGTTGCTGAGAAGCTATAACTAAGATGGACAGTTCTGCTGATCAACTACCAATGGACTCTGAATTTGGCGTGCGCAGTATTTTAACGCGTTACTAACTGCGTTAGCTGCCTCTCTAATGAGCAGAACACCAAGAGGTCATCCACATAGCATTTGTAGTATGAAAGCTGAGCTAGATCTTTGGATATCCCTGCTGGCGGCCTACAGCTACCACATTAATTTGACAATACCGTGTGTATCTGAAATGAAATCTCACATTCTCTGTACACAGAAGCAACTTGGTCCGGTCAATACTTGCATTTAACCAGTTTCACACCAATGCCGTACAAGCAGACATTCGTGAAGACCTCATTCACTCGTGCCAGACAAATATGTTTGACTGATTAGCTGGCTGATGAACTAGAGTTGATTACTACTACGCTAATTGCAAACGCCTACCATTGGAGATTCATCATCATTATCAGTATACACGTTAGCTACGGCGGAGAAACACCTCAGCTACTGAGTTTCTTTGTCCTTTACCCTCCCGCTTGACCTCCCCCTCCAGCCATAATTGCATTTCCTAGGACATTAGAAATTTTGGATAATATAACTTTTTGCGGAACAATACCGGCTGGTAGCCTTCCGGAGCGATACCTATTCTTCACTGGTAGCTCAGCTTGCAAGCCTCTGTTGCATGTATTTTGTTATGTGTAGATAACAAAAAACATGCAACAGTGGCTTGCAAGCTGAACTGCGTGTTATAGCGGAGGTAAGAATACTCCACCACTCCCCGTGGTTTTGTGAGTTTTATTCCACTCACCCCTATTCACCCCGTCCTCTTTTACGGTTCCCCACATACGTTTTCTATTACTTCACCTTTGTGACTAGCTTAGGTTGACACTGAATCTTATGCTTAATGGTTTTTCCCTTACTCTGTACATTTCGCTCGTTCGTGAGACATCGTATCGATCCTTCGCCCCGGGAATGACTAGCTTTGATTGATCGATTGTCAGCCTTTCTGCATAGCCTGTGTACATGCCCTAATTTGAATCATGTCATAGAGTTGCACACACAGACGTTTGGTGGCCGGTTTGGCTTGCGGCGTGAACATTATTTTCTACCCGGTCGTTGGTGTTCTCACTACGGTTAGTGGGTGGAACCAGTCGTGGGGCTCCGACACTGCCAGTGTTGGATGTGTATCGCTCCGGAAGGCTACCAGCCAGTATTGTTCCGCAAAAGTTATATTATCCAAACTTTCTAATGTGCTAGGAAATGCGATTATGGTTGGAGGGGAGGCCAAGCGGGATGGTAAGGTATAAAGAAACTCATACTGCCAGCGCCACTGCGGTGGGCTCCTTGCCATGTCAGAAAGTGTATTCAGCCAAACTTGTTCACAGTCTTTCGCGCTCCAACCAGAGTGCCAAGTGGCTCTAACGGAGGCCAACTTCGAAGTAATGGCCTTCCTTCCTCTTGAACAATTCATCGCTTGGTCACCCCTCCTCTTCTTCCATTCGCACCCCGGTGCACAAATAACTCACGCCGTGAGAGTCGGTGGGCTGGCATACACAACACATGGCCCAGCCATCGGAGATTCATCGAGAAACATCCAACCCTACCTAAGAAAGACATTATTACAGCTACCAGTTGAAGGTCACTTACCTGCACTAAGTAATGTCAGGCATCTGGTCTCTGCTATACAAAACACTATCAGTGCTGCTGAAGTTGTTATCTTCGACCCAAGTCACAAGCTAGCACTACGTCCACTGAATAAAACTCTGCTTACCGGATCCAACACTCACTGGATTTACCAATTCGTATGCAACCGCGGAGCTAATCACATAGGCAGAAACAATAGGACCTTGAGTTACCGATTGTAGGAGCGCCTGCTGAAGTGCCTTCAATGTGATATACTGCGGTAAACAGCACCAAGTTAGACTACAGGTCCAAGCAAGTCACCGGTATCTTCGATCATCAGGCGATAATTGACCTCAGGTCACCTGATCGAGGTCAACACAGCATTCAAACTTCTGCTGCACCACTCCGATTCACGGCTCTATCGAGTTGCCGAGTCTCCGGCAAATAATAGTGACCCTTCATTATTGCTTACAAAAGCAATTGTCGTTCACCCTCAGATGGCCCTGCACGTAGTGAGACCGTTGTGTCCCGGTAAGCTGATTAGGCCCCTGCGCAAACACGGTCTTGAATAAGTACGGACCGAACCCACTAACGAAAGCAGAACACGGGACGGACACTCTCTCGGCACTCTTTTCACAAAAATGATTCAGATAAGGTACATATTGATCCATTGATAACGCTCATCCAATCATTTGCAGGCTGCGGTGCGTAGCGTGACAGACATGACTGGAACTTGTGGTAGGCTCTACAACCTCATCCGCTCGCTAAATGAGCGCAGAAGCATGAGTGACGATTGAGCTGCTAGGCCCCTGCATTGGATCTCGTTTCTGGACACTGCCTCTGTGTTCGGTTGAAAGGTTGAGTATAGCTGTCTGGCGTTAACTCAGCGGCCGTCTGCAAGCGCGTAAGCTCCTGGCCATAATGTCCGAGTAATCCTGATGGGGCGCGATAATGCTGGCTGCCGTGTACGTGTCTGACTTTTCTGTAGCCGACTTACGTTTCGGGACGCAACGGTATAGATTGCTTTTCGTAAAGGGAATCATAAGGTCGACGACGCTCCAGTTGATGGGATCGCTATTTTCCGTATTTGAAATAGCTGCGTTTAACTTCATGCATAGCTCCCTGCCGAACATTAGCTTCCCTGGCGTGCGATCGGTCGCTCTGTGCTGCGACGTTCTGTGGGTAAACGGAGCCCCGACTACGGTATCTCCCAAATGCATGCCGGACAAACGTGCTGTCTGTATACTTTCCTTTGCGGGCGCTTTGTGCGTGCAACCATTCCGTTGGCAGTTGGATTGTACGGGATAGTTCTTACGTATTTCACATCGTGAAGTTGTAGGAAATATCGGAACACCTAGTTCGTGAATCGCGGTCCGTTGCCCGTCACCATTTCTTCCGGAAGCCCGAACAACAGATGCTTCAAGGACATTATAACGGTTGATGTGTTCACGTCGCCACAAGGTGGATCTCAGGCAACTTCCGTTGTCATTTTAAATCGTTTTTTTTCTCGTGTTTTTACAACATCTAACCTTTGTATGTAATTCCAAGTTACCGTTTTCGGCACTGACGAGACGCACGTAATGCCTACATCTGCCGATATCGTCTTCCCCCTGCAAGTTTCAATTTGCTGCGCGAAAACCGGTATCCTGATCGATTCATTCTTAATAACATGCAAGATACTCCCGACCCGGAGCAGGTTCCAACAACTGAGAAGAAAGAACTGTTTATAAGATTACCTTTCAATGGAGACGCAGCCGCCGAACGCAGAGCCAGAAGCCTTTTCACAGCCATTAAGTTAACTTTTCCAGCTGCTAAGCTCAAGTGCACTTTGTCAACGGAACCCCTCATTCGCATTTGCAACAAGGACAACTTGCCGATGCTGACGGCTTCTATGGTCATTTATCAGTTCGACTGCACTTGTGGCGCTATTTACATCGGTCGAACGGCGGGGCACTTGTCAGAGCGCATTAATGAGCACCTTCCAAGCTGGTTGTCTCGTGGCGGTACGGGGGCTCTAAGTAGCTCTGTTATGGCTCATCTGGTTGGTAGTGGGTATGAAGTCGACCCAATCCGCGCCTTTCTAATGCTATAAAAGGTTCCGCCACTCCAGTCGGAGGGTCTGCGCCTCCGCACCCTCGCTACAGCTGAGGCGATCAGTATTCCGTTGTATCAACCGCTTTTGTGTTCACACAAGAAACTGATCGAAGCTCTTAATTTACCCTGGGCAGATAAAATGGACGATTCAGAGGCAATGCGCAATCATTTGACTACATCTTGGCCCTAGTTGGCAATTATCGTTTTCGTTTATTGTTGGTTTATGCCCCCGGTTGACACGTGATACAAGTTCCTATGGACTGCTCGAAACCACTGCTACTCCCGTTGCTCTTGTACGCTCTTGTACGCCTTTGGTCCCTTGTTCTTGATGATAAAATGGGAATTTTTCAGTTACTCATAATTTTTCAGTAGGATAATTATCCTCGCGAAGTTGTGATTCAATTGCCACACTCTTCACCGTGACCAGTGCGTTAATGATCGCGCAACTTGTCAACCCAGCCGGACTGCTTAGAGTTTGCGCACCTGATCGTAGCCCAAGCAGTAATAATCCCCTGCCGCTTCGGGTGGTGCCTCTAATTATAGCCCAGATTACCAAGTTATGCCGGCATCGCTTTCTGCAGCCCGCGCTTCTTCTCAACAATACCGGTTTACGATAGTAGAACAGTAAATAAATTTACAAAATGTAGTACATTGCTTATTACACAGTAACCTGTGAATGACTCCACATTCCGCTCCACGCAGCACACACTTCATACGCACGTCACTAATGTCAAGCAGGCGTATGCCAACGGGAGCAATCAAATAAGTGTGGGCATTCATCGAAAGCTTCCAACTAATGATTTGACTGACATTCAGGTAGATCTCAAGTTTCATGATCATCAGACAAATAGCAATACACAGAAAGTTTAAATGATTATTCTCCCCGCTGTTTATTGCAGTACCGTGCAACCCGAGTACGACATGAGACTCATTGTCACCAAGCTCGATGTGGTTGGTGGCATCAGATTCCGAATGTACCTGCCACTGCGGCCTCCACAGGACAGTCACAAAACGCCTGCTCTCAAAGAGGGACCAAAGGGAGCTTGCGCTGCACCACCTATTACTCAATCCACAAACCCTATATCCATCGTAAAAATGCTGTAATAAGACCGGGAGGCGTGTGGATGGAAGCCACGTTTCACCAGCATGAGCCGCCACACAATCAACATGCACAGCAGCAGCATTCCTGTCTATCCAGTTTGGGAGTCATGCGTGCCAGGTGTGCACAAGGTAGTGGTTGGTCCATAGTCTGTTTTGCACTGGATGGAACCAAACATTTAGCGTAGCACGGTCACGAGGACCAGGCACCCCGTCCCCCCCAGAATCGACCAACAGTCACCTGAATACAGTATAGACGTGGTAGGCAATAAACATGTAGCACCTTGTCAACATTCACATCAACCGCATCCACACTGGGAATATCAATCAACAGCCAACACCTTAAACGCAACAAACGCAGCATGCAGACACATGTACAGACCAACTGTAGCGATGAGGTAGCATGCGTGCTACATCAACGACAAATTCGGCCTGAGTTAGTAGCTGGAATGGAATCCGGAGCAGTATACTACCAAGTGCTGCGCTGAGGATGATTAGATATTCAACTGACTCGTTGCCTCTTCGTTGTTAGACCCGCATGGACGTGCTGGTGTCTTATCAAGCCGACTTGGTTTAGACACTCGCGACTACATGTGCGGCAGCATCATGCGCTCGAGGTCGATTGCCTAGAATCTATTGGCGTCTGTCGCTTTCGTAGCCTGGCGTTTTTTTTCGGCACTCGACAGAGGTTTATCATGCACATGGATAAACGCCCTCTTTATAAGCTCTCACCATATGCGCCTGGCATGGTTTCGCAATGCCTGAAATCAACATCAATTCGTGATAAACACCTTGATCATGTCCTGTTAATGTAACTTCGGTTTTTACACGTTCCGCTTCCATGCACGCATTTGAACATAAAGCAGCTTTTTCGGTACCCGGGTCGAATGCATACGGCGAACATGCCCGAAACTCCTAAGGTGCTGCAGCAGCTATGCAGTTCACTGCATGCATGCCACTGAGGCGGAGCACCACCGTGTCAGCAAGTTGATTACACCAGCCGATGCGACCCAGGCACTGTTGTGTCGCCACTGACGCCTTCACCCCACGACCGCAAAAAGTCCAAAGACGAGCCGGAAAGAGACTTATGTACCTGAAATCATATGTACTTATATACTTTTGAAGGCAAAATGAAGCAAAGCTAGTAAAGTACATTTGGGCCAACCAACAGAAGGAAATGCAAATGCAACGGGCGAATAAGCAACCGTGTAATCAAGAGTGAATCGCATATGTCCTTAAAATAGCATCATGGGACCCCAAGCATAAAGCGGACCTCCATTTACAGTGGGGGGCACTGGCCAATCAGCACAAGGAAATGCGGCGTTTAAACAAATGTCACGAACCAAAGCAGAATAAGAACTGCAGACCCAACAATTAAAAACTAGTACAATACTTGTGTGACAACTAAATATTCCTTTAACATAACCAAGTAGAAAAGTGATGCGGAGAAAAACCAATGGAATGTGTTCTCGCAAATGGCACTGCTGAAGACGACACGGAGAGGAGCGTCCATTAACAATGACGTGTGTACCAATCGGGTTAACACGTGGAGCGTTTAAAGCCCAGTAAAGAAGTATAAAATAGGAAGAATAAAGAATGACTATTAAGCTCGTTCACAAAAAATGAATGTCAAATAGTTATTCTCCTAACAGGCACTTATGGGTAAAGCGCTCCAAATATCCAACATCGTTCTGGTACATCGTCCAGATTTTGCTACCATATTGAAGAACGGTCAGAACCATCAAGGTAAACCCTCAGTCTCGTCCCGACGGTCAGATGGTAATTGTTCCACATCCGATGTTCCAGCTTTCATAATGCAGCAGTCGCCTTCGATACACGGATGCGCAGTTCGCTCATCATATAGATGTCGATAGAAAGCATGCATCACAGTAAGTAAAATTTGGAGCTGGTTTCCAAAAAGTCCTTACCAAGCTGGCTTTTGGGCAAGCATAAGGATTCATCAGTCTTCAGACTGATGAAGAAAAACAGTCTTGGTTGTGTTGACGATGAGTTCGAATTTTGACGCTATCCAAACAGGAGCCGAAGTCATGTGTTGCAACTCATCCGCGCTGTGGGCAAACAATGCGCATTCGTCCGCAAACAATAACATACGGACAGTTGTTTTACACAACCGGGTTCTCGCCCTGAAACGACAGATATTCAGCAATATACCATCATTAAGGTTGTTCCACACGGACACCGTAATCACAAGCAGCATCCAAAACACAAGACCTCTTTGGGTTTAGCTAACTGTTACACAGTGGCCAAACAGTGGTTAAGACAGCCATATTTCACACCAAAGACAGCAGCAATGTCATTTGACGTTCGTCCACAGAGCTGCACACTCGCCCGTATACCGCCACTGCGTAGATATACAATTAATTTGCAAACTTTCTCGGACAACCAAAATTGCCCAACGCCAGCCACCGTGCTCTGCCATTCAGCACGTCAAATGCCTTAGGGAAGTCAACAAACAGCGAGTGTAATGGCTGGTGTCACTCTCTGCATTGCTCCTGCAATTGACGAACCGCAAATACCATATCTATAGTGCTGCGGCCCAAACAGAATGCGCGTTGCTCTTCCGCTAAGTTCGGTTCAACGACCTGAGTGACAAGGCGGTTGAGCGGGATTCGGGCGATCAGCTTGCCCACACAGCTCAGCAAGTTGATATCACGATAACCCGTGCAACGTTGCTTATTCACTTTGGACTTCTACAGTGGTAGCACAAAGGCATCCTTCAAGTTAGCCGGTACTTCGTAATCAAATCACATGTTTTGCGCTAACTGGTGCAACAAATGTGTCAGCGCGGGTCCGTTGTGTTGCAACCCTTCTAGCGGGACTACATCTACTTCAGCCCACTTGCCGTTTCGCGGCTGAGCGAATGCTCTCTGTGTCTCATGTAATGTCCGAGTGTCGGTAAGATATTCTTAGCGCTTGATCTTGAAGCCAATGCAAAGTAGGCAAGTTAATAACGGAACAGTGTTTCAAAAGACAGTCAAATGACTCTCAACAGATCTGCATTGTATCTGCTGTCTTTGTGCAAGCCGCACCTGAAGTATTATGCACTAGCGCCCTTAAGGGCTGCAACATGGGTCCATACACCCCATCCAAGAAGTCGAAGAATTCCTTGTATTAGCAGCGTCTGGCGTAGCCTTCCATCTCCGTCGCCTTCTCCGTCCACCACAAATTCTTCATGTGACGGGGCTTAAGAGTCGATCGCTGTCGAAGTTTGGGAAAATGACTCTCCTTCACCGAGTCGGCAGGGTCCACCACATATGCACCGAATACCGCATTCTTCGCCGACACCAGTGCGCTAATGGTTGCATTCTTGTCGTCAAACCAATCGGGCCGCTAACAGTTTGCTTCTGATCGTTCCCTCGGCAGCAGCCGACACCTGATGTGGTGTTAAAGTTCATTGACTGACGCAACAAAGACGCCGCCATGTCGGAGAGTCATCGCATTCTCCAGTTCCATACTCTGCTTAGCAATACCTAGGGAACGAACATTTACTTTGTGCCGGTTCGAGATGGGCGAGCAACGTGTCGATTTATGAGAACATATGTACAATTTGGTCCTTGGCACTGATAGCGCCACACTTAAATCCACACAGTACATGTGCCAAGCGCACTTCACGTATGTCAAGCTGGCGTAGAATGACATTGTCGAGAAGGTGAGCGTGAACATTCCGTGGGTGTATCCAGGTAGTTATATTAGTCGCAAGGCAGGAGAGCCTATGTTGCGCTGAGGATGGTGGTGGCTAGATTCGGACAGATGGTGTACCCACTGCTGCCACTGTTGTGCCAATGGCTCATGTCCTGGGCGCCTCCTCGTGGCGACCGCTGGGTAGGAGCTGGTTTACCCCCTTCTCCCTGCTAAGATCCAGAACACCAATCCGCATGAGTCAGTGAACTGACCATGTGCTAGACCCGCTGCCTTTCGGGTGTTCATTTAATCGAAGGCTTTGGCTGAGGACCCGAGTGGTTCTCCTGTCATGTGTTGGCGCCCTGCCAGTATCCTAGTCCATCCTCTCCGGAAGTAAGGAGGTGGTCGATGACCCTCTTCCTGTAAATCCTAACCATGGGAGACAACAGATCTACGGGTTATAAGCTCACAGCTCGATTGGCCTAGAGCACGAACGCCACGCATTGTCTCTGACGGTGGATGGGCACCTGCGGGTGTTCAATGGTTTGCTACTGCCCGCCTCAAGCCAGGCAGCTCCTGGTCAAATTGGTGCAAACCCGCCAAAACCCACCTGCATCTGGCCGTCGTCGCAGCTGCGTATCCTACTACGGTCGCAAAACATATATACATCGTTCCAGTACCACAAAGGCTGTGTGGGACGGCCGTCAAGCAGATCCCAATCTGTCCCTGCAAGCACATTCCCGAGCTGGATCTGCTCCTTACTGCCCTGTGGGTAAGGCTATTGAGGCAAAGTCTCGGGGCAGAGTCCCTCAAGCATACCTCCAAAGCACCCACTGCCTTGTGGATCAGGCTAATGAGCCAAAGGCTCGGGTTGAGTCCCTCAAGCAAACCACTGAAGCACAACGTTCAACTCGCGTGCGATTGTCCGCCAATGCAATCGTATGTCTGCGCGCAACGCACTCAGCATCGGGTGCTGGAACGTGCGCACACTACCGAACCGGAACTCCAGTGAGCACCCCGAGCGACGCACTGCACCCGTCGCGATGGAACTAACGCGCGACCGCATCGAAATTGCGGTGCTCTCTGGAACCCGGCTCGCTGAGCAAGTTAAGTTGCATGTAGCAGGTTCTGACTGCACATTCTACTGGGTGGGCAACGCCGGCTCAGCGCCACGTGATCACGGGGTCGGAGTTGCAATATCTGATCACCTCCATGACCAGCTGGTGGGTGAACCAAAGGACATCAGCGCGTGACTGATGACTGTTCGACTACGACTCGGAAGAGGCAATTTTACCACATTTATGAGCACGTACGGTCCGACCATGTGTTATCCTGGTGACTTGCGTGATCAATTCTACACTCTGCTATTTTCCGTGATACGGTCTGTGCTGAGGAGCGACCGACTCCACCTGCTGGGTCCTTTCAACGCGCGCGTTGGGCGTGATGCATCGGTGTGGACAGATGTTATCGGTTCGCATGGCATTGGTTCAGCGAATGCGAACGGTGACATGCTACTCTCACTGTGTGCCACTCACGGCCTGACGATCACGAACACTCGGTTTGCACTGAGTGCGAGTGATATAGCAACTTGGACGTACCCACGGAGTGGTCACGCTCACCTGCTCGACTATGTCATCGTACGTCAGTGTGATATGCGTGAAGTGCGCATGACACGTGTACTGCGTGGAGCTGAGTGTGGCACTGATCACAAATTGGTGCGGACCAAACTGTACATATATTTTCGTAAACCTAAGTATTTCACTCCCGCCGTGAGTCGGCCTAAAATTAACATTCTCCACCTCGTTACTGCGGAGAAACGTACTGAGCTGGAGAAGGCGAAGGCTTCACGCCTATGTGATGTGGAGTACATAGCTACAGTGGGCGAACTGTGGCACCACATTCGCGACGAGGTGACAGCTGCTGCCGAGGAGACCATCAAGCGCGTAAAATATAAGCGGCCTGATTGGTTTGATGAGAACAATGCGACGATTGGCGCATTGGTGTCGGAGAAGAATGTGGCATTTGTTGCACAAGTGGCAAACCAAAGTGACTTGTGGAAGATTAGTCAGTTGCGCAAAATTCGACGGCGACTGACCCGAGAGCTCCGTCGCATAAAACATGCATGTTGGACGGAGAAGGCGAAGCAGATGGAATGCTACGCCGAACGCCGCCAACACAAGGAATTCTTAGACTCCTTGAAGGTGGTGTATGGACCGAGATTGGAGCCACTGAGGACGCTGATCGATGGTAGTTCAGGCGCTACCTACACACAGACTGCAGACATAATGCAGATCTGGCGGAAACACTTTGACTGTCTCTTGAACAACCGTTCAGAGATCGACTGGCCTACGTTGAACGGCCTCAAGCAGCACCATGTGAAAGTGAGTCTGGCGGACACGCCGACACTGGATGAGACGCAGAGAGCACTTGTTCAGCTGCGAAACGGCAAGCGTGCCGCGGCCGACAGGATCCCACCTGAAGTATTGAAACACGGCTGACCCTTGTTGGTGACTGCGCTGCACCACTTAATGCAACGTGTATGGTTTGAGGAGGAGGTGCCTCCTGAGCTGAAGGATGTCCTTGTGCAACCACTGTACAAGAGCAAAGGGAGCAAGCAATGTTGCACGAATTATCGTAGCATCAACTTGCTGAGTTGTGTGGGCAAGGTGATTGCTCGGATCCTGCTCAACCGCCTCGTCAGTCAGTTTGTGGAACCGAACGTTGCGGAAGAGCAGTGTGGATTCCGTTCGGGTCGCAGCATTGTAGATATGGTGTTTGCGGCTCGTCAGTTGCAGGAGAAGTGCAGAGAACGACACCAGCCATTGTACTCGCTTTTTGTTGATTTCACCAAAGCATTTGATACGGTGAACCGCGAGGCATTGTGGCTGGTGTTGGGTAAGTTTTGTTGTCCGAGTGAACTTGTAACTTTAATTGAATGTCTGCAGAGTGGTATGCGCTCGAGGGTGCAGCTGAGTGGAGAGACCTCGGATGACTTTGCAGTTATCTCTGATGTGAAGAAAGGCTGTGTCTTAGCTCCTGCCCTGTTTACTATATTTCTTCATGCAACGATGTATTGAGCTTTTGATACTGCTTGGGCTTACTGTGTTCGTGTGGAGCACCGTATTGATAGTGGATTGCTGAACATCCGTCGTTTCGATGCGAGAACTCTAGTCTGTGAAACAATTATCCGTATGTTACCGTTTGCTGACAACTGTGCGTTGTTTGCACGTAGCGCGGATGAGTTGCAGCACTTGACTAGTGTTCTCACTTCGACAGCGGCCAAATTCGGGCTCACCAACAACACAAGCAAATCTGTCTGTCACTTTCAGCCTTCACCGGAGGTGCAATCTTGGATACTGACGCGAATCAGCATTGGTGCTGAAGTATTGGAAACCGCCTTCCGCTTC
This sequence comes from Dicrocoelium dendriticum, assembly GCA_944474145.2. Lineage (NCBI taxonomy): Eukaryota > Metazoa > Platyhelminthes > Trematoda > Plagiorchiida > Dicrocoeliidae > Dicrocoelium > Dicrocoelium dendriticum. The sequence goes on along the minus strand of OX104065.1, from coordinate 94,554,760 downwards.
TGCTACCTTGGGATTGTGATGCCAACTGATCAGCCGATACACTGTGAGCTGTATATTCGCGTGTCGGAGGCAGCGGCGGCATTCGGGAAGCTTGAGTACCGAGTGTAGAACAACCAACAGCTTACCATTGGCACGAAGCTGATGGTGCACAAATCCATGGTGCTGTCCGTTCTTCTATACGGCAGTGAAACCTGGACGATGTACTGGCGGGATATGCGATATCTCGAGCGGTTCTATCATCAGTGTTTGAGACGGATTTTGAGTATCGGTTGAGGCGACAGAGTTGCTGACATGGAAGTGCCACCCAGTGCTCCATAGAATCAATGAACAATGAATTTATACGGGTTAAGAAGCGTTGCTTAACAATTCCCGTTGGATAGTTGCAGGGGATATCAACATAACAATAATGATGATAAGGATAGTAAAATAGTTATTACTTTAAATAAGATAATAAGGATTTATCGTTTGCTTCGCTGCAGTCCTGCGATCCTCTTGGATTCACAGAATCCACAGTTAACAACAAATAGTTCCATGGTAAACTCCAGGTGTAGGATGGAGACATAGTGTTAAGTGACAAAGTGTAAGTGGATGAGTGCATCGTCCAAACGTCTTTTAAATATTGTTAGTGTCGATGCAGAGACGACCGATTCTGGGAGAGCATTCCACGGGTGACAGACACGAATGGAAAAGAAATTTCTGCGGCACTCCAGACGACTGTATTGATCTGCGAGTTTTAATGAGTGGCTCCTCAGGTTTCTATTGCTGCTGAGTAGCAGTAAAGGGTGGCACACATGATGTGGGTCTGGCAGGATCAAGTATGCTATAATCTGGTCGCCACATAGTCTGCGATAGCTTCCACTGAACAATCCCAGTCGTCGCAGCCTCTCCTGGTAGGAAAAATTACGTATGCCAATTACGTTCTTAGATGCCCGGCGTTGTGGCTGCTCCAGTGCATTAAGGTCGTGTTTCAGCCATGGATGCCAGGCTTGAATTGCGTATTCGACATGGGGGCGAACATACGCACTGAGCATTTGTCGAAATATGGAGCTGTTTATTTGTCCAAACGCCCTCCTCAACAGCCCAACTTGTTGGTTCCCGGTCTTCGAGGCCTTTTCGGATTGCCTGGAGCAACCCAAGTCATCTTGAACCAGGACACACCAGTCATGTTCGAGAGTTGATTGTTGCAGTACATCCGTTCCGAGTCGGTATGAGTAGCTGCCCTGATGTCGGATGGAAAGCACCTTGCATTTACTGACGTTGACATGCAATAGGTTTTGGGTCGACCATTGATACACTGTATCTAAGTCACTTTGGAGCACATGTTGGTCGGTGTTCGCCTGGACCCTGCGCCAGATCTTGATATAGTCGGCAAACATTAGGAAGTTTGAAGCGATTCCCTGTGCAAGGTCATTAATAAACACCAAAAACAAACGTGGACCTAGGACCGAGCCTTGCGGCACACCACACTCCACTTGTATGGGGTCCGATAAAGAGCTCCGAACTCTGACCACTAATTGCCGTTGAAATAGGAAGTTAGCGATCCAGCTTAAAAGAGGGTCTCCGATCCCGTAATGTTGCAGCTTGGATAGTAGTATCCGAAGGTCTAGACGATCGAAAGCCTTGGAAAAATCCAGGTAGATCACATCAACACCTTCTCCAGCGTCGGCTGCCTCGGTACAACTACTGCGTGCAATTAATAAATTAGTTGTACATGACCGCTGTCGACGGAAACCGTGCTGTTCAGGGGTGATGAGGTTGCAGTTTTCCAGATAGCACACCAGTGCATCGGCAACTATGGATTCCATGACCTTGGAGAGTATAGGAAGAAGGGTTACTAGGCGGTAGTCGGAGGGATCAGTTCTGCTTCCACCTTTGTGAATCGGGCTTATTATTCCAAGCTTCCACATGGCGGGAACTTGGTTCTGGTCTAAGCAGCGCTGGAGCAACTGAGCTAAAGGTCCTGCCAGTTGGTTTGCTGCTGCTCTCAATGCCTCTAGACGAACGTTGTCGACACCCAGCGAGCTGTGTTTGCGTAGAGAAGTCAGCTTTCGCAATACAGCCTCTGCGGTAAAAGTGATGTGGGTTAGTCCTGGTGAGCAGAATACAAAGCTTGGTAGATCGCTTGGTGGTAAGGCCCTCTGAAACGTGGGAGCATATTGCATCTGCAGCGCGTTTGCAGCTTCCATAGACGTTCTTGTTGGACCATCAGCCGTATTGAGTGGAGGAAATCCTTGCCTCACCTTTCGTAGGCTATTAACGTGCTTGTACAGCAGTTTGTGGTTAGCACTGAAGGTTTTTGCGATGTTCTGCTGATACGCGGCTTTGTCTTCTCTTAACAGTTGAGTGCAGTGGTTACGTTGGGCAACACTGTTGTCCCAAGTTTCCGGTGCTGGAGCTTCTCTGTACACTCGCCATGCTGCGTTGCGTACTGTCATCCATTTTCGGGTTCTGCTCCTAACGAAAGAAACTGATTTGCACTTATTGCAAGCTTGTATCTCTGAAGTCTGTGCAATCAGCTGACTGAGTGTGTTGACGAACTCGAGCCAGGCGACTTCCGGGGGTTCTTCTTCGAGGAAAGACCATGTTGTGGCGCTGACTAGCTGGGCGAGTCGGTCGTACCTTGTGATGGTTCGCACAGTATCATTGTTATCACTCAGATATTCTGCATAGCAGACGAAGTTGAAACTGATGACTGCGTGATCACTGCGACCCAACGGGCAGTCTAAAACCAACGCATCAATCATATGCTCCTCGTTGGTAAGCACAAGATCTAGCACAGATGGCCTGTTACCAGTTCTGAACCGAGTGGGCAAAGTGATGTGGTTGTAAAGAGGAACAGTAGTTACTAGATCTTGTAAATCGGTTTTGAATTGTTCTCCGATCGTGGCATAGGCTTCTAAACAATGTACGTTGAAATCACCCATGATAAGAATGTGAGTGTACTTTTGTTGTAAACTGCACCTTAAAGCAGCCGTTAGGTGGTAGTCGGTTTCGCGTGTTGAGTTAGGGGCGCGGTACACCAAGACAATAAGGCAAGCGTCCATGCCTTTTAACTGCAACCGGCACCAAAGAGAGTCGGGGAACTGCGAGTCTGAATCCTCCACGGCTTCGCACTGTAAGTCGTTTCGGTAATACAGGATTACCCCTCCTCCTTTTGTGAGCCTGTCGTTCCGGATCAGCGACATGCCGGGTAGCGACACTTCAGCGTCCGTCATTCCCGTGTGCAACCATGTCTCGGTGATACCAATGACATCATACGAGCCGGAAGCTTGGCGGTCTTTCAGTTCAGCCAGTTTGTTAGAAAGTCCCTGAGCATTTGTATACAAGCAGGCCAGTTTCTCGGTCTCTAGGAGCCCGCAGAGTGGTGAAGCTGTCAAGTGTGGGAGAATGCCGACCGATGGGAGGTCGGCAGTTACTCGTTTTTTTGATGGGTCAATGGAACCTCGTTTGCAACTTGATTTGGCCAAGGTGCGTCCCAGCCTTCGTTTAGACCTACGTCAGATCACCTAAACACAACCTTCATCCACGGGGTGCCAGAGGTTCCCTCCAACGATAGTCAAGAGGACGTTAATCACGCTTTTGATGTTGGGTGGTTCGCTCCTGAAACACTTTCCTTGGACAATGTTGTGACGCCATCGCTCAAAAAACTACCTCTCTCACCAAATTACGTAGGATGCGGCCCAAGAATCACAGAATTAGTAGTTCAATGAGAGCAAACAGTTACGGTTAGTACAGATCGGTGGCAGAAAAATCGGAAGTCCACCATCTAAACTTCGGTTAAGGGCTGCGGAAGCTTTGCGGGGTCCAGATACGAAAACAGCTGAGACAGCAAACGTATCCGTGCTGATAAGGACCTTCACCTGACTGCTTATTTCGTCGATTCTGAGCTTGTTCTAGACAAGAAATGGGACGCGTCTTGGCCAAATCAAGTTACAGACAATGTATCAGTATCTTATCAAAAAACGAGTAACGACTAAATTCACCTTGATCGATCTTCTTCAACACCTAAATCCTTTAATTCACTGTGGAATCCTGGAGACTGAGAAACTAGCCTGAATGCATACAAATACACAGGACCTGTTCAATAAGCCGGCTAAATTGAAAGATCGCTAGATTTCCGAGCCATATGATATCATCGGTATAACCGAGATGTGGCTACACATTTGAATGATGGACAAAGACCTGTCGTTATCAGGCATGTAGCTCATCCGGGACGATAGACTCACAAAAGCAGGAGGGGCAATTCTGTGTTATCGAAACAAATTACAGTGCGAGACCATCGAGGATTTAGACTCGCAGTTTGTTGTCGACTGCAGTTGAAATGTAGATGCACTTGCCCTATTACCCTGGTGTGCCGGGCCCCTATCTCTGCCCCCAAAACAGATTGCAACTTCGCGACTGCTCTAAGACACACTCTACGAGGGAGATATGTTCACAACGTTATCATGGGGGATTTAAACCTACATTGCTTATAAAGCCCTGCCACGATCGGAGAACAATGTAAAACAGACCTGCAGGAGCCCGTAACCAGTGTCCCGCCTTACGATCATGTCACTATGCCCACACGGATCAGAAGAGTTGACAAACCACGTGTGATGGATCGTGTACTTAGCAACGAGGAACGTATGATTGCTGTGTTAATTATAGACTGCCAGATGGGTCGCAGTGATCATGTAGTCATTAGTTTCAACTTTGCATACTATGCGGAATATCAAGATAAGAACTATGGGACAGTACAAACCATCACATGCTATGGTTGATTAGCCTAGCTCGTCAGCGCTACAACCTAGTCATTCCTTGCCGAAGACCCCCAACAGGTCGTTTGGCTCAAGTTCGTCAACCAATTCAGTCGGCTGGTTCCAGATGCTTCAGAGACAAGAGTTTGCAGTGGGTATAAAACGGTTTCTTTCGTAAGGAGCAGAACATGAAAATGGATGGCGGTACGCAACGCAGCATGACAAGCATACAGATAAGATCCAATGCCAGAAACTTAGGACGACTGCTTTTCTCAACGTAATCACTGCACTCGACCGCTTAGAAAACCAAAGCCGCGAATCAGGAGAACATGACAAAATCTTCAGCACTAACCACAAACTGCTGTACATGCGTGTAAATGGCCTACGGAAGGTGAGACAAGGATTTCCTCTAATCAGGACCGCAGGTGGCCAAACAAGAACGGCTGTGGAAGCAGCCAATGCGCTGCGGATGCAATATGCCATCACGTTTCAGAGGGTCTTACCACCAAGTGATCTTCTAGCAGTTCCCCCACTGCAGTCAGGACTCACCCAGATCTCTTTTACCGCATAAACTGTCATACAAAAGCTGATGTCTCTACGCAACCACAGCTCACCGGATGTCGATATCATTCGCGCAGCAGCAGTGGGGGCAGCAGCAAGACAACTGGCAGAACCTTTGTCTCAGTTCTTTCAGTATTCAGCGCGGATGTCCACCCCCATGTCGAATACGAAATTCAAGCCTGGAACCTACGTCAAAAACGTGACCTTAATGCATTAGAGCAGCCTCAACGTCAGGCATCGAAGTTCGTCATTGGAATGAGCAGTCTCCCACTTCAGCAGTCTGAAACGTTTAGGAGTATTCAGCGGACGGTATCGCAGATTACAAGGCGACTTGATAATAGCCTACTAGATTCTACACGACCCGGATCATGTGTGTCGCTTATTACTGCAACAACAATACTAAAAACCTAGGAGGTCACTTACTGAAACTCGCAGAACACTACAGCCGTCTGGAGTGTCGTAAGAATTTCTTTCATATTTGCCTATGTCACCCGCAAATGATCTTTCCGAATCGGTCGTTAGTGCACAGACATTAACAATATCCAAAATACAGTTAGATGACGTAACCATCCACTTGCACGTTGTTATTTATCACAATATCCTCATTCTACTCCTGGAATATATCCTGGATTTATTTACTATTACCAGTAGGTGCTGTAAAAGTATGCGGATTGTAAGACTAAATCATAAAAGAGCGATAACTCCTTCTTTTCATGCTTAAAGTACAAACTGTTTTATCAGCTTTTGTCGTTAACCCCACCAGACTAACCAAGGGGACTTGGTAAGCAGTGCTTCCTAACCTGTATAAATTCACAGTTCACTGAAATCCTTGAGTTAAGCGGTTCTTAATCCATTGGAGATGAAATCAGTGAAAAATCGGAAGACAAATTCCCCGGATGTTTTTTTTCTCTATTCATCAGCTCATAATGCGAGTCACTGTGTATGTTAACCCCTACGTGGGCCGCGTGGCTGGATTTCACAAACAAGACTCACTGACACTTACTCCACTGGTGAGAAGAGAATGTGTGTTCCGAGGTAAATGGCAGTTGACTATTTTTCAATGACAAAATTCAGATAATAAAGTACACCAAATGTGACAGGCACAAATTCTCATACAGGTACACGTCTCTTCAGTGGGATAATGTTGCATGGCTCCGCAGTCAGTCACTAGACTAACCCGAAGGGGTGCGCCAAGCTAAGCAAATGTATTTCTCGTATTTGAATTGAATCGACTGCATTGGCTCATGTGAGAAGTGCATCCAGTACGACCCGGAGACAATGACGACCTGCCACACACGTGAGTACTCGCTGTCCAGGAACGCCTTGAACTCACGGGCGACTTCAGTAATTTTGTTCTCATTTCCACCATACTTTGCGATGAGATGTTTGAATTTCTCCGTGCACTCATGTATCTTGTAATCGCTCATAGTTGAAGAGATCATTTCCACATCACTGGCAACGTGTGGTCCCTTGCCGTTGCGCTGTTCAATTCGGTGTTTCCTTTCAATACGACTAAAGATTGGGGAAAAATAGATAAGCCATCAGGCTGATTCTACCACACCTCTACATATGGGATAAACACAATGTTACGAGTAGGTATAATAACGCAGATTACAGAAGCCTAAAAGAGCCAGAAGCACATGCAAAACGACAGAATAACCTGCGCAGCAGTGGTTCTCAACCCTTTTGTGGTTGTTATCCCCAAGCGGGTTCACTACAAACCATTACCATAAAATGTTTTAGTTTGAACACTCATTACATCTGTTAACTATTTCATGGTTTATTTTAAATTATGGATAATGAGTCACTTTTAATAATATTTTATTAGAATACAAAACACCTACTTTAGAACCATTTTTCTAAAACTAAGTGGTGATATAAGTTAATGAGATGGTTGATAATGTTTAGTTCCAGAAATTTATGATATATTTAGTGTGGTTTTGCCGAATGCACATCGCAGGTTGTGCTCCAAGTCCATTCGGTTCCTTGCTTTGGTGTGTGATCCCTGATCAAACATGAACAGATGTCAGTGGCTTCTCATTTGTTTCAACCATCCCTTCCAATTCCTTCCTGGATGATTGGTTCCCACCACCCCTGTGTATCGACACATCCTGAACAACATCCTGAACACAAACTCCATGTTTGTGTCTTCCAACTTGTAAACATTCGGGTGCTCCTCTACTCAGTCGGCTGACCTATGCTCTCACCTTAGTGTCCTTTCAACTTTGTAATCTGACCCCGGGCGAACGACTGTCTGACACAAAAAAACAACGATCGACAAGCGAGCCGATAAAGGTGCCATCTAGCTGCGCTGCTTTGCATGTTTGTATCCGCATTTTATGTTATAAAATTATTACTGAAAATTATGTACTTCACTGAGCACTCACTAATGATTAGTCAAAGATTTCAAACCAGTAGCGATTAGGCATTTACTTAAACTTTTTGTTACAGATGACTTTGACATTAAATTTGTTTAGCGACAGATTGATGACCCAATCCTCGGACTTATATTTACCCGCCGTAAAATTCCGTTTTACTCCCTTAGGGGTAATTACCCCCCCCCCCGGGTTGAGAAGCACTGCTGTACAGTGTATCATAGAGGGGGTCCAAAACATGTATAACGCAACGGAAAAAGAGACAAACGTTTACTATGTCAGCAGATAGCAACGAATGTCGACCTTAATGACTAGGTAAAATCAAACACCATTACGTGAAGTAAATCCAAAATATGAAAGTGCAGGAGCCGCATACAAAACGCCGCCAAAACTCACAGTTCGTTCGGATTGAAGCCGAGTCCACGGCAAAATTCATTGAAGGTAATTCGGTCGTCTTTATTTTCGTCGAAAGTAGATAACCATTGCTGCGGAATGAGGAATGTAAGCATGGGTATGGGTGAAAACAGAGAAAAGAGCAAATTAAGTACAAATGTGCATTGTCTATCTTGTTTGAAACTAAGCAACATTCCAAAAACTTGGCAATTTCTCGATGAAGCGAACGTAAACGTTAGGCGCATTTCATTGAAACCATGCATAAACAAGTGCACTCACATCGATATTTCGTTGTTGAATCCCATGTTTGCCATAGTAAGTCCGGAGTTCCTTTAAATCAACCACGTCATCATCGTTGGTGTCGATTTCAAGAAACAGCTGGACCAAACGCTCTACATCTGGCGATTCTTGCTCACTCATTGTGTGATTGCTTTGACTCGAGTACAGTGATGTCGGTTAAAGTGCCAACCACATTTATACTGTTCACTGTCACGTTTGAAGTCCAATTTGGGGTCAGTAGCTGATTGGTGGTTAGATAGGAAGACCGCACTACGCATGCACCTCATCTGACTACTCTAGTAGGCAAGTTAGCTCGAGTTCGCTGCACCGCACTATGGTCACAAGCAGGGTCGAAGAATGTGTGTGCCCCAGCTGATCAGGCTGCTGGTGTAAGCAAGTTGCTAAGGACAACACCGGAGTAAATGCGTTGGCATGAGGGGAATGTGGTGGCACTATTTTCGCAGTTCATCTGGGAACGCACACAACGTAAGAGCATGTCACAAAGCAAGCGTAAGAATGTAATAAACGGTTTTGTATCCCCGAGGCTGCTATAGATGACGAAAAGCACGACAAGTGGTTTGCAACATTAACAGTCAAAATATCACTATTAACACATGTTGACGCCGCGTAATGTCCATGCCATAAATTTTTACCGATAAATTTGCAATACGCCTAGCATACTAAGGAGGATTGCATGATTCTGTCAATACATTTTAATGACCAAAAGCTCAGTTGTGCGATAACATTACTACCGATTGACCTATTGCCCGTTCACTCGGCACCGAGGTACAGGAACTAGGAACGCATCAAAGGGAAAGGCGGGTAGACAGTGATAGCTGTGAAAGTGTAGTCCAGGATGGAAGGCTGTTGAATCCAACTAGGCTCAAGAAGTCCACTGTGCTGCTTGTCTATCGTCTCTGGCAGACAATTAATCCGTATCGATAACAGAAGAGACCAGATAGTCCAGTTAAACGGGTGATCCAGTATTATCTACACATGTATCCAGTTACCTGGCATGACTGCACCTTTTCCCTCAAATGTGCATAGATATTCTGATCAACTTAATTTATAAACGGAGAAGAGTTCCCCGCTGCAGCTAATATGCACAAAACACAATTTGCATTCCTGGGATGTTGGGGATTTGTCATGTAGGCCGATGAAGTAATAAGGCAAGCAGAAGCGTAGCTTTAAATCATAGATCTTAGTTGTGCGCGTAGATTGTGGTCATAAAACTCCATTTCGATGGCACTTCACTATAAGGTAAATTTTATCAGTCTGCGCACGGGGATCACGTCTAAAGTATAGCTTTTTTAGTGATCCTCCTATTAGTTTCGGACGGAGTTTCGAATTGGAACCCGGGTTACATTGCTTATGATGGTATCCTTCACATCTATGCTACCAAGCTTCGCGACTATCTTTCATAAGTGTATTTAACTGGTCGAGGTTACGAGATATTGACGATACGCTTGTCGAACCGGTACGCAACAAAACAAACCGCGTTTCCGAGGAGGAGATTAATAACAAGATATAATTTTGGATGAGCGATGCATAAAACAATCGGAAGTGGGTACTAGTCATGTGTATCCTACTATTCTGGAACCGACGATCACAGTAGGGTTTCGTGTGAAGCTAAAGTTATTTTGTAGTCAGTAGCTATCCTTCAATTCCAATGTTCGGATAAATGCACCAAGCAAAACTATTTCTAGTAAATTAAAATACACTGGTAGATAATGCACAGTACTCCGTTAGATAACAAGGAAAAAACAGTATAAGTGTGTATCAAGGACAAATTCAAATTGGTTACAAAATCTCGTGGAATTACCGGAATGAGAGGTACAAAATGGGGGAAGTGTAGTGACACAATAAACAACCATTTTGAGAGAATCCTCAATGTTTGCAGGGAGACATACACAAAGGAGCGAACGTCGATTGCGCAGAGAATACTGAGGAGCACACCGTTTGTCGACTTATTTGGACTACCGGTGTGAACGGGTTATATTCCCCAGCGTAAAAGTGTAGGGGGAGGAAGCGGTGTATTTATGGGTGGCGTACCATGGCTAATAATTGAATAAATGGTGTATTGCGAGACATTGCGTGGTCTGATCATAGTGAAGAAAATTATTTAACCGTAACAATTGCAACAATTGTTGGGAGTTTGCTATAAATTGAAAGTAGTGCAACAAAGAGCTGATAGTGATCATAATTGTAAGAATTGTCATCAGTTCAGGTAAACTAACACAGTCATCCATGGAATCGAAGAAGACGAAAAGCTGGGTGGCTTTCCATCTGGTCAGTAACCCCTCAGGAATGTGTTACGACTAAGTTGCAAAAGATAGTGGTAAATGGGATAAGAGTTCCCTTGGATCTAGTAATCCATTATGTGACCAATCCATGGGCGCCGATACTGGCGGCTGTACAATCCTGAATTGAGGTTGAAGGTCTTTAATGTTCTTGGTCGCTTCTACAACTGAATAAATAAATAAATAAACGTTTCATTCCACGACAGTGTTAAGCACAGATCAATTGAGTGGTCGTATCGACATGTACAACGTGATCGCATAATGTAGTTAATTTCACGTATTTGGTTCAATGGTTCCCATAAGGGTTTTTGAAGTGATTAGAAATTGGAAAATAGTAGTGAGGCTAAGAAACTGGGGACAATAATAAATGTAGATTTCACGGAAAGTTCAAGTAAATAATACGGTCATTCATGGATTCCTGATCGCTGCGAAACCTTGTTTCCGCCAGGCCTGTTCCACATGATGTCACAGGTAGGTGCTTGGTATCCGCAGACACATGGACTGATCAAATCATTGGAACGCCATCCGCAGGTCAATATGTCGGATCCCTATCTGACACCTCAAATTGCTCTGGGAAGCCAAAGTTGTAAACAAAGCTTTCCAGGAGAATGTGTATATATATTCTGTTTCGTCGATGATGCATTGAGTTGGAACAGACCATCCATAAAAACTTCAGGTCTCATTGGCGCACTTCGTGATTTCCCTGGCCGTCCATCTCTACCATGTTCTGAAATCTCCAGCATGGTGTTCGAAAGTTGAAGCGAGCAGAGAGCAGTGTCACTAACGAGCAAAAGGAAGAGAAGCGGACCCAACACTGGCATTCCCGGAATTCAGCACTCAATATGGATCAGATAGGGCAATGCACTCCGAGTTCTAATCTGTAGTTGTCACTGATGCAAACTATCCCGATCCATAGAAGAGCAGGATCCGTGGCTTTGGAGCCTGTGAAGAAGGGTGTAATGAAGCAAGTTGTCAAAGACTTTGAACATTTCCCGTCTAACTGCCGGGCAGTTAGAAGGTTGGCAGTGCATAAGTAAATTCCAACAGGGTGTAACGACCGTCCAGTGAATTACCGCATATGTGATATAAATTTTACTGAGTCTGGTTATGACGAATTCTCTCATAAGCACCGACAGAAGAAGTCTGTCGTCCGTGATCATTTCACTTGATAGCCGCGAAATTAAATTGCTGAAGACTAAACTGATTTGATAGCAACGTGGCTCAACTGTTTCTTCAAGAAATGAGGTACGGCCTGTACAGTTAAAGTATCTTACGCGATAATTTGACTAACGTATAGTACAGCCACAAGGTGAGCCACTTTAATAAGTATGGCCCTACCAAAATGCCAGTAAACGGATTCAGTTCAGCTGAATAAATCATTACAGCGATCAGTACCATCGGTTTGTCGACAGTGTTAAACCGATTCCCCAGATCAAACGTTGACTATGGTCTGCCACGCATCGCCGATGAAGTCGAGTCATACTTTTAGTTCCCGCTAGAAACACATTTAGGAAAACAGAATGTTCAAATAGAATAAAAACATCGTTTGAGTTCCAAATCATCTTGTTCGGAATCTGTTTGTGAAAACCACCCAGATTGGGAGAGATGCTGAAAGGCAAGAAGCTTTGGGATAAACATTAAGCAAGCTTTTAATTGGTAGAGTGGAGGATTGATTTACTCCAGATGTAGTCATTTACGAAAACAGGAAAACCGAATAGGCGCGGCCATTAAGCGAAAGTACCACAGTCTGTTTGCCGCACACGCATTATGTAGACCGCAGGGGGGGGGTCAAATTGACAAGGCTAGTGTCGGACAAAATCCGAATATTTTACTGCTCTTCAGCACTGAGAACTGAGACACTCCAACGTTAGCACCATTGTCAACAACAGAAATATATAGGTAATTCGCCTCGATGCTTCGTTGCCGCATACCAACAGAAACTAACAGCATTAAGGAAAAACAATACCACGGGAGAATAAGGACTTTACGATTATGCATATATTGGTGTGTCTTGATGTTGTCGTGAAAAATAACCTATTTATTTCGGTATTGCTCTCCCTCCCAAAATTGCACTCCGCAACCGACCGGCTTCGTACTGATTTCGACTCGTCTGGTAGAGATATCTAGAGCTGGGAGTAGAACGCGACACATAGTGATTGGCGGCTATTGCCATGATCACTAGGCCATTGAGCTCCACGAGTAGTGTACGACAATGCAGTTTGAAATTAAGTGTTGAGTTTTAAAGTACCCGGAGTGTGTGTTTAAATTGGGACACACGATCTCTATTGAGGTCACAGTGGACTCTGATGTTGACTTCTGCCATTTCGAGCACAGGGACCGTAATCGAAGTACTGAGTTTCAATCCTAGCTCAATCTAGTTCCCCTTGATAGAGACGGAACTTCTAACCGCTGTGTCAAGTGTTGCGCGCGGGGCCCAATTGTTTAGTGTGCAAGGTGTTAGCAGTCAACCGTTGTGTTGTGTGTTGCCCTCAGTTTAGGTTATCCCTACCTGAAGACTCCATCCGGGCCGAAACCGGGGTTGAATGCAGTGCCGGGAGAGAGCAACGTTGCAATAAATCCACCGGATGCGGTCCCAATGATCGAAATGGCAACCTCAATTGAGATTGTATGTCGCAATCCACACACACACACGGCGGGTACGTTAAAACACAACAAGCAACTTATTTATTGGCCGGAGTCAAATCGATGGGGAGGCTCCCAGCTGTCCAACAAGCACTCGCCCGTTCCATTCCATCACTAGGTCCAACAGCTACAGAGAAATTGTTGATTACGTTGTGAACCCTTCTCATTCACGAGGCCAATAACTTTCGCCGCCCTCCATTTCAGTCGGTGCGATCAATCAACCTGCTCTGCACGACATCGGCACACACCCCTAGTCCACACCAGCCGCCATACCCACGGTTGTATGATGACCAGATGCAACACACAAAGCACGACCAGCCAGTCATCCGACTTCAACCTGACGATCAGACAGCGAACGTTACTCCACCGCTAAACGCTCTCAAGCCGTAAACCGAGCAGAGACCGTTTGACCACAGTGACTATAGGATTTTCAACCCAAAAGGTAGTAATTTGTACTGTTCATGCATGTGCTATGGTAGCAAAAGTATGACTGGCATGTTCGCACTATGCCAGTCAGTGCCATCCGAAGTGCGCCAAAGTGTGTCGAACTAAGTAGAGTAGTGTGACCGTATGCTTAGTTCGCTTTGGTTCTTTCCTGAGTGCTACAGGAATGCTACAGGAATGAGTGTTACAGGAATCCTAGAATGTGCACAAAAGTATGGGCGTTTAATCGTTGAAATTGAACTTCGTTTGAAAGCGAGCATTACACGGCTTACTCCTCATCCATCTCTCGATTGCGACCACGAAACCAGGGAAAACAGCCAGGCATTCCCATGGTCTCGTAGCATCAGAAACTCGAAAACCCTGAACCAGCCAGTCGTCGTGAACAATCGGAGGATGCCGAGCTCCAACGTTCACATCCTCTTATCCAATGTGTCGACTACTGCAACATTGGAAAGACGTACATATCTGATTGAATGATAAAAACCGAAACTCGCTAAAGCGCAGTAAACTTATGCAACCGTTGCTGTTCGATGCATTCAAAGTGTGAATCTAGTGGCTTGCATCGCCAAATACACAACATGCGTCAAGGACTAGGACTGACCGATGGCCGTGACTCCCGCATCCAAAGCCGTAGCAAGGGGGCGGCGGCCGATACGCCCCGGGCGGCATGTAACAGTGGACGGCACGTTTAGTGTAGTTGATGGTTGGATAAGAAATAAAAATGGAAAATTTTCCAGATAACCTGAAGGCAGTGGTGTAGCAACTGCTTTTGCCGCCAGGGGTAGTGATAAAAGTTTGCCATAACTGAAGGAAATATGGGCGTGTGAAAGCCACGCAATCGACTCATGGTAAAGTGCATATTCGTTTTCGGTGAAATGGTTGATCGTTTGGGACACTGAGGCAAACGTGGTGAAGCTGGCCACAATGAGACAAATAAGGGGATCTTTGGGAAGTACGTTTGCACAGATGTGACACGGCGCAAAGATGTTGCTAGTCATACAGAGTAACAGTAAACTACGCAACCTTCAACCAGAGGTATAACATAAGGGGGCGAAGGCGGTCCGCTTAGGGCGGCAGGTGACTGGGTGGCGGTATTTTTAGTACCGTCGATCGTTCGATACCAAATATAAAAGAGTAGAATATCCGGACAAGCTGAGGGTTGAAAAATTTAAAGTTACACTGCCTGACCATCTTGAGCCAAGTTGAAGACGGGAAATCCATGGGATATCACTTTACTGTAATCATTGCGACACGTAAACCGTCTGGACGAATGCGAAAACCGATTGATTAACCCCAGTGATGATAAAGCAGGGGCAGAACTCATGGGATAAATATATGCCAAGCAAGTGTTTAACGCACTTAGATCATTGGCTAGCCCCAAACAACCTAACGGATAGTTCTGAAGAAATGACCACCATAGATAGCCTCATAATGCATGTGTCTAACTTAAGTGCTGGAACCATCGCAGTTCCGCTCACTTTTGCTGTTATTCAGCGAAAACATGAGCGAACTCGTGATACGTACCTTCGCGTGGTATCAGCAACGGTATAGGCTCGATGAATGTCAGCTTGCAATGGTTCGCGTTTTTGGCAATGAACGCTGTCACAAAGCTAGATCCAGGGCAGGTGCGATCGGCTACTCATCTTGTGTACATACTGCACCCATAGATAGTATCGTGGTGATACGTCTGCTGAAAAAGATGGTGGTGATGAGCGTTCCAAAAATTGGGCCTAATCCATACAGACGAGAATGCGAAGTCGCCTCATGATGAGTGAGCAGATCAGCACTTAGGTATGCCACCAAACGGTATGGATCTCAGTTGAATTGGCGACACACGTGAGCATCAGCAGCGCAATCAGTGCAACGGTACCAACTATGCCAGAGTGGGTATCGAGACACAACCGAAGGTTTAACTTGCCTACTTACCTTGACTAAGAAGTTAGTTACACTACAAATGTAGAACGATACAGAGTATCTAGGAGATCAGCTAGTGGAACTCGGAATAAAAAGCATTTGACTAGCATTCCTCAGCCACCACTGATACTTTCTCAGCGACAGATAGGAAACTTGTCTATTGTTAGCAATGGATCTAATTCTTGTGTGTTGTCGAGGTTGTATTTGTCTGCATGGGACGGCAGAGATGATGGCGATAATTAGTCGGCTGGTCAACAATCAATAAACATACAACCGGTCACCAAACGGTGTTTAGCCTTTTGAAAGGAAATACTTCCAACAGTAGTAGGGGCGTATAATGTTATTAACTAAGGTTACCACACTCTATAATGTGTCTCGTAATTGTATGGGCTCGTCAAACTAATACATCTTGATTCAGCCAACCCGGTCCGAGACATAGAAAATAGAAAGTGGAGAGGAATTGTCGAATCCAATGTGAATGAGTTGGGACAAGTGATTCCAGTCGTGAGTAGGATACGCAATGCAACAAACTTCAGCCATCAACCGTGCCAACAACGTGCCCTATATAGGCTGGCGTGTAACTAATCAACTCGAGATTCCACACATTTCACCGAATGTTTAATTTGTGGGATCAGTGGCGAAACTGGTGTTAAAAATGATGGAACAGTGCAACAATGGTTTATGACAGGCAAAAATTCATAAGCTTAACAGGTCCTGTAAATTGATCAACGAAAGGAATGTAAACTCAAATATTAGCACGTGAACATACTACTACGCACCGGTAAAGCGATAGAGTGACGGCACACCGGAAGCAGAATTGTGGGAATTCGATAGCGCCATGTAAAAAGCGAAGAACAAGTCGGATTGCTCACAGCTGAGTAAGAAAAGCACACCCGAAGGTATTTATGACAGTATGAGGTCGGCTTTTGGGCACACAGATTGGTGGTCGTAAAAATCCTAAGGCGAAGGGATGACAGGTTTATGCTATGCAACAGCACATAATGGGAAAACTAATTAAAATGCTGTTATTGTTTCCATAGTATTGACACCCCCTGTAAGTTTAAAGATGGAAGGAAGTGCATAAACGTCTACCTTTTTGAAGCTGTTGATTCCAGTTAACAGCTTGCGACCCATATCGTCTTGTAAGCCGTATTTTTCAAGGATTTGGTTTGTTGAGGTATTAAACTTTTTCTAGAGCCTTTAGTGCTGCCAAATATTCGTGAGTAGACTTTGTGAATCCGCTCCAACGCTGAAGGTTTATGTTGAAGGCTGCAGGATAGAGAAAACATTGAGAGAAACTGAAGGCAGTAATGCAGAGGAAACGCGGGCTTCGTCAATAAATAACAGTCTGTAAGTGTCAACCCTCATACGTGCTTAATCAGTGGTTTCATAAACTACGATTCGTCTTTATTGAGTTATTTAGGCTCGTATGCCCGTGTATGGCAAAGCCCTTGCAGAAACAGACTGCCGTTGTTGTTCCTTAGCATTTACCCTCGTGGAATTGGCGAGATTATGCCAGCGCCTTAGTAGGGTGGGCTGCTCCTTGCTCATTGGAAATAGATAAAAGCTTCAACTTTCCTTGATCAGCTTCCGCGACAGTCCTATTAAGAAATGAACTGCCCATCTGTGGAGTGCGGATAAACAAGTATAATTCATCTGCAGCTGGTTGCATCGATCAGCACCCACCTGCATACGCAGGCGCGAAAGGTTGTTGATAAATCAGTTCATCCGAGTATGTGTCCCATTATGCTGGGTGAAGATGCGCCGTACTGCAAATAAGTGAGCTGAGGTTCAGTGGATGATAGTCCTATTTACTTGGACAACTTTGATCCGGGCAGCAAAGTGAGGTTGAGCTAGTTGCTACGACTCACATCCCCAGATTAACTACAAATAACAACGGTAAAAACAGGTTGAACGCAAACGAAATATTATCGGAGAAAATTTAAAACGGTCGAACACGACTTTTACTCTCGACGATGCGAGACACGCCTGTATCGGCATGACCGGGTACAGAGGTGGATCAGGAATGTTAAAAATTAGATCAGACTGACGTTCGAAAGAACAGCAATGGCATAAGAAATAATTGGTTGAAATAAAATGATGTTAGCTGGCCTTTAACAACTCCCACATATAATCAAACAGCTAACGCACAGGAAAGTATGGTGGGGACACATGTAATGGCTCGTATAAAATCTGGGCTTTGCTAGTATGTTGACCTCGTTGTTTTGGAACAAAAAGTTTGATCGTGCTCTGTACAGTCATGAACTTGTTGATGATTTTGGGAAATTCGCGTTCAAGAGTGCAGGAAAGTATTCAGGGTGATAGCTTGTTCCTGACTCTGGCGTACCTATTCAAGAAAAAGTTCGCAAATCTGCTTGTCCTGAACTTGCCTTCCGCCAGTGCGTTTTGTTTCTTGCGTCTGTTGTAGACGACTGAATGTATCAATGTTATGCTGAGGTGGAAAAATGCACATTTATTTTGTGCGATGTTGAAAAATAAAGACCAAAATGTGCGTCGCACACCGCAACCAGGGGGTCAAGTTTAAACATCACATCGTTCAGAATAAGCTAGTTTTGAAGTAGC
Source organism: Dicrocoelium dendriticum (assembly GCA_944474145.2). Classification (NCBI taxonomy): domain Eukaryota; kingdom Metazoa; phylum Platyhelminthes; class Trematoda; order Plagiorchiida; family Dicrocoeliidae; genus Dicrocoelium; species Dicrocoelium dendriticum. The sequence goes on along the minus strand of OX104065.1, from coordinate 94,536,532 downwards.
AGTCAGGAAGCGTTTTGTAGATTTTCTTTGTACTTCTCTGGTTTGGGAGTGCCCGTCGTTTGTCTTGGAGTACAACATGCCATCACAATTGTGGCTTCCGTTAACTTTGATGTTCGCCTTTACAATTCGGATTACTGGAACCGTATCCGAAGTGGAGGGTTTCGGTGTTGAAGAGAAAACATTCTAAATAGCTATCCAATGTTTTGTGTTGCCATCACGGTAACACAGCCTACTTGTATACAGAAGTCAAGGGAGTGTAAATATCACAAGTCCAGGTCTCATTGTACGGGACAGAGATTAAATCGCTTGCTGCCAAGTTAGGTCGCTACGAGTTAAATCGCAAATGTGGGACATTGCACAACATTTTCCAGTAGAGAAATACATTTTTCACTTTGAGCTCCAGTTGTCAAGCGCATTCAGATCCAATGAAATCATGTTGACAGCACCATTGGAGACATCCTGGCGGAAAGTGTATACGATTGTAATGGCATCCGCAAAGTGGTTTCGTGAGTCAAACTCTACTATATCGAAGATATCGTTAAAATATGTTAAGTACAGTAGCGGCCCAAGGATACTGCCTCGTATCCCACCAATGGTGACAAGTTTAGGCACAAACCTTTGTTCTTAAATTTGTACTACCGGCGTTCGAGTTGTAATATATGACCTGAACCAGGAAAGCGGGGTTCGCTGACTCCGTAGGACATCACTTTAACTATTAGTTTTCCATAAGGCTCGTTGGACGCGTCTAGGTAATTTTGGATTCGCCACCATACCAAGGTCATGTGAAGTAGTTAGATGGTTTAGAAATTCCAAGTAGGACTGATTATTCAATTAGCCATGCTGAGAGTTGTTTATAGGCTTTCTCGACAACAAGAAATCGACTGTTCTAACTTTAAGATGTCACTCCATCATATTTTTATGTAACAAATGTTTGGCTAATTGAGCGATAATTTTTAGTCTCAGAGACGGAGCTTGGTTTATGTCGTGGTGCAACTATGAGTTCTTTCAAATGGTCTGGTAAGAAGCCTGAGCTCATAATAGACTGAATATATTCAACAATAGCAAGGGGAAGTCATCCCCACCGAATTTCAGAGAGAATGGAATTAGAGCAGAAGTATGGACAATTAGTCATGATAGGAAATTAAAGAGTAGACGCAAAAAACTGAATGCGGGAACACCACTGACTGTAAGACTGCGCCATGTCTGATGTTGTGTACAACCAGTGGTGCGGACCATCGCTGGGCCTCTATTCACGAAGACGATATGCACCAGCCTGACCAAGTCTCACAGTTTGTTACTGAATGCCTCTGTGTCTCTTCGACGACTGGACACATCGTGGCTTCGCCCAAATTGGAGCAGCAATAGCACATAGTGCACACCGAAGAAACGGGTCGACGGGTATACAGAGGTATGACTTAACCAAAGTAAACGGTTAGGCCTAAGCAAACACTCGAGTGAGGCACCCAAAGGCTACTTTCCAAAACCCCAATGGCGGACCTCAGCATTGCTCACCCGGTGTTCAAATCAGATGTGATCAATACTTCGCGAACACCAGTGGTCAAACACTGCCAAGCGTTTAATGTCCTCACTGTGAACTGCCCACGTTTCCGGACTTATCGCAGCGTTATACACCCTACCCTTCACTAACAGTGATATTCCGCTGCCTCCACAGATCGGGGAGTGTAATGCCACACAGGTCTTGCTGATCCGCGAAATAACTTCCTCAGTCAGTTATGTGACCACCAGAGGTGACACAGCTACCAAAGTATGTGAACCGATCCATCACTGCCAGTAGCTGTTCGGTGATAGCTAGAATCAGGGGTGTATAGGTCCATTCCTGCAACAGTAATTTACACTTTGAAAGTGCAAAGCGCATGCCGAAGCATGAAGCGACACACGTCAGCTTGTTCAGTCGTGTTTAGATAACTACTGAGTCAGAGCCAAGGAGGGTCATGTCGTCCGCATACTCAAGGTTTGTCAGTCAGTCACCTAGCAGAACTTCCACTTCGGAAGAGAGCAAAGTCATTTACGATCATTTATATCACAAAGATGAATGAATGGATATAGGACAACCGTTGCGAAACTGACTTGTCGTAGAGAACTCAAGAGGCAGGTTCCAGTAGAAACTTACACGGCTTTGGGGTTCACGGGAGCGAGACTTCAGAACTGAAAGGAGTTTGGCTGACGCCTCTTACGGATAGGCAGTGCAACAGGCTGGCTCGATCAAGTGTCGAATGCCGTGTTCATGTACAGGAAAACCACCAATCGGTCGTAGGTAAGTCTGTCACTGCTCTAACACTTGACAGAGGGTAAATATATGGTCCATAGAACCACGACCAGGGCAGATGCCAATCTGGCTTTCAATAATTCAATTCTCACTGGGATCAGTGAGTCGTTGAAAAATGATATCCGTGAAGGTTTAGAGGCAATGGAGATATAGCTAATGCCTCAACGACTCGCATAAAGTACGCTCGTCATCATCAATACACATTAGTTGAGTGTGAGAAACACATCTCAACTAATGTGTGGCAATAAGAAAGAAGATACAATAAATTATACTACAAAAAATTCAAAAGTAGGTAATATAATCTTAACTATTATATCATGTAAGTCGTATGAGATCGTATTTAGAGGGATCTAAAAGGGTGGAGGTGGATAAATAAACCCACAGCACAAACGCCATTGGGCCCGGCTCCTAGCCAAATCAGCAAGTATGTCCAAGCAGTGCTCATAATCCTTCAGACCCCAGCCAAACAGTCGGGATGCACCAACTGACATTAACTTCGAAGTGAGCGTTTTCATTTCTCTCGGCTGTCATCGCTCGGCCTCCTCTCCTCCTCTTTCAACCGCACCCCCGGCGCGCAAACAATGCACGTCGCGGGAGTTGGTGTGCTGACATGCGCAATACGTGGCCTAGCCATCAGAGCCTGGTGTGTGATATAACGGTGCTGAGCGGTTCAATCACTCTTGCGGCACCAATAGAGTATGCTGACCCTACTTGAAGATGGGCACGATAGTTGACACATCTTCAGTGTCCAAATAGTTTTGTATAGAGTAGCAAGTTCAGTCAACAAAGGTACTTCCATCTTAAAGTAAGGATGGGGGAAGGCCGTCGTGTCCGGGAGACTTATTTCGTTTCATCACGACAATCTCTTGTCGAATCTTCTGAAGTGGGATGAGTGACATACTTCCCACATAGAATCAAAAGTTTCGGGAAGCGGCGGTGTCGAAGTAAGCCTGCCGAACTGCTCTTCGAAATGTTCCGCCCATCGGGCTATTCAACCAGGCTGAAAATAAAACAGCTTTTCATCTTTCACGGCTATGGTCGCGTTAACTGTTGACTTTCTTGGAACCGTTTTCCGAATGAGCTGGAATAGCACTCGGCTGTTCCCAATAGCGTTGGATTCCTCCATCTCACAGGCCTTTGCCACCCATTAATGTTCCCGATCGATTCAAATACTACTTGTCAGACGTCGTTTGAGAGAGCTACGAATACGCTGAAATTCAGTGCCCATGGAAACCCCTTTACGCGCTTCTAGCAAACTGATCCATGTCTTGTAGTTCCATTCACATTTATGAGGTCTCACGATGGGTGCACAACAAGCGTTAAAAGCATACTTCATGGCACACTTGAGACGTTCCAAATCAGCGTTCGGCTCACAAAGCTTATTTATCACTGATATTTGGTGGGATAGTTCGTCATGATATTGTTGAAGTTCAGATTGCGAGTTGAAATTACAGGCCCGTAGCCTCAACGATCAGGCCTGTCTTGCAATCTGAGGGAACGAGTTCGAGCCTGCGTAGGGGCGGGGCGACCCTCGTAGTATCCTTAGCCCACATACGACCAGTGGTGGTCGCGCAGCAGCGGAGCGTCGTTACTGCGTACCGGCGTATTGTTGCTCCATTTATAGGTAAGAAGATAGGCAGTGCTTTGAAGCGTCAAGACTGAGCGCTAAGCTTGCGCGCACTAGAGCATGGTTGGAATGCAGACACGTGCCTCAAGTTGAACGACGGTCTGGAACTGATGTGCATCATCTGCAGCTTGTGGAGTATGGTCAGTTTGGGTCCAGGTCATTGAGGAATTCGGTGGGCTCCTGGTGACGCGGTGTGAACGTTTGTACTGGAAAGCAGTGTTGCTAATATGATTGTGGTTTGCGACCAGTTGAAGGATCCGATCACCATTGATTTTTCGGCGTGTATCGATTCCGAAGCGGCCTTCCAGGTGTTGTTCAGATTCTGAAAGACGACCCACTAGGGCACTAATGTCACTGGGCATATCAACGATATCGGTCTTCTTCTCCAGCCGAAGATGAGGTGAGAGCGGTTGATAAAAATCGTCTTTGATACCCTGGATTCAGTAGGGGCATAAACAGGCGATGAAAATACACCTTGTCTTCAGACGGTGCTTAGTAAATCCAAAACACACACTACACATGTTAGCTAGAGGTCGGAAACACCTCAGCTACTGCGCCGCAATACCTAAAAGAAAACAGATAACAAAATGCAACTGGTGCAAGCCAGCTGAGCTACCAGTGAGGGATAGGCATCGTTCCGGTAAGCTATCTGCCGGCTACTATGAAGCAAAGAAAGTAAATTCCTATGCAAAATTATACAATGCTAAATAATGTGATCGTGGTTGCAGGGGGAGGCTAAGAGGGATGAGGTCGGACAAAGAAACCCAAAGCACGGACGACACTGAGGTCGCCTCCTAGCCATATCAGCAAGTGTATCCAGCCAAACGAGTTCATCGTCTTTCGGACCCCAACCAAGGAGCCGAGACGCTCCAACTGAGGGCCTTCATTCTTCTCGACCAAGTCATCGTTTGGCCACCTCGCCTCTTCTTCCATCCACATCCCCGGCGCGCAAACAACGCACGTCGCGGGAGTCTGTGGGCTGGTATGCGTAACATGTGGCCGAACCATCGGAGCCTGGTGCATGAAATAACGGTGCTGAGCGGTTCAGTTCTTTCTTCTGGGCCGTAAACAGGGCGTCGAATACGCTCGATGCTTACTCGGTGTTCTCACCAGATGTGAGCTAAATTACGAAGATACCGGTGGTCGAACGTAACTAGACTCTTTATGTCCGCTGATCTAAAAGGCCAGGTTTCACAACCGCACAGTAGGATCGAACGTACTGCTGCATTGTAAACTCTACCCTTCAGGGCGAGAGTGATGTCCAGCCGGCGTCATAAATGGCGAAGAACAGCAAAAGCACCTCGAGCTTTTGCTATACGGTTCGTGATGTCATCCTCAATCCCACGGGCGCTGATACAACTTCCCAGCTAGCTGAATTTTTGCACGACTTCCAACTGATCTCCACCGAACGTCAGCGAAGGAGCCGTTCCAGGCCAAACTTGGAGGAACGCTTTGCACTTCGATGGTGTAAAGCAAAGCCCGAAGCGGCTGACAGCCAGTGCTAATCTGTCCAGTGACGCTTGGGACGTCTGTGAGCTGTCACAGATTAGAGCAATATCATCAGCATACTCCAAGTCAAGAAGTCGTTCTCCTGGTAGCAGACCCACATCTTCTAACTCGTGTCCTGTGAACGCGATTTCCATGACTTCGTCAATAGCGAAGTTGAAGAGGAAAGGTGACAGCAGACATCCTTGTCTCACCGCTGGAGATATTAACTCGCGACGACAGCTTGCCGTAAGCCCTCAGTCTGCCTGAGCTACGCGCGTATAATGCTCGGAAATATTTACATATTTCTCAGGTACACATTTCCTGAGTAGACAGTCCCAAAGTGCACGTCTATCCACCGAATCGAATGCACATTTGATATCGAGGAACACGACAACGGTGGGCCGCCAATATATGTGACGGTGCTCCGGCCACCTAACGGCCTGCTCAAAAACTAACACAAACTTGACATTTAGCAATGACCTCCTAACAACAAAAGCCCTATCTTGCATGTACACAAACGCCCAAGGCCTTCTAAGCAAGTTGGCCGAACTTAGAGAAATTCGTGCTTCACAACCACGTGACCTCGTCATGATTACAGAGACATGGTTAAACCCCTGAGATAACCAACTCTGAGATCAATTTATCCGGTATGTCGCTGCTTCGAACTGATAGAACCGGAAGGGGTGGTGGTGTGATTCTTTACTATAATGCAAACCTCCGATGTGAAGTTATCGATCACCCGAAAATCCGAGCTCCCGATTCGCTTTGGTGCCGCCTATGGTTGCGAAACAAGGACACATGTCTACTAGCCGCGATTTATCGCCCACCAGGCTCAACGTTGGAAATGGACTCCAAACTGCACCATGTTTTTCAGTTTGCTTTGAGCAAGTCCTACACCCACATTCTTATCGCGGGAGACTTTAACGTGCATGACATAGAAACACCGACAACCGACGGTACGCAGTTTAAAGCCTGTTTGCAAGAGCTTATTGCTAACCACCCTCTTTACAACCACGTAACCTCTCCCACCAGATTTCGAACTTTTAACAAGCCGTCGATACTGGATCTTGTGCTAAATAATGAAGAACTCATGGTTGATGGGATAGTTACAAGCACACCACTGGGTCGTAGTGAACATGTCACTCTACTCTTTGATTATATATGCTATGCCGAGTACCCTGAAAAGCAGGAGGATAAAGTGCATACTGTCACACACTACAATGTGCTATCTAAGCTTGTTAAAAATACATCTTGGACTTTCTTAACCGGATGCCCCCCAGATGCTGCCTGGGAAACATTTACAAGGACGGTTAGCACACTGGTAGCGCACGCATCAGAGCAGAAGTCCTTCCAACCCAAAAACAAACGTAAGTCATTTCTGGGGAGCAGAACACATAAATGTCTGTCCCAGAGGAATTTGGCATGGCGAAATCACCAGGACTGCCCGAATGCCGAAACCTGGACTGCATACGTGACACATCGTAACTTCTGTGTGAAACTGATCCGCGAAGACAAGGTCACTTATCAGCAGGAGTTAATGAAGTGATTCTGCACTAACCGCAAACTCCTGTACAGGCACGTTAACGGCCTTCGAAAGGTAAAACGAGGGGTTCCAGTGCTAGTAACGGCTGATGGGTGCACGCGGTCAGCAATGGAAGCGGCTGATCTCCTACGGCTTCATTACTCCCAAACTTTCCAGCAGGTAACGAGCACAGACATTTCCCTCAATTCTAATACTCTACCATCAGATTTAGAAAACATCACCTTCACTGCGGAAGCTGTGTTGAAGAAGTTGTTATCCCTGCGTATCCACAGTTCTCCCGGAGCTGACTACATCCGACCAAAGGCTCTACAGGCGGTAGCTAGTGATCTAGCAGAACCACTGGCTGTTTTCTATTAGCGATGTCTAGAGGAAAACCGTATTCCACCAGTATGGAAGCGAGGGGTCATCACTCCTATTCATAAAAGAGGTAACCGCACTGATCCTGCCAACTACCTTCCAATAACACTACTTCCAGTACTATCCAAAGTGATGGAATCAATCATCGCAGACGCGCTGATGCAATACCTGGAAAGCCACAATTTAATAGCTCCAGAACAACATGGCTTTCGTCAAAAGCATTCGTGTAATACTACCCTATTATTTGCAGGTAATAGCTGGACTGAAGCTGTTGATGATAGAGTGGGAGTCGATGTCATCTACCTAGACTTTTCAAAAGCGTTTGATCGCTTAGACCATCGCATTCTCCTTCAGAAGCTTCGGAACTACGGCATTGGCGACCGAATCCTGAGTTGGATTAGCAATTTTTTACAGGAACGACGACTAGTGGTGAGAGTCCGAGAATCATTGTCTGATGCAATCGATGTGGCGTGTGGAGTACCACAAGGCTCGGTTCTTGGACCTCGTCTATTCTTGGTGTTCAGTAACGATTTGGCGAGATCAATTACTTCCGATTTCCTATTCTTCGCTGATGATATCAAGATATGGCGAAGGATCAGAGGACCGGACGACCATGAACGGCTCCAGTGCGATCTTAACACAGTGTCGAACTGGTCAGTTCAAAACGCCTACCGTTCAACGTAGACAAATGTCGCGTTGTACAATTACGCCATAGACATAACTACACCTATATACTTGGGACAAACGGATTGCAGAATAGCTCCCAGGAACGTGACCACGGTGTGATCGTACAGAGCGACCTCAACTGTTCAAAACAGGCTGAGGTAGCTGCGAAAAGAGGCAACCAGCACGTCGGCATGCTGCGAAGGGCATTCGGGAGATTTGACCCATCAATCTTCCCAATGATGCACAATTCCTACGTGCGCCCGCATGTTGAATACGCTATTCAAGCTTGGCAACCTTAATTGAAGCGCGACCTAGAAGCGATAGAGGCACCACAACGAAGAGCAACAAAGAATGTAAAGGGCCTGCGCTATCACTCTTACCACCGAAGGCTGAAGTTGCTGGGAATTTTCAGCGGACGCTATCGAAGGCTGCGCGGGATTTTCATATTAGCGTATCAGATACTGAGTGACCCCAACCACGTATGCCGCCATTTGCTGAAACTTAGCCACAACACGCAGCTCAGGGGTAACTGCTTAAAATTGAAGGAACAATATAGTCGTCTAGAGTGTCGACGGAATTACTTTTCCCTTCGGGTTTGCCAACCCTGGAACGCACTCCCAGACTCAGTTTTATCCTCTCCTACCTTGGATGTTTTCAAAAAAAGAATAGATGTTGCTCTTAGCTCCCAACATTTTGTTACCTAAACTCCTCTATTGTGGATTACGTCAAGCATACTTTTCTGCAGGATTTACGTATCAAATGGACCTAAGTGAGCGACCATATTTTACTTTTCTCACTCTTTACCTCAATGATCACTGCACCCCAGTTCCTTTCTGAACGTTTACGCGCGATAATTTTTTTCATTTTACACTAATGTTAATTATCAAAGTATTCATCTCTGCAAACGTTCGATAGATGACCCAGACATATTTTACTTGCATCATATTCACCGCAACCATCCTACGGGACGTGTCAAGCACTTGCTTTTATCCAGTGATAAATCATTGTTCATTGTTCATTGAAGATGTGGTCAATGAAGCCGCGACGACGAAACCCGGCTTGCTCTTCACGAATATGGCTATCACAAGTGCCAGTCAGTCTGTGAAGGATGAGAGAGGCAAGCAATTCGGAGGCCATGAAGATCAGACTGATTTCTCTATGGTTGCCGTATTCCGATCGTGAGCCTTGCTTGAAAATTGGGACTATGACGCAGCAGCTCCAGTCGGTTTGGACAGTTTCCTGCTCCCACAGTTGCACTAGTAACTCGTATAAATCCTCCACAAGAGCAGATCCTCCGAATTTGAGGAGGGCTGGAGGTTGATCATCTGGTCCCGCGGCTTTATTTATCTTCAAAAGTGGGATCTCACGTTCGACTTCTGAGTGAGAGGATGGATCCAAAGGGATATCCCGTGGAGCGGGGCGATCATTGGCCGGCGAGAAATCTAACGATTCCGACCGATTACATCTCCTTTCAATATGCTCAGCCCTACGTTTCAAGCGTTTTGACAAGTTGTGGATAGGCTGTCCACTCTCGTCACGTATAGTTTCACTAAAACCAGGTGTCCTGCTGCTCGTTTCCTGTGTCAGCCGAATAACTTACTATGGTTACCAAGCGCAGCGGCCATTTCCATCTCTGATGCAGGAGGAGACTACCAGGATTTGCGGTCTCTCTTCAGGCTGGCACGGAGTTTTGCCTGGAGCTTTTGCGAGTTTCATTGAGTTCGCTTCCAGCCGGAATATGCCGGCGAGCATCGATAAGTTCCAGAGACTGCGAAGAGACCCAGTGTCCATGTTGGCGATTAGACTTACCACATGAGGATTTGCCTACTGCTAGTAAGAACTGGTGAATATGAGACCAGTGACCTTCAATTGCATCCAGTGAGCGCTTGCTCAACTCCCATGTCAGCGTATTTTGATAAGCATTCAGAACAGCTGGTTTCGCCAGTTGGCTGGTGTCAATGCGCTCACAGAGTCGTCGCGGGCGTCCGCCAAAACGCATCTGCATGTCAGCACATACAAGTGCATGGTCGGTGTCCACACATGTGCTCCAAATCGAGCGACAGTTCTGCACGCAGCCTCTCCATCGGTACCTTATCGCAATGTGATCGATTTGTGTAGATAGCTGGTTCGAGGCTGGTGGGCGCCAAGTCACTCTCCCGCGGGTTCTCTGTCGGAAATTAGTGCTCACAAGAAATAAGCGAGTATCTTCACACAAATGAAGTAACCACTCACCATTTTCATTACGGGAGCCTACATCATGTTGGCCGCCCAGATGCAGTTCATCAGTAGATAATTTTTCAACTTGAGCGTTCAGATCCACAGCCAGCACAACACCCTCCGAGCTTCTTCTATGACGAAGGGGCTCGTTTACTTGCGATAGTCGTCTTTTATCGAATCATCGCAACAGTATGTAGGCGCGTAGGCAGCGATGATGAATAGACACCTATTAGTCCCGCGCGACTTCGAAGCTTTAAACAAGTCAGTCAATCGGACCGCACACATCAGGCTACTGATTGGAATCCAGTCAACCAGAGCAGCTTCAGTCCGGGGACTCAGGGCAATAACAACACCCGATTGGCCCGTGCTCGAAGTTCCATCGTCACCGGATAGGCACAATGAGAAAGTGCTGCTGGTGTCACCCGAAGGAGATCGCAAAGTGAGCGCAGAGCTCGAGTCTTGCAGGTCTCCGATAAGCAGCAGTTATCTGTCGAGAGGGTCTCTAATGTTCGGGTAAGTGCTGCCTGTTGACCGATCTGTAGCAATGCGCGTACGTTGTGGCATGCCAATCTGAAGGATGATCGAGGGCTCCAAATGGACATCGATGAACTGGGCTTAGCCGCTTGGTTGGACATGGGGTTGTCGACAGGACAGGAATGACGCTCCGCATTCACATGTGAGTTGAAACTAGAAGACAAGCGACTATTGAAGCAAGGTGGGGGAGGGCCAAGAATTGGGGGGTTGAAAACAAGGGGGATAAAAGTAAAGCTGGAACGGGACGGTAAGATAGAAAAAGCGTAAGAGGAAGAATAAGAGGACGGGAAGGCTTGAGCAGTAGCATCCAAACTCCTATCCACCCTGCTGGATGCAGCAGATAGGGCACCGTTGATTATCCTCTGCGGTGGCCAGAGCATCAAGAAACTGTTTGAAGAGAAATTCATTGTATTGCTTGGGCAGGATACTTTCAGGTTGCCCAGGCCTAGACAGGAGAACGATTAGGGTTCTTAACCAAAGCCTTTGGTTCAAAATCCTGACCGCAATGCGGCGGGTTTGTCGTTGGGCTACAAGGAATCCGTTTTAAGGAATAAGGAGCCCCTTCATTCCAACCCCAACCTGGAGGACCAGGAGGCTGAGTTTGTCTGGCCTCTAACCATTGACCAAACTGGTATGAGTGGCTCTCAGGGTGCAAAAAAGCACCACTCAGCATAGCTCAACGGATCGCTGAGGCACAAAAATTCATCGCACCAAGATGAGATCCAGCCTCATTGCGATGGAGTAACTTCAGTAGAGGTTCGAAGTGCAACCACACACACGCGGCTGTTCATCTGCATCCAGTGGAGTAGATTATCTTCAGCATGTTTGCTGTGGACGATAACGACACCGTAGATGCCTTGAGTCATTGACTCAGGAGGGTAACAATTGTCAGCAGATTAAGAACCCGGGAGGTTAGGATTCGTCACGACGGTCTTATTTTGTATGCGTATTTTGGTGTCACCGCGCACAACAATATCAAGAGTAAAGAATAAAAATAAATGCTGTCTGTTGGCGTATCTGACCCAGAGTAGGAACGGTAAACGTACCATTGTGAAATGAGACCCTTGGTTTGAGGGACTAGTTACATGTATGGATAGCCGCAGTAGCGAGTCTCTTGCCGAGTAAACGAGAGGAGAGTTGAGAGGAGAAAGAAGAAGAAGAAGAAGAAAGATAATAAGTGGTATCATTGTCGACGGGGTCGAGAAGGTAGTTGTTACTCAGACTGCCCCATCCGATAGACGGGATTTGTTCGAGATGCTCTAACTCGGGCTTTTGGCTTGAAAGCCTCCGCGACAAGGTGGTAAGTGAGTCTGCCTCGAGACTGAAGAGACTCATTGAAATTCACTTGAGCCCGGTTGCACGCTTCCCTTGAAAAGTGAGAACAAACCACATGTATTTCTCGATCGTAGTACGTTACGCACTCGCGACCACGGTTAGCAACAGGTGGGAGTTGATGGTTCTGTACCGATTTGACCAGAGCCTACCTGGTTTTAGGCAGGCGGTTACAAAAAATTGTGCGGCGGTCAGTGTTCTCTCATCGTCAGAGACAATACGTGGCACTAGTGGTCATTCATAACTAAATTGCAAAAGTAAGGGAGTCATCGACCTTTCCTTAACTTCCAAAAAGGATGATGAGACTAACCCGGCCTGTTTGGTGTGAGTGACTTTGAAGTCAGTTGAAAAGTACCCCTTAGCGCAGCCCAATGGGTCACGGAGGTACGCAAAGCATTGTGTCACGTTAATTTCCAGTCGCACCTAATCGGAACAATTGGTGGAGAACGCTTCGGATACAACAGTGAATAGTGGCAAGCTGATGACGATAGCGAAGACAGGAAAAATCCGCACCTGATTTATGACAGGTGTGCATTACTATATTAAGTTCAACCCACCTTCATCAGGCGCAGTGTACACCCCGCGCTAAATTTCGACGTACTCTAACTTTTTGACCTAATACGGTCTGCTTTATAAGTGTTTTTACTAAGGTATTCCGTATTTAGTTTGGTTTCTCTATTCTTTATCCATGCATCGAGGTGTTGTGGATCCGGTCTGCTTGACTCATGCCATTCACAAACGTGCCAAGCGGCTCTGGACAGGTTAGCACTGGCTGTCAACAATTTCGGACTATGCATCCTCGAAGTGCAAAGGTTTCCTCCAAGATTAATAGGGGCCGCTTCCTACGCCCGGACCCTTAGTGAGGATTAGCTAGAAATGGTTTAAAAATTCAACTACCTAAGCAGTTGTATGAGCGCCCGTGGAATCGGAGATGAGGTCACAAACCGTATAGCAAAAGCTCGTGGCGTTTTTACTAACCGCCACCCATGCCGCCGGTGTAACATCATTCTCTCCTTGAAGGGCAGAGTGTACAATGCAGCCGTACGTTGGACCTTACTGTACGGTTGCGAAATCTGGCTCATTAGATCAGCCAACCTAAAGAGGCTAGTTACGTTCGACCATCGCTGCCTTCGCAACTTGGTTCATATCTGGTAAGAAAATCTTGTGAGCAATCAATGTGTTCGGCGCCTTGTTTACGGCATAGGAAGAGGAAGTGAACCGGCCAACGCTGTTATGTCATGAACCAGGCTTCGATGCTTGGGCCATACATGGCGCATGCCAGCACACGGACTCTCGTGTAGTGTGTTGTTTGTGCGCCGCGGGGGTGTGGATGGGAGAAGAGGACGGGTGGCCAAGAGATGACTTGGTCAGGAGGAATGAAGGCCCTTACTTCCAAGTTCGCCTCGGTTGGAGCCTCTCCGTTCCCTGGTTGGGGATCGAAGGACACGTTCGGCTGGATACACTTGTTGACATGGCTAGGAGCTGACCACAATGGCATTTGTGTTGTGAGTTTCTTTATCCTTCTCCATCCCGCTTAGCCACACCCTCTAACCACGATCTTATCTATAAGGCATAATAATTCTTTTTTGCGACCCAATAGTCGGCTGTTGTCTCTCTGGAACGATGTCCCTCACTTACTGGTGACACAGCTAGCGTGCCTCTGCTGCATATCTATTTTTCTTGTCTTTTGTATTGCGGCGCAATAGCTTAGGTATTCTCCACATGTAGTTACCGTGTATAATGATGTTGACACACGATATCAAAATAATCATAATCGAAATAAGCCATGGGGAACTAAGCGATTAGGTGAAACAGTCAGAGATCCGAACTGACGGATAGACTGCAAGTGTATCACCCACTCTGTGGCGGTACTGCATCCGATAAGGTGTCCAACCAGCAAGGTGATCGGTGTCGAGGGCCCTAGAAACGAAGGCAACAGGCGACAACCCGATCCAGACTTACGATGAGTTTCGCCAAACGCTGTTTCCATAGTGCTGACCGGCTGCCTTGAGGTTTCACGTAAATGGACGCAGTACTAGCAAACAACACACATCGAAGCAGTCGAATTGCTGTTGTCATGTGTAACACAGGACGGAGCCATTGCAGAATCCGTAGGAACTCTACTGAGGCACCAGATCATCTGGTGCCAAACGCAAAATGACCGATCCTGTATTACTCACCCGGTACTCCCAGCGGATATGAGCAATACGACACAGGTATCATCAGTCAAACACAGCAAGTCTCTTGACATCCTCAGTGCGCAGCGAACAGACTTCTGAACATTACAGTAACGCTGCCTGCACCGCAGCGTTGTAGGCATAAGGTGTCAAATGGTGAGTAGTTGGTTCATACGTTGATGCATCTTGTCCTATGGAAATGTAAGCACAAGTCCGTCTCATTACCGAGCGGATACGGAACTGGACTAAGTGCTCAATAAGAGAGTCATCCGACTACCTATATATATACCATGTTCACGTAAAAATTGGACGTTTTGCGAACCAAATTGGACGTCTTGCAAAAAATGGACATTTCGCTAGCCACATTGGACACATTGCATTCTAAGCCGAAAGTCATCAATTTGTTAGAAAAAATAGAGGAGTAAGGCTATTGGACGATGTTCGGGCCACATTGTGCTCACGCTAATGCAACCGAACTGTGCAGGCAGTGGGCGATTGCGCAAGCCTTCCTCTTGATCACGGGTGTCCTTAAACCAGATCCAAGCTGATGACATAGAATTCCCCTGTACCTTTACAGGTATCCGCGTATTTTGTGTGGGAGTGTGGTCGAGCCCATGCAGCTGCACGAATAGTGGAACAGTGTAGGCTTTCATGATTCCACTAAACATAGCATAGCTTTATTCGTCTTGTGCCGCAAATAACGACAAAAAGGAGCGACGAACGACAAACGCCCGCTGCCTGCACAGTTCCGTTGCATTAACGTGAGCACATTGCGGCCCGAATATCGAGCAGTCGTCTTACTCCTCATTCTTTGATAACAAATCGCGGCTGTAGGCCAATATAGCTATGCAATGGGGGCTGGAAATGCTGGTGATTGGAAATGCTATAATGCCGATCGAATGTTACAGGCCATACCGATAAGAGGTGAGCATGTTGCCGGAAGCAGATTGGTCAGCCAATCAGGAAAAAGTTGACCCGTAATCGCGGCCACCATGCAACTATCCACTGAACGTGCAAGTGACCACTCAGGCGCCAGCAGACGAAGGAGCGCATACTCCTGCACCCTTGAGCAAAGACTTGTGACATTGGACCGAGGGAAGAAGGTCGCGGGCCCAATCCCGCCAATCGTACATCGACTAAGAAAGCCAAGGTGATCTAGACAGAGTGAACATCGCGAGCAACCATAAACCAATGGAAATGGAGCCAGCGATACAACGCAAATAACAGGGATGATCCATTGAGGCGGACTGTTGTAAATGGTGTATATACTCTATAAATATTCGAGCGTAATATTAACAAATGACTTCGTGATCGCGGCCCAGTCTTCTTGCTTCCCGGAGAGCTACACTCAAGCTAGGCTAGGTATAGTGGAATCATGATAGTCTACACTGTTCCAGTAGTCGTCAGGATGCATAAGTTCGCCCACACACCCACACCAACTACGCTAATCCTATAGCGATTGGGGGGGTTGGGTCGCCGCCCATTTGTTTCGTCAACTATGGTCCCAGTGTTTGAATTGGTCAGTTTACTTCAGTGAGAATCGCAGTCCAATTTGAGACTACGCGTCGTAATCCATTCACAAAACGTGTGGTTCAAGATAACCCTCTAAAGCTAGGTACCGTTTGTTTTAGTCATAATACTATGCGATTCGAGAGTCTTGACTTTCTAATATAAATAAATAAATACATAGATTTGTATATTTACCGACGGACGGTACACGGCCCCATAAGTGGGAGCGATCACACAGTCACACAGCTACACATGCACAGGCACATAAGCTAGGCGAATGCCTATGGGCAAACGAGGGGATACCTGGTCACCGCCTTTGACCGAGGTGATCAAGTTTTATGATCAAGGGAATGATTTGCAGTGGCATCTGCTGCTTATACATTTCGATTTCATTAACGTGAACACAATGTGGTCTGACCATGGTCCCGTCACCTTACTCCTCATATTTTCCCAACAAATTGATGACTTTCTGTTTAGAATGCAATGTGTCCAATGTGGTTTGCGAAATGTCCAATTTGTTTTGCAAAACGTTCTATATGGTTTGCAAAACCTCTAATGTCGTTTGCAAGACGTCCAATTTAATTGAACACGGTATGTATGAACGTGGGCGAAGTACAAGCTTGACTATACACAAGGTAATCAGGGTAGTTTCGATGCAAGTGTTTGGTGAGGATTTTTATGTTATGGAAGCGGATGTACGTGTCATGGTCCGTGATATATGCTCTGCACTATCCCCATAGACGCACGGTCCATATTTACTGTTTCATCAAACAAACTTGCAAATATTGTAGATTCGAACGTGTCCATATGGATTTTGCGTAACTAAAGCATAACAGCGGTTGTGCTGAAAAGAGCTGGTGATGAGATCGATTTGCGAAATGAGATGGATTAGAGTGATGTAAAACTGCGCCTTAAAAGGAGCAGCAAGATGTGATCCTGGCAGTGTTAAGCGAAACTATTCTATCAAGTAAGCAGGAGTGACGTCATTACCGGAGATTGCTCGGTTAAGGATAGTGTCTGCCATGTTCGTTGTCGTTTCCAGGATGGGCAGGTTTTTGCTGAATGATAATAGCACACTTGGTTCCATGTGGTATATACCTTTTGTATCATTTGTAGCGATATAAACATCCGAATGGTAGGATATTGGCGACGTCAGTAGTGTAGGTCAAATACGAAAAGAGAACAGGCACAATGGCCTAGAAAGTGTCCCCCCCCACCCCAAAGTGTCAATGGTGGGGTTGATGTGGTGCTCCATCTGGCCACATGTGTGAGATGAAAACCATTCCAATGATGGGTTGCTGATACCAAATGATCCGACTTTCAGTGAAAGCCGTAGGTGAGGGACCAGATCGAACACTCAGTGTAAAAATAAAGCTATACAGCAGCCAGCAGCTAACCAGCGTCGGGTGTTTCGGCAGGTATATAGAAAAAACTCAAAATGATAAATAAAGTAAGAAGGATTATTGAAAAAGTCATGTAGAGAGAATTAGATTAAATTTCCTCAACGCAAAAACTTCATGACTGAGATACTTTCTCCAAGAATATTTTAATACTCTAATGCTAATTTGTTATTATGCCCAAACATAATCGTTGTCTGCAGAGCACTGTTGGTGTCCAGTGACACCAGCGTGTCTGCAACCATGAGGTGCCTTGCTGGCGAACGCCATGTTGTAGCTGAGCCAATAGCTCAAACTAGCAAACTTGCAGTATAATGTGCAGCGACTGACTACTGCCAACGGTATTTGTTGGGGAGGCAGAGTGACACCGGAACGAATGTTTATTGACAAATAGCACAATGGTCCTGTGTGATGGCTAACAGCAGAGCAGGGGTAGGACGCGATGTTAACTAGGAACGAATGTCCGCGTTGCCGAGTCAGGCGTCCGAGAATCAAAAACGAAGACTGAGCAGCCATCCAAAATCGGCTATTAAGGAACAACGGATCATCTTATACAGCACGCGAATTTGAATCCCCATCTTATTCAAATGCACTTTTAATGGCTGATTTTCGCAAGCTATCTGCCTGAGTTAATTGGCTTGCGCTCATCGCTCGTTCGCAGTTATTTGGACCATTCTTATATTGACCAGAACAAGGTTGCGTTTTCTCCACATAACCCGAAACCAATTCTTCGGGGGTGCATCTGGTCATTGCGAATGTGGTCAGCTTGTGCCAGCGAGGTTGATTGGCTTTCCGCCCGTCGGCTTCGTCTGATCCGTCCGCTCGGGCGGCCAGCTGCTATCGCACCATGCGCCGTCCGCTCAGCGTTAGCGCCGCGTGCAGCCAACTCGTTTGCCTCTGTCCGGAACCAGAAGCGTGCTTGACTCATAACGCTGTGACCCAAGTCTACACTGTTCATCTGGCCCGTGTAAGAGTAGTCAACTTGCGCCTGCGGTGCTGAATGGCTTTCCAGTCTACTGGTAGCGCGTCGGTTTTTTTCGCGCAGTACCTAGGCAGCTGTGTAATGCATCCAACCGTGGCGCCCCGTGTGTGCTCGATGCCGTCGGTACAAACAGTTTCAAAATGCCATCCAGCATTCCGCGCTGGTCGTATAATTGCATAGTGGCATTAGGAATTTCGCGTAAGAAACACAGGTAGACAGGGGAAAGGTCCACACTGCTATAATACGATTATGCTTATATACATTTGCCAGAGCAATACTTGATAATAATTAAGTTACGTTGTCTTCGGAACGTGCTATGTATTCCACTTTCCGCCTACCGAGGATGTTCGGACTTCGTATTGCATAAGGCAGTCCTTTAGAGACAAACGTTTATTCAGCAAAGTCAAATAATCGAAATTACAGCATAATTGGCAAGCCAAACTCCTCGATATAAGTTGTAGGTTCAGGACCATAACTAACGACCTTTCTGAATCGACAAGGTCCATCCTTTGATTCAGTTAAACAAACGGTGAATAACACACGAATGTCGGCCAATCAGTGTCCAGTATTCGAATCTGTTACGTCCGTCTCCTACTGGCTGCCTGACCAGCTCGGTTAGTCAAACCGTTCACTCTGGTATGACATTCCCATTATATCTTTCCTTTTGTCTTGTGGCTCCCTATTGCCATTTCGCGTCGTCTTCCCCGTACCTGCGGCTGTGATCTCCTTGCCCCAAGCCATACGGCACTCCACTCTCAATCCACATTGTTGTCTCCGTTGTCGTCATAAATGCAATCAATTTCTTCTGCGCGTTTTCCCTCCAACATTTATTTCGTGTGATCTTGCACCGACCTTCGCAGTCGCCACACCTTTTTCCACCGCTCTTGACCATCGTATGTTGGTTGAACTCACACTTCCTCTCCCACTGTTAGCTTAGGCAGTACCCGTGCACTGCGGTCGTAGTACCGTTCGTGGATGGTCATTCGTCTTCTCAATATGTTCTGCAATCGCCCATGCCGCGTACAGGCACCACGGGGCTCAAACGCTATATCCATTGAAGGAGTGTTGCGACTCTCCAGTAGCATGAGGTACGAGTCTTTGCCAGTTGCTCCAGCCTTTGATAACAGTCGCTTGGCCTGCTTCACTGCCGACTCCGCCTCTCCATTTGATTGACTTTGATATGGGCTGGTTGCTGGTGCACAAATTCATACTTGGTTGCGAAGGCTTGGAACGCAGCTCTGGTAAACTGGGGACCATTACCGGAGATCAGCCCCTCCGGTATATCGTGTCGCGCGAATCAACATCTGAGCTTGTTGATTACTGCTTCGGTGGTCGCAGTAGTGAGTAAATCGATTTTTAAATAAGCACTAAAGTCATCCACGTGAGTAATTAATCTTTCCCGTTACCACTAAATAAATCCACCGCCACTTTCTGCCACGGTCAGTCAGGGACATCATGCTGCATCATTGATTTCCTCGTCTGCTGCATTTCATGTTAACGGCGCGCCTCACAATTCGATACATGATCTCTTATTTGACCCGTCATTCATAGCCAAAAGAGAAATTCTCTTGCTCGGTTAACGGTATAGTTGGCATCCAGATTAGCGTGATGAACGTATTTCAGCATTTCTCCTCGGAGTGAGGACGGAATCAGAATACGGCTTTCCTTGAACTGTAAACCATCGTAGTCAGAGAGTTCATCCCGATTTCTCATCCCTTCGGTAACTGCTTCTTTGTCTCTTGCCACCCATTTAGAATAACGTCGCGTAAACCTGAAAGCGTTGCATCTTCCTCTGTGTAACGCCTTATTTCTTTTAGGCGATCTGTCACTGCCGGATGCTGTACTAATTTTAGTGACTCGATCACTTCCGGACTATGCTCGGGTACCGGCAGATGAGCTCTTGACAGCGTATCCGGAAGGAACCTCTGTGCACCAGGCGCATTCAAAATATCCACGTTGTACTTTTAAAGTCGGGCAAACATAAGCTGAATACGACGAGAAACGATGTGCAACAATTTAGTGACTATCAACACAATCGGTCTGTGGTCGGTATACACAGATGTCTGTCTTCCAAAAGTATAATCGTTGAAACGCTCCATGACGTAGACTATCGCCAGCATCTCCTTCTCAAGCCGTGCATAGCGTTGCTCGGTCACGGTGAGTGCTCGACTGCGGAAATCCAAAGCTTTTCCATTCGGTAAGAGAACGGCATCC
This sequence comes from Dicrocoelium dendriticum, assembly GCA_944474145.2. Classification (NCBI taxonomy): domain Eukaryota; kingdom Metazoa; phylum Platyhelminthes; class Trematoda; order Plagiorchiida; family Dicrocoeliidae; genus Dicrocoelium; species Dicrocoelium dendriticum. Next base: position 94,516,202 of record OX104065.1, on the reverse strand, counting down.
ATTCCGTTTTGGTAATTGTCACATTGTATCTCCAAAGGCTGCGCTGGATCGTAATACCCGAGTAAAGGCGTGTTGCTGATAAGGTACTTAATAGTTGCGAATGCAGTTTCCTGTTCCTTCCCCCAAATCCAATTTACTCCTTTGTGAGTTACCTTCCTGATCGGCGTCATGATATCCGCAAGTCTTGGCATAAAACGTCTCAAACGATGGATTTTCTTCACGTCGTTAGGAGCACTCAAATTGCCCTTATTTTTGCTGAACCGAGCCTGATCCCTTGGGTTGCTAGCACATGAACATGGAAAATAACCTGTCATTCCGAAGGTCAATTATCTCATCTTTACGCTTTATGTTCTTTTGCTCATGACGTTGCAAGAAACAGTAAAGATTAACGTTATGCCCTTCTTCCGTTCAGTCGTAGATCAAAATACTGTTTGCAATGCATGTTACTCCATCTAAATCGTCTATCGCTTGCACCAAACGCTGTCGAAAAGTTGAACTCAACGCCTTCAAAATAAGCGGTAAACGCAGCCAACGATAACACCCGAGTCGTAAAAGTGGTAAGGAAACTCGATTCTTCGTGTAGAACAACATGCCAAAACGCGGAAGACAGGTCTGCCTTCGTAAAACACTTGGCCTTGGACAAACGCGAAAAAATGCCTGCTGGGGTCGGTAGCGCGTAATATACTATAGGCAGGGCGTCATTAAACGGTTTCGGGTCAATACACAAGCGCAGTTCGCCCGTCTTCTTCGTAATGATTGCGACCTGACTAACCCAGTCGATTGGCTCGACAACTTTGGTAATCGCACCTCTCACCAATTTGCTCAATTCAGAGGGGTATCCGTCGCGCAGCGCAAATGGAACTCTCCTACCCAGTAGCGTAGTCGGTCATAGCAAAGGATCTAACGACAAGTGAACAGTTCCTCGAATTTTCCCAAACCCGGCCTAAATATAGACGGATACGGATCATCAGTATCGGTTTCACCCTGGTAAGCATGCACGAAACGACCATGATTAAAAATGACAAAACCGAGAGACTGGATCAAATCAATGCTGCGCATCGGCGTGAGTCCCACCTCCACAATCACAAGTTCCAACCGATGTGAGGCTCCCTCCCTTGTAGCTGATCCCTTCAGATGAAGTCTGGAACGATTCTACATTCGCAGGCAATCTTGATCGGATTGGATCCACACCCCGGGATAGTGCTTCCTTGGTAGAATGTTAACGGTAGAACCCGTGTCTAACTGAAATGGTACGACTTTCTCTTCGATCAAAAGGCTTGCGTAAAAACATTTTTGTGACACCCTCCGAGACACGTTGCCAATTGAATGTCATACGTCTGTGGGTGATTTGTTCCGAAAGAGCGCACTCACATTGCTTGATTGACAGCAACGAGCTAAGTGGTTCCCTTTTCCACATTTGGCGCATTTCCGTCCCCATGCCGGACACTGTTCGCGAGCGCTCGGGTGTCGTGCAGCGCAAATTTGCAGATCTCCTGTCTCACGTTAGTAGCCTTCGCTGCATTGCATCCGGAAACGGCACACAATTTGGCATCAGTTGCCAGTTTCATTTGTTGGTACTGATAAGTGGTCGAGGACTCACTGTTGCAAATATTGATGCACTGTTGGAGCGATTAGTTGCATTGTCGCAAAAGCCGCTTTGTCGCCCTTTCATCATTGATTCCTAAAACGATCCCACCGCGCATGAGACTGTCACCCATGCATTTACAGAAATTGCAAGATCGGACCAAGATCTGCAACTTAGTGAGGTCCGCGTCGACGGATTCATATGGGCCTCTGTTTCCAGAAAAGGGGAACTGGCGCTTGTAAGTGTCGTTGATTTCGCTTTTGCGAAATTCACCAAACGTTTCCATGACGGCCTCCAGATCATTGCTTTTGCCATAATGCAATGTCTCTAACACACGGCGCGCATCATCCCCGCCTGCGTGCAGAAATATGGCCAAGCCATACGCCATCGGTTGCGCGTCCAAACGTACAAGGGTGCAGAAATCCATCCACTTGTGTTTCCATAGAGGCCAGTTACTTGCTAAGTTCCGTTCATTCATGTTCAACGGGGCAGGCATTTGAATAGCTGCTGGGGATCCAATCAGCACCCGAGTGCAGCTGGTGGGTTTCGTCTTGTGCTTCTCTGTTATCACGTTGCTGAACTCAGTCCTTCACGGACAAGCGTTTATTCAACAAAGTTAAATCACCGAAAATTACAGCATGTTTGGCAAGCCAAACTCCTTGATATAAGTTTCACATTCGAGTCAGTATATAACTACACTTCTGAGTCGATGAGATTCCTCCCTTGACTCAGTTAAACAAAGGGTGAATAACTCACACGAATGTCGGCCAATCCGTGTCCAGTAATCGAAACCGTTTCGCCCGCCCCCTATTGGCTGTCTGGCGGGCTCGGCTCGTCTATTTGCTCACTCTGACCTGATACTGCCATCAAACTTCGTGTAACCGGATCTTGAATGGCGTGATGCTCAAGGGGAGTAATCGTGGACCATGCAGCGGCAAAGGAAATAGAATGCCACCGGACTAACTACTCTTGATCTAGCTCTTCCCCCACGCCAGGACCAATGCGACCTAGCCTGTGCTTAGCGCAAGACAGTAAGGGCATGGCCCACATCCGACACCCGTGATGACTTTGTCGCTGTCTCCCATTCGGAATAACCGTTGAGTAGGGTATAGTTGATTACTAAGTGGCATAGTGAAATCAACAAACTGGTTATCTATCGGATCCCTTATTACCTTCGCATGACACTAAAGTAAGCGTGAGCGTGCATTGTTCGCAAAGCACAGCTGTCCTTAAATGGATTAGTACAATCAACAACAACAGCAGTACATCAGTCATGTGAACTGGTGCTTCGCTGCCATACAAACATGAGGACCTAAGAAATAACAAACAATAAGAGGGAGAGAAGGGGGACTTACCAAAAAACCTTAATGCCCTAAGCAAACATTCAGGGTCAAGGCACCTAGACCTTGTGTAGACAACATACCGTCACAAACAGCTGGCTATCGTGTAAAGATAAGGCGGCATCGGCGAGGCAGTTCCCTTGCGGCTTTCACTGCCCGCGTCATAATCAGCTATTACCCCGTAGATAACTTAGCAGCAAACACACTTTGAACAGGCAATCCGAGTAGGAGACGGCAGCAGACACGCCACTGGTGTCTACTGCGAGTCATGTCCTGTAAATTCACGAGCCAAGCACAAGGTGAGTCACATGGACTCCAGCCCGGAAGGCGAGAAAGACCAACGGCACCCAGTTTGGTCATCAGTGACTACACTTCCTGCTGCCAACTCAACTTCTGTCCACCTGGAGCTTTGTGCCATCCTACATCTGGCAGACCAAACAAGACCCTCCTAGGTAAGCGGTGACCAGGCATATATAGCACGTGCCCAAGCCAACGCAATTTGTTCAGTGCTATCTGTTTTTCTAGGGAGCTAGCATGATTATCACGACCTAGTACTCGCTTACGCACATCATCGTTGCGCACAAAGAAACTGGAACTTAACGTGATGCGACGGTTTGCGCATCTCCGTGACGCATTGAGCTATACTAGGTGGTGCCTTCAGGCCCTTTGAAAGCTACTCCTACCAGTTTGGTCAATGGTGAGAGGTCAGACAAACTCAGTATTCTGGTCCTCCAGGTTGGGGTTTGAAATGGGACGGCGTCCCTTTCTGTAAAATTAAATCGTCACCTCCGCGCTGCCTTGCAGATAGGCTTTTGAGCCAAAGACTTTGGTTGAGGACCCTAATCGTCCTCCTGCCTAGATCTGGGCGCCCTGGCAGTATCTCAGCCCACATAAAACCATGACGTTTTCTTCAAACATGGATTAGTACGGTACTTAGGAGTCACAAGTGACCGATTTTTTCTTTGTTACTCATTTTCTCTCATTTGTTAGGCACCCGTAGTTGCGCAGCAGAGAAGCGCCGGTACAAATAACTGATCAATTGCCGCTGTTGACAACCGAACTAACCGGGTGTGATTAATCCAGTAAATGTTCTCACCATGCAGTACTGGGATTCCATCATGGTGCACTATGAAAATACATCTTCATGCAATCATAAACCGAGAATTTAATAGCGAACCTTTTCATCGGAGGTAGATGAATGTCATTCTCACCTGGCCTAACTGCTAGCGGAGACACACCAAATGGGATCGAGCTTTGTCAACATTGAAATTGAACATGTGTAGCGAGTGCTCTGCCTGATGAATAAGACCTAGAGAAACGTTTTAGTAAAATAGGTATCGAACACTACACACGCGATTCTAGGGACAGAGGTGTGTTGTGCACGAGCAGCATAGAGATCAAGGACGGCATAGTAGGAACTCGGCCACTTACTGAGTTGTTAGGCTCATCGCTCCGAGGGCAAAGTGCTTTTGAGTGCGCTCAAATCTAATTCGACGCCATGTGAGGTTTCAAACTCATCTAGCTAGATGAGCTGTGAGAAACCGGATTTTCTGTGCATACATTCTAGCTGCTATGACATTGGCTGTATTGATTCGCAGTTCCGGAATCAGAGACGGGTCAAGTCAATAGAGATCGACGTGACTTTCGTCCATCTGTGTTCCCGATTATATGATGGTACAACCATCCTGTCAAAAATGAGTACTACAGCGATCCCCTGAAATGCCCTTAATAGTTATGGAGCAACTTACACTGCAGTACACGTGAACCCATTCGACAGCGATAAAAAAGACACGAAGAGAACAGAACGTTGCATGATAGAGAATGCACTTTTCGCATAGGTTGCATTCGTCTTATCGACAAATATATGAGTCAAAAACAGCTTTCTCCTCGTAAGGTCACAAGCATGTGGTGGACTTAGCTCAAGCAGTATAGGGCTCAAGATTTATGTAACGTAAATCTAAAGGCAGTCAGCGGATTCCAGTGACTTAGTAACTAGCGACTTTTAACTAGTTGTCAAAAGGTGGGTCAGTACACCCGTAATGACAGAACGCACTCCATCAACTAGCCGAAATTAAAGGTGAAGTACATTCTTAGAGTCGAGTTCAGCGCTGATGTTACATTTGCAAGTGACACGGCAACAGCGAAGGCGTGTATTGTTCACATTTTGGGGGAACATCATTAGATGAACCAGTATAAATATGAAACGCAAAGTGACAAATGCGCGCCTATCTGCATAGTTGGGGATGGCAGGTCTGCTTCGGTTGCAAGGCAATTGAAATGAGGCTTGAAGGGCAGGCTGTCAGTCCCACAATGCGTATACAAATCGGCTATGCTGTGCGGTTAATGAATAACTGGGACTAAGGCGAAGAAGGAATGTAAATTCGATCGCAATTGTAGGCTATGCTTTGCATACAACTCCAAACATGTCGCACCGCTTCGTCCTACAAAGAATGCAAGCAGAATGTTAGCATCGAGGGTTGAAGCACACAAACTTAAGAGCAAAGGTACCCCAAGTTAAACCAAAGGCAAATAGGCTTTTGAGCTCCTAATCATGCAGGATTGACTGGGGCGCATATTGTAGAATGCGAACACTTTCACCAAGATGATGGGAATAGCGGTTAGCAGTGATGTCTTTCATAGCTGCCCACCAGTCATTGTGACTGCGAACAGGTATGGGACGCTTGCGCCTTGAGGGAGACACCACGGACGGATTGAGCTACATTGCCCAAACTTTACGTATGGAGTAAACCAAACTAATCACACGGATGAATATGCGAATAGGGGTGAATAGTGTTAGACATACTCCAGTAATGTGTGAATACTCATAGTTATTTGGAGCCCCCGTTACAGCACCACAAGAACATGAAAAACCGAGGTTTTATATGCAATGTATAACAGGATATAGTATATGGCTCATAACCAGATCTCCATGTATCCGAGATTTGTGTTTGATGGCTATTCACTGTTAAAGAAGGATGTAACACACGCACAACCAAAGTGGCAGTCAGGTCGTGACCCTCTCTTTGAGATTAGCACTGTCACGAACGTTGTACATCCGATACGTCCTGCAAAGGATGACAGCACTCTTGAGCCAATAGTTGAGACGGCGGCATGGGGAGGATACGCAAATTTTATACATCATCCGCAACCACAAAAGACAACCTAAGCGGGTAAAAATGAAAGGCATGGGATAACACGCATTCAATCAACCAGTTACACTCGGGCTGCAGGCACAACCAAAGCGGCGTCAAGCTAAGTGCACACACGAGTTGATGGCGCACTCGAATTGACAGAGCAGGCAAAAGCATTTGTCGGAGTAGTGCATCTTCAACCTGCACACTCCAGGCACGAACTGAGTGGCTGGAAAAAGTATAGCGGCATGAAGGTTGCTGGAGTATTAGTGGAAGATTACGACCTGAAGCTTCCAAGGAACACTTTTAAGGAATTGGCTCAAAAGCAAAGAGCAATTTCAAGCAATTTCCCCAACCTATCAACAATTCACTAGGGAAAAGTCTAATTAGGATCCGATACTAGAAAGTAGCCGCGAAAGTCGAAGAGGGTGTCAACATGGAAATAGTCATCGCATCCATGCTACACGTATGTGCGCTCTAAATAGAGCTGTCTAGATGGTTAGCATCTAGCAAGTGCCTAGAATAAAACCATTGTCTCTAGAAAGCGAAAAACCCAAAACTAAACACTCACTTCCGGTCTACATTCAACGCGAAAGGGCACAGGACTATCAGCATAAAAATAAAAGGCCAAAGCCTTTGAGAATAAAAAATCTTGTTTTAAACGTCGATATTTGTCTTTGGTTTACGACGGCGCAGGCAGCCTTAGAAAAACGTAATGAACATCGCTGCTCGAATTGTCAGAAGGCTACATTGGCTATCCTATGAAACAATTTACTGAATTGTACCTCTGACAGATACAAAGTTGACCGCAGTTGGGTGGGGGGTGAGGAGTAACAATTCATAAACCAACATTGGAGATTGCAGGGGATAAAGCTAGTCTTGGAAAAGCTCAATACACTGAACATTTTTCTTACGAAGACGAGGCGACATGGTACGAAATCTAAAGCAGAAGACTAGCGAACATGCCATACGGACTTTGGTTTAGTTTCGAATAAAAGTATAAGTGAAATCAAGGAAGTAACCTGAATCAAAGTGGACCGCACCACATCCAGTCTTCATCTTCGACGCAGCTACCTGTAAACCTTGTAAACGGTTTAACATTTAGGGAGCAATCATGGAACATCGGAGCAGCACGGTCAATGTAGAGAACCCACGTTGTTCGTGAGTGACGAATGGGAAAGGATTTCAAACTGCTTAGAGCAGGGATTAGGTAAAAGACCTGCGGCGCAATGCACATTGGGGAAAAACTACACCATTCGAATGTTCTTGTGTCCAGTGGAAGTGTCATTAGGTGAAATAGCGTACTCTACAAGCCTAATCTCACGCACGACTTGATTCCAAAGAAAAAATGGCAAAACGCAATGTAGCGGAAATCGTAAACGTGGTTTGTAGAGGTACTTTCAATGTTGATCAGTAGTGATTCAAAACAACTACAGCAGTTTGCATTCCCGGTCAGCGGTGAAGTTGGGACAGTGATGAGACGAACAGCAGCGGTCAGTACGTCAATGGTGAAGTGCGTGATAATGATTCACTAGGACGGTGCTTCAGTTAACCCCGGTGATGCGGATAAACGAATGTCACGTTCATGTTTTATGATCCAAGTGGCTGTGCACTTAGAGCAGAATAAAGGTAAAATAAGATATATTCATATGCTGACGAGTAGGGAAAGGAAAAAATTGTAAATTTGTCATTTGTGAGTTTGCAATTCACACCCAGATCGACAGCAAAAAGGCCCCCAAAATCTGTCTATTTGCCCCGTATGTAAATAAATAGATGAATACCTCATAAGTAGCAGGATTTTAGTTGTAAATTTGATAAGGCTTTCATCCCAACAGTTCACAAGCTACATAGCAGAGCCTAGTCCGGAAAAGCGCCAGACGCGTTTCGCCCTATTGGGGCTCGTCAGTGATATTACCCTAATTTGTGACAGCTCCCACAGAGGTGCCAAGCGGCACTGGACAGATTAGCACTGGCTGTCAGCCGCTTCGGGCTTTGCTTTACACCATCGAAGTGCAAAGCGTTCCTCCAAGTTTTGTCTGGATCGCCTCCTTCTCTGACGTTCGGTGGAGATCAGCTAGAAGTCGCTCAGAAATTCAGCTAGCTGGGAAGTTGTATCAGCGCCCGTGGGATTGCAGATAAAATCACGAACATTATAACAAAAGCTCGAGGTGCTTTTGCTAACCTTCACCACTTATGGTGCCGGCTCGACATCACTCTTGCCCTGAAGGGTAGAGTGTACAATGCAACAGTACGTTCGACCTTACTAAACGGTTGTGAAAACTGGCCCCTTAGATCAGCGGACGTAAAGAGGGTAGTCACGTTCGACGACTGGTGCCTTCGCACGTTAACTTACATCTGGTGGGAACACCGCATGAGCAACGAGCTTGTTCGGCGCCTTGTTTATGGCACAGGAAAAGAAACTTAACCGCTCAGCACCGTTATTTGATTCACCATGTTCCGATGGCTCCGCCACATGTTACGAATGCCATCCCACCGACTGCGGCGACATGCGTTGTTCGCGCGCCGGGGGTGTGGATGGAAGAGGAGGAGAGGTTGCTAAACGATGACTTGGTCGAGAGGAATGAAGGCCCTCATTTCGAAGCTGGCCTCAGTTGGAGCGTCCGGCTCCCTGGTTGGGGTCCGAAAGACGATGAACACGTTTGGCTGGATACACTTGCTGATATGGTTTTGAGCCGACCTCAGTGGCGTTCGTGCTATGCGTTTCTTTGTCCCACCCCATCCCTTTTAACCTCCCCTCCAACCACGATCTCATTCTTTAGCAAATTATTTTTTTTCTGCTGCGTAGTAGCCTGCAGATAGCTTACCGTAACGATTCCCATCCGTTACCGGTAGCTCAGCTGGCTTGTACCTGTTGCATTTTATTCCGTTTTTTCTTTTATGTATTGCGGAACCGTAGCTGAGGTGTTTCCCACCTCTAGCAAACATGTATAGTGTGTGAGTTTGATTTATGCTACTAATGACAGTGCGAGTAGTATGACTATACATGCAAAACAAATGACATACGTATCGCTTTCACGATAAAAACGAGTTAGCGCTAGCCGCGTCCCCATGGGCAGCTGAGGAGGTAAAAATGGTACGGCTCAGATAAACTACGATATTAAAAGTCGGAAATGACCAAGGTAATGCAAGAAGTGGACATTCAATGATTTGATAGCGACAGAGGATCAGACAGATACCTAACAAGAACCCATGCACATACATGAGGAACCTGACGAAATAGCTAAAGTTAACATTTAGAATAACCAAGTAGTAGTCGAGTTTAGTTAAGGTAGACAGGTTGGTGTAAACCGAGAATTGATGGAACGGTGGTGGCATCGAAGATGAAGGGGGCTAAGCACACGAATTAATCAGGTGAGCCGGGTAATCGAGCTAGCTAGTAGTCTGGGACAGCCTGTAACCAGGTTACGTTATGCTTTGAGATCAACGTGTATAGCATTCACCCAGTTCGACCAATGTGCTCATTAAGACATGTACAGTGAGAAGCAGACGCATAACACGGTAACTTGAAAACCTGGTGGGATTTATACAAAGACCTACTGACAGTGTAATAAAACAATCTCGACAACAGAGCAACATTTCCTTTTAGACTGGGGGAATGAGATCAAAGTCTCCAATCGGATTCGTCCCATTCAAATGATAGAGTAATGAATATCCTTGTCATAGAGACATCAGTCAATCATGTCGTATACGGTTTGGGCTGGAATGCTGTGCTACGATTCGCTTGAACGATCGTAGATAGTATTTTTAACGTTTTTGAATATAATTCGATGGAGTTGTATAGATTTAGATTTCTACTTGCCCCATAATACGGTACTCAGTATTCATCCCCACCTATAGCCCCGATAACGTGTTTCAGCTCGCATTAAGAGAACAAACTTGGTGAACTCGGGTAAAAGTGCTACGAACTAAGGCTTGTCCGCATTCCATGGAACAGTAACTTGTGAAGTTAAATTTTCGTCCTGTCTATGTAGATGCGTAGATAGGTGTACAGATCGAACAACTGTATCATCTGGAGTTCTATTCAAGTCAACTCGAAGAAGCGGAAGGTGCTGTCGGATTCGATTTTAATCATGAATTCAATAGCGAGATGGTGCACATTCAGAATATCACGTATGTGTACCGTCAGTTGAGTGGACAAAGACAAATGTACCCGCCACATACAATTATAAATAAATAAATGGGTATGTTGCCCGACGAGCGGGATATGTTCCCTTTTGTGGAACGATCATTTAATGACGTAGGTTGGTACTGTCTAACTGCTCCGTGAAGATGTTGCCTGGTTCAGTTCAGCTCTGCAGAACAATGATAACCCAGGCAGCGAAGTGAGGTGTATCCAGTTGCCACGGCTCAGGTCGCCAGAATAACAATAGATAACAACGGCAGGAGAATGAAGTTGAATGCAAATAAGACGCAAAGAAATTGGAATAAGGTGCTTTAAACTAATCAGGATGGAATGAAAATTAGCAGTTAGCTGCAAAAAAACCGAATGCAGGAACGCTACTGACTGTGAAACTCGTCATGTCTGACAGAGTCTCCGACCACTGAGGTGGACCGCCCCAGGGAGGCCAAGCACGAAGAATACAAGCACCAGCCTGTCCAAACCTCTCATTGCCTAGTACTGTGCGGGATGAATTGCTCACGGCACGTCGTCGATCTGTCGATACAGAGCTCCACTGAAACAGAACTGAATCGCATTTGTGCGTAAGATAAGTACTGGCTTGAAGTTGCGCGAGGGGAAACCCACTTTGTTGACATGGATGATCATTATGCGTAGTCCGTTACAAGGAGACGCTCGTGAATAATTCGCATGCACTGAAATGGACCATATGCCACCCATCCGCGTTCAAATGTCTTTGCTAAGTTGAACGAGCCATAGACAAAAGCGTTAAAAATGTGAGGTATTTCAGATGTCATCAACGGATCAGGAGTTGTATTAGCCAGACCTCATTGTGCACGTTTGAAATAGATAAGTTTCGTCCCATGATCCCAACAGATATGCATGTATGCGACTAGCATAAATGAAACGATAATGCTTGGATGCCAATGGAAGCGTTATTCAAGCGTGAGTCACAAATGTGTAGTGGGATTAGCAAGAAAAAAGCACCGGAATCCGAAAAAGATGTTGTTGCGGTATAGGAGGCAAATTATCTGCTTCAACGGTACCCCCCACTGGCTCAATGTAAGATTCGGTTGCCTAATGATCCAACCTCTACGGCATACACAATATGCCTTTTGTTCGCGTGCGCCAGCGTACATGTTTGCCAGTACTGCAAACTACAAACCACCAGATAGGTAGTCTAGCGTGATTTTGTATGAATGCGATAATTGGGGTTTTAGGGGCACTATTCTGTTAGCACTTTTGGCTGCGGATACATAGCCGCCACACATCAGTATTTGCAAGTTAACAGACTTTGGTTTCATATTTCGGAGGATGTTACCAAACGTACCGCAGGAAGAATTCAACCGGAAGCATGTGAGTATATTCCAAGTAGTCTGAGACTGTTTATTAGAGCGTAATGGACTAAACTCTAAGCGGAAATGTCTGGTGTTGCCACCGAGTTTAACTAATCTGATATATATCTTCGGCCGGCGTGCGGAAACGCTTGTCAAAGGCGGCTATCATGCACGTTCCGCCCCTAATTCAGGGTTATTCGCCGCACTCAGCAAAGTTCGTGAGAAACCACCAGTTGCGTTGACGGGGGTGGCTTATAATAGTTGCATGACGAAGTTGCGGTTCACGCTACCTAAACCGATGCTTTTAAGATATCACTGAGGTTGCTCTGAACTCTTGAACGATCATCGATTTCTGGAATGCGATGTTCGTCTGATTTCAGATGAATGTCGAATATCTGTCGACTAGGGGCACCTAGTTGCAGATGTCGAACCACGAACATTGTGGATGAATGCACCCTCCAACCGGCTTTGTACTCGTTTGGTAGAAAGAGCAGAAGCACTGCGGCTCGAACCCTGGAGGTTGGGACATTGGCCGAAACCTTCACCCCCAAGCCAGATTGAGACTGGGTATCCCAATTCGTCAGTACAATGAGTGCTTCAAACTAACCTCCACATAGTCATGAACCATTGTGACAAGCGCTGATCGATGCAATTAGGTGGCTTTGAGGTAAAGATTTTGGTTGATGTCCCACAGGTCCCGAGTTTGAGTCGCAGTCCTGCTATTTTTACCTGATGGATGCAAACGAGTTCGAAGTCAGTCATGGAGTGCGACAGTGCAAGCAGTTAGCACCTGGCATTCATCTGCGGTGCGGTCCCAATGACCGAATCGCTGTCCAGATTGAGATTTCGTGTCTCGATCCACTCAGAAGAGTGCTTGGAAAGGATCTATTCAGTCAGCATCACAATGTTTGTGAAAACTACGCTATTGTTCGCAAATCTTGCACTTATTGGACAAAATACTCCGATTCTCGTCGACCATTACGTTGACGAGAATACGACGTTCCCCACATCACCGAGCGCCGGGTTACGTATTGATGGAGACCCACAATCGCGGCTACAGACGGAATGCCACACTGGTAGTCCACAGTTCAATGAACTGAACGTAGACAAGATTGAGCGTATGGCACCTGCTCTACTTCGGGATGAAGGAATGTCAGTGTTTCGGTACTGTAACTTTGAGAAATGGAAATATAGATTTGCTTCCAATGCCGCGGCACGAGCCACTGACGACTTAGTGCTGTGTACCGAATGTCTTGCACCATTTATCCACGGGATGTACCACGAATTGGTAGACATGAATGGTTACGGAAGTTCTTACAGGTGGGATGGATTGTAACGGGAGTATCACGATTGATGTAAGAAAAATTTTAACGTTCAGGAGGAATCCATAAATTTGTTATCCTGAGGTATAGTGGATCACCAAACGTTGCCGATCCGTAGACTTAAGGATCACAAGCCTGCCTTGTAATCCGACGGCACGGGTTCGAGCCTGTGTAGGGACCGGGCGACCCTCGCAGTATCCTTAGCCCATGTGCGAGCAGTGGTGGCTGCGCAGCAACGAAGATTAGGTACTGCGTTCCGGAGTACTGCTGATGAATTTATTCGTGCATCTATCTAAAGGCCTAAGCGTGTTGTAGAATGATGAATTACCTCTGGTTGACTATTGACAAAGGAGTTGTGGGACCAAGCTCAACTACGCTACATGACACGGGTGTTGAATCCATGCTAAGACCATTTATTGTAGGGTGATCAGTTTCCACACAGACACTGTTTGCCAAGAAGACAACAATGAGTTGGGCTATTCAGGAATGTTAGTGCAGACTTCTCTGGATGAATGTTCCGAGCGTAAATAGCCTAGAAGACATCTACAGGCCGCCAGCTTCTCCAGTAGGAAAAATACCTGGTTGCGCGTCACCGTACAGAGCTGCGATCAGCGTTCAAAACTGCTGCATCACAGTAAACCCAGTTTCCTTCATTACACTGAAGCTGTGGAAATAAGCTCGATTAACCAAGGTCTGAATGCCCAAAAATAATTGTTGTCAACTTTGGGCTGACACGGATATCGGAACCAACCTTCTTTCAATCAATTTGCAATGTAAGCTTGTTTGGTCACACCTACAGTCCGGTATCTAGTTGCATAAGTTACTGAAATCATACGAATTGTACGCACCTATCAGTCCTCGTCTTCCAATCGTGTTTTTCAATGAATGAAGGGGAATGAGGGTTATAAAAACTTACTCTTCGTATTTTAAACAGTCAAAAACCAGAAGCCAATCAGTCGGCCAATAGAGCATCCTGGACAACCGTGGTACCTCGGTAATTTCGATGCCAGAGAACATGTTAAAAAAACAGTGCCCATTTCCGTCAAATCAGGAAGCGACACGGAGTCCGGCAAGGACAGAGACAGATCTCTTTAGCCATGCACTTATGGCCGGTGAAGGAGCCAAGAAGACCAAAGTATACCTCAGATAATTTGATTACACAACTTCCTAGCATAATACTGGTAGATCAATCCGAAAATGTACACTAAGTAGAGTCCCCAACTCTACTGCTTTTAGAAAGACAACGGAAGCTGCATTATGGTACTTTAGGAAGTTCAGTATAGTCAAACGCCCCCTATCGGCGTTCATGTGACCAGGTGTGATGAGTGAAGTGTTTCAAGCGTTGAGCAAGTTGATGACGCACGCATTCATTTCGCAACGCGTCATATGCATGGGAGGGTGCATAATGGGAAGACGGATAATGGATCCATTCCCTCATACACAGTCAGTGTTGAGGAAATTTTCAATGGTCCCTCAGATAGCTTGAAGCGCCTGAGCCTAGTTGGAATTGTCTGGCCTGCCACTCTCGAAGATGTCAAGTTGAAACAATGCCATTGGAATGGAAAGAGTTTGCTTGATCTGACGATATCCATGGTCTCAGATAGACGATGGCAACTCGCTAATAACTGGTTCAGCCAATTTACTCGGTTCAATGGGTTGAAGACGTGTTTTCAGAACGGCATCTGTCAACCCCACCTTTCAGAAAGGTCGCCGGATATTGCACGTAAATCGTCGATTCACTGGGTCTATCGAAAGCGCACCATCGATTATTACACGCCTTATCTAATGGCAACTCGGTGAGTCGAATCGGTAAGGGCCAGGTTAGGAGAATGTGCAATGATTATATACCTACGCTAAATCAGGTGTTGAAACAATGTTGTATGTACATGAGACCCAACAAGACCATTGCTCTAAATCCACTTCGGTGGTACAGTGACATCTGTTGGCGAGATTACAAATGTTCGAAAGGCGTACCAGAGAAGTTACTTTCTATCCTGAGATTTCTATTCACGAATTCGTGACCGGTTAACTTCCTGCGGAAATCATCCGCTAAGATTATTACAACAGCTGGTTGGTCCGGCCCAGCTACACACACAACAACTTGTAATGGATTTATGAATCATTCGGTCCTTTCTGCATCCAGCGATCGTTTGAAAGATGTGAAGCAGGTAAACCATGAAGTTATCATAATGTAGTATCACCTTTTGCTAACGTTTCAGGGTTGTGTGTGGCAGAGTTCTTCGGTATATGCCTTTAGGGTGTGGAAAAACCAACCCAGAGAATTGGATTGCGAATGTGATAAGCCTAACAAGCAGTTGGATTTCTGGTTCGACAGGGCTCAGTTGCGCAGCCAAAAGCAATCCAATCTTCTGTTAGTTGATGGAACAATGATTTTATACGGGTAAAAAAGGCTGTAGTTTAACAAGCCCTGCAGGATGATCTTGGTGAAAATGCAAAATATAGAAAATACTGTCACCGCGGTATTAGGGGTGTAAAGTCTAAATCCACTGTAAGTCCTGTTCATTAACGCACATGTGTATCCGTTTACACACGCATATATATATATATATATATATATATATATATATATATATATATATATATACTTAAACTAGGTCTTTTTAAGCTGGCTAAATTTCATTCCACTTTAGTTGGTTTGTTTTGCCTCCCTGAATACTCTTCTATTAACTGGCCACGTTGCTTACGTTAATTGCGCTTATCTTCGGTAACTTTGTTGCGTTTTGTAGCATTTTTAACTAACTTGTGGACATTATTTCCTTATCGCGGGTTCGTTGCTAACCAACTTACTTCATATGCTTATTTAGCTTAGAGTTACGCCACCGTATCTCTATGCATCATTGGATTTGTTTTATTTCATCTTGTCGTTCCAGGTGATTGGCTGTTGCTTGATATCCCCGCTGTGGCTGCGCTTGATGTGCATGTTGACAAGGTGCCTACCTGTCCATACTGGCTCCAGGAGACAGTTGGTCGTTGCTGGAGGGGAGGGGGTGCACGGTCCTTGTGGCCGTGCTAGGCTCGAAGAGTGGTTCCATGCACTCAGTGTGGAGCGGACTACGGTCCAGCCACCGCCTTGTGTGCGCTTGATCTCCCAAATACAGCGTGCTTGTGTTTGCTTGTGAAGGAGTGTGGGCCGGCTCCGTTGATGAAACGTGGTTCACATCCGCATGCCTCCCGGTCTTATTCCTTCGGGTTTACACTGGATATGGGGTATGTGGTTGGAGCTGTGGGTGGTGCAGCGCAAGCCATCCATGGTCCCTCTGTAGGCGCAGGCGTCCTGTGGCTTGCCACAGTGACAGGCAAATCCGAAACCGGATGCCGCCAACCATATATATATATATATACATATATATATATATATATATATATATATATATATATATATATATATATATATATATCCGTTAACACCGATTTCCTGAGGGCTGGTGAGCACAATACTTGCCCGCGTCCTGTTATCACTAAGTGAACAGAATTCAAACCAGGTAATGAAGGTGTTGTAAAGCATCATCAAACCGTTATTTAACGGTTAGTGTGGGCGCAGAAATGGCAAAAGTTGAAAGGAGGTTCCATGGGTGACAAATTCGGCGGCATTCCAGCCGACTGTAGTGCGTAGACAGTTTCAGCTGGTGACCCCTCGATTTTGTGTTGCAGCTAAGTTTCAGGAGGTGGCGGCAAGCGTGACCGGGGTTTTTCAAGATCTCGTACGAAAGAATGAGGTCGCCCCGTAGACGACGATAAATACCACTGCACAGTCCTAAAATTTCCAGTCGCAGTTGGTAGAGCAGGTAGAGTAAGCCCTCCACAATTTTTGTTGCTGTTCGCTGAGGTATCCAGTGCAGCCAGATCGCGTTTTAACCAGGGTTGCCATGCCTGAATCGTGTACTCCAAATGGGACTTCACATACGTATCGAGCATTTGGGGGCAGTTGGAAGGGTGGAAACACCAGAACGCCCTCCGCAAGAGATCAACGTGCTGCATAGCGGTTTTGGACGCCTACAAAAACTGCGCCGAACAGCCGAGGTCGTCTTGCACACCCACCCCAAGGTCGCGCTCCTGTGAGGCGGTTTTCAGCACGTGGTCTACAAGCTTATATGTGTAAGTGGGCTTGTGACGTATATTTACAGTTTTGCATTTGTCCGCGCTAAACGGAAGTATATTTGCCATTGACCATTCAAAGGCACGGTCTAAATCTCTGCAGCACGTCCTGATCGTCATGAGAACCGATCGCTCGCCATATCTTGATGTCGGCTGCAAAAAGCAGGAAATTCGACCCGATGACAAGCGTGAGGTTGTTGATGAAGACCAGGAATAGGCGCGGTCCTAACACCGATCCCTGTGGGACATCGTGATCCAGGTCGATAGCATCAGAAAACGAACCCCTAACCTGAAGCCGCTAGCGAAGGAGGAAATTTGCGATCCACCCAAAGACCGGGGCCCGAATCCGTAGGTATGCAGGTTTTGGAGGAGGATTCGGTGATCTAAGCGGCCGATGGCTTTAGAAAAGTAGTGGTAGATGACATCAGTGCCAATCGCACTGTCGGCTATTTCGGTCCAACTGCCACGCGCAATCAAAAGATTGGTAGTACATGACTTATGCTGACGGAATCTGTGTTGTTCCTGTGCTAGGATGTTAGACCTTTCAAAGTAGCCCATCAGAGCCTCAGCTATGATCGAGTCCATCACCTTTCAGAGCACCGGGAGGAGAATCACTGGGCGATAGTTGACGGACTAGGAACGGCTACCACCCCTTGAAAACTGGGGTGATGATATCCCGCTTCCACATGTTGGTGACCTGCTGCCCATCAAAGAATCTTCGGAAAAATCGAGCTAGTTGCTCAGGTATCCTCGTACCTGTTACCTGAAGTGATTTTGGTGGACTGTTGTCAACACTGAGGGAACTATGCGTGCGCAACGATATCGGCTTGTTTAAAACGGCTGCTGAACTAAAAGTGAAGTGTGTAAATATTCACATCTGTGGGAATGGGACAGGTATGTGATATATTGGTGGCGCGTCGAAATATTGAAGCATATTGCAGCCGCAGAGCGTTGGCTGTATTGTCGGCAGTTTGAGCACATCCATTTGCTGATGTAAGTGGGGAAACACCACGCCGCACATTCCTGAGGCCATTCACATATATGTAGAGAAGCTTGTTATTGGCAGAAAATCTTTCTGCCGGGCTCTGCTGGTGTACTAATTTGTTCGCACGTACAAGTGTGGTACAGTGATTATGATGCACTACATAACAGCTCCAGTTTCCGGGTTAGGATTCGCCCTATACATATGCCATGCTGCGTCTCTTAACGCCATGCGGTTTCGGGTTCTGATCCTAATGGTTAATGGTGCTTTTGTAGAACGAATGGGCCAGTTTACAGATGCGGATTTATTCAGATCGCTGAAGTTGTCAGGAAACTCCGTCCATGAAGTATCCGGATAACCCTAAATGGCTCGGAATACCTGTAGCTCAGGTTCGTAATTAACGTTTTGATTCGCTCTCCGAGCTGCGTAATTTAATGTCAAACGTTTCACCACTTCCCTCAGTGGCATCTTCAGTGTACAGCTCCGTAGGGTAAATCTCACGGGAAATGTCGTTGGGACGTAGCGTTTGAAAATAGCCTCGTCGATCTGTGTCCCGTGACCTCTGTTTGTTCGATACTTAGCCGTCCAGCTTCACGCTTTCTCAGCTGTAGGTACACGGGATCGAGATCAATGCGGAGGTTCAGGGAATTCTCCGTAGAGAACCATGCCTCGAGGAATTCCCTTCCTTTTCTTGTCCCTCCGTGCGCCAGAATTTCTGTTTTGTCCCAGTTAACACTGTGTCCTTCCTCATCGAGGTGTGCTGAGATCTGTGACGATACATGATGATATCGACACGCACGCTTGTGCTCTTTTATTCTTGTGGATAGTTTTCTCCCCGTTTGATCTACATAGTCTTTGTCACAATTCTCGCACTTTATCCTGTAGATGACATTTTGGTGTTCTTGTGCCTCCAGTCTTTCTTTAGGTCTAAATAATATTCTTTTCAAAATCCCAGTTGGTATGTGAGCTATCGTCAGGTTGTGCGGTTTGAGGAGTCTGGCGAAAGAAAAGATCAAAGAACGTCTGAATAATGGAGGACAAACGACTGGGAAGCTAACAACTGAAAGCATATACAAGCTACTCGACTTGTGTCTTACTACTTACTTCAAATTCAACGGAGTGTTCTACGAACAAGTTAGAGGAGCCCCAATGGGATCCCCCATATCTGGACTCATTGCAGAAGTCGTCATGCAGAGGTTGGAAGAGGATATACTCCCAGTCCTTAGTCAGAAATTATGGGTGCGATACGTTGACGATACGTTTGTGATTCTCAAACGCAACCAGCTACAGACCGCACAAGACCTACTTAACAATGCAATGGAAGCCATTCGTTTCACCATAGAAGAGGAGGTGGAAAACCAACTACCCTTTTTGGACGTGCTGGTCACCAGAACGGTAGAAGGCAAATTACGGACATCAGTTTACAGAAAAGCAACACAAACCGACCAAATCCTAAACTTTAACAGCAATCACCCTAAGTGTCACAAAATAAGTTGTATACGGACCCTCTTTAGTAGGATAGAAACGCATTGCAATACTGCAGAGGCAAAACGTAAGGAAGAAGAACATCTGTTTAGGTCTTTCATTCGTAACGGCTACCCACGCAGTTTCATCCGAAGACACCTAAACCGAAGGAGCACAACTACCACACCTGCACCAACGACGAAGAAACACATCGCCTTGCCGTACATCAAAAACATATCGGAAAAGGCAGCCAGACTCCTCAAACCGCACAACCTGACGATAGCTCACATACCAACTGGGACTTTGAAAAGAATATTATTTAGACCTAAAGAAAGACTGGAGGCACAAGAACACCAAAATGTCATCTACAGGATAAAGTGCGAGAATTGTGACAAAGACTATGTAGATCAAACGGGGAGAAAACTATCCACAAGAATAAAAGAGCACAAGCGTGCGTGTCGATATCATCATGTATCGTCACAGATCTCAGCACACCTCGATGAGGAAGGACACAGTGTTAACTGGGACAAAACAGAAATTCTGGCGCACGGAGGGACAAGAAAAGGAAGGGAATTCCTCGAGGCATGGTTCTCTACGGAGAATTCCCTGAACCTCCGCATTGATCTCGATCCCGTGTACCTACAGCTGAGAAAGAGTGAAGCTGGACGGCTAAGTATCGAACAAACAGAGGTCACGGGACACAGATCGACGAGGCTATTTTCAAACGCTACGTCCCAACGACATTTCCCGTGAGATTTACCCTACGGAGCTGTACACTGAAGATGCCACTGAGGGAAGTGGTGAAACGTTTGACATTAAATTACGCAGCTCGGAGAGCGAATCAAAACGTTAACCCTAAATGGCATCCTCAACAATTGCTGTGAGTGTGCGATTGTTCGAAACAAGTCACCATGTTCTTGTAGATATTCCGCATAACACACATAGGCATAAAGTATTGTTACGTGATTAGTCCGCCCCAGTGGGCTCTCCATCTTTGGTTCCTTGATCATCAGCTCTTCGTTCGTGAGCACTAAATCAAGCAGATGGCTTATTTTCCGTTCTGAATCTGTTGGGCGAACTGACATGGCTGAAGAGTGGAGTGCTTGCAATAAGATCTTGCAGGTCTGCCTTGAATTGTTCGTTTGGAGAAGCCGGAACATCAAAATCGTGAACATCGAAGTCGCCGGAGATGCTGACATGGCTGTGTCGTCGTCGAAGAACTAATGTCATGCGAGAGTCTATCTTTGGGGTGGACATTAGGGGACGATAAACAATTACCAAAAGGCAAATGCCATTGCACCTCAGAAGCAGACAGCACCAGAGCGAGTCTGTGAGCAGCGTTTCCGAATCACCCATTGGTTCGCATCGTAGGTCATTAAGGTAGTATAAAATTACCCCAACACCCTTACAGGGGCGATCGTTCCGAATAAGGGACATGTCATGTATCGCGATTTCGGCGTAGGTAATTTCTGAATGCCGCCGTCTCAATTATGAATGTAATGTCCCAGGTGTATGATGCTTGACGTAGCCGCACTTGGGTAAGCTTGCTCAGGGGACCTTGTGCATTGGTGTACATGCAGGAAAGTTTTCTGTTCTTAACAATGAGTCGTGGGATGTGCGTTTTGGGTATGATGTTGTGCCGACCGGTGAAAGGTCGGATGTGACGATGAGGATGTGGACGCAAATGACAGGCATACAAAGCCCACGTACAACCTGCGTGCAGACAACGGATCGCCGATAGCTTCATATGGTCAACGTATGATGAACCTGGACCTCAATCACCGACGAGCACTTCAGTGGATTTTCACAGTTGCGTCTGTACCATTCGTAATCTTCTGTACCGATTTTCTTCGCCATTATGAGCTGCTTCTTGATGTAGGTGGCCACAAGCGCTAAGACGACCGTGCAAAACCAGAGATTGTAGGCATTCTTTCAGGTGCCCCCATAATCCGTCCCGTTTTCCGAAACGCCTACACACCCTCAGACTATGCGAGCCTACTCTCCGAATACCCGCAACTCGTAGGACCAGGTAAAGAACTCCCACCAGTCACGACAGAGATTGTTCACTACATGATCATGCGTGGCCAGCCAACGAGTGCTCGACCGAGACGACTCGTCCCAGATAAGCTACGTGCCGCGCGAGCTGAATTCCAACAAATCCTTCAGCTCGGTATCGTCCGACCATACAACAGCCCATAGGTGTCATCCATCCACATGGTTTAGGAGACCACTGTAGACCGACGTCTCTTTGGCGACTAACGTGCTTTGAATACTCTTACCATGCTCAATCGTTATCCGATTCCACCCATCGTAGATCCCACCGCTAGTCCGGCAGGTAAGAAAGATTTCAGCGTAACCGACTTGGTAGGTGTATACAAAAAAAGTCCGGTAGTAGATGCGGACATCACCAAAACTGACGTGACGATTCTATTTGGTAAATTATACCCATGGAAATGCAAGAAAACAATTTTGCGAAGAGTACTTTTTTCGACAAATCTCCTCAGTTTATACGCATGTCATTTTGTCTTAAGAATGCCTCACAAACTTTTCAACGTTTCATCGACGAAGTTTGTCGTGCCTTAAACTATGTCCATGTGTATATCTCGAGGAAATTCGGGTCGCGAGCTCCTCACGCCAACAGCACTTATTAAATGTTTATCCCAGCATGTGGTGGAGATCAATGCGGAAGTGTTCATTTGTTGTCGATTCGGTCAGCTACCTAGGTCATCACATGTCTCCCACATTCGTTGTACCCCTACAGGATAAAATTAAGATCATCACTGAATGCCCAGAGCCTCATTCCTTCAAACAACTACGACGTTTTGACAAGTTCTTACATTTTCATTGCCACCTCATATCTAGTTGTGCGTCGCTTATGCAGCCCTGCATGGAATTTCTCCGAGGAGAGCTGAGGGAATTCGATTTTACTGCTGCAGTACGCACTACTTCCCAGGCTTTAAAAGACACTTATATAGCGCATCACGGCCCGACAGCCCAACTGTCGTACAGTACAGATGCTTCTGACATGGCAGTTGGCGATGTATGCGACACTTGGCAACCGCTAGCGTTTTTCTCTGAACGCATGCAGTTAGCTGAACCTCGTGAGATAAAATTATGTACGACAGCATAAGCTTGACAATAAGTCATTTCCGACATGTCTTGGAAGACCGCAGTGTTCCCGTCTTCACCGAGTACAAACCGCTGATTTACATACTTGTCTCGACAAATGACCGACACCTTCCTAGAGAGTTGCGCCACCTAGACTATATCGCTCAGATTACGACCAATATACATGTCTCAGGTGTGCACAATGTGGTTGCCGACGCACTTTTTCGAGTCCAAGCGATCTCTGCTGACGCCAGCACTGCTATCGACCTCGTAGCCATGGTAGCCGCACAGCCCAATGATTCTTAGAGCTATTATGCAGGTCCCCTCAATGGGCATATGACCCGTACTGCTGACATCATCAGACGAAACCATTACTTGCGACGTCTCTGGGCACACAGCGACGTCGTACCACGCGAATTTCGACAGGCCGTGTTCGACATGTTGCATGGTTTCTCATTCAGGCATTCGTGCATCGGTTAAAGTCGCAACCGCACGATTCGTTCTGCCTAACGTCAATCGCGATGTCCGCAAATGTGCTGCCGCATGCTTTCCATGTAAACGTGCGAAGGTGCAAAAGCACACGAAAAGCCAATTAGGCACGTGTCCAACGCCAGGTATGCCTTTTCGCCACGTATACGTCGAGCTCGTAGGTCCTATGCCACCTACGAAAGACTGGGTAAACCTACTAACTTGCATCGACCGACTCAGCAGGTGGTAGGATTTGATTCCGAACTGCTCTTCGGAAACAGTAGCGAAGGCATTTGTAGAGCACTTGGTAGCTCAGTAGTGCTGTCCCATTGTAACCATCGATCGGTCACATTCGTGCACTTTTGTCACGTTACTTAAGAATTTAGAATATCTTCACGTCCAGACGACGGCGTATAATGCGACCGCCAACGGCACAGTAGAACAATTCCACCGCCAATTGAAGACAGCGCGCCGAAGGTTCGCAAACCATGCATTGTGTGAAACTCTTACTCCTGTCCTCCTTGGCCTTAGGAACACGGTTAAAACCGAGTTCAACGTAAAACCAATGCAGCTAGTCTACAACTGCACGTCGCGTTTGCTGGAACAGATAGTAGCAACAGCACCGTCTAATTCCTTCTTCGACTACGGGAGTTACAATGATCGGTTAGTTCACCAGATGTGCGAGCGGCGCCCACTCGATTCACGGTTGCAGAAGACGCCGGCGTACATACGCGAAAAAACCGGCTACATGCTCACGCGTACTGCTTGGTGTAGACGGTGTGCGACAACCTCCGCAGTCGCCGTATATCGGGCCCTTGAAGTTTATCAAACATACAAGTAAAACATTTACAAACAACTGCGATGAAAGACGCAAAATCGTCACCACTGACCGCCTAAAATCAGTTTTTATGAAGGAAACTACCTCACATCTATCGTCTAAAAATGCATCGTGCGACGTTAGAAATAACCGCGCCAATTTTCAGCATCCTAGCGTCACTGAACCAAACTACCATACGGATCTACAAGGCATAAGCCGTCCCGACATCTCCCGAACCTAATCCATCGCCTCCCACAACAAAATGCCGTGGTTGTGAGGTTTTAAAGCCCGTTTGTTTTATCGACTTTGTACAGTTTAAATAGGTTTATGTTTGTAAATGTTGTATATAATTTCCGTTTTTGTTGATTAACGCCTGGAAGACAAAAACATCGAAAACACCGAAAAACTCTTTCAAAAATCCAAAAACCTAGTATATCTAAAACTTTTAGCACACAAGCCACTCGTTCGTTCCTTTTGGCCCTTTCTGTGTGCGTTTTTCTTTTTCGTCCCTACATGCATTAACCCATCCCTTCAATCGACTGGCCATCACAAGTGACGCGTTCGAGGATCGCCGCAGTCAAGGAGGATTCCAACACGAAAGCTGGACGCTCTTCATGCGACGAGGATCGTTTTGGTGCGGAGCGGCGGGGAGACCGGCCACTCTCAAGCGTACTGTTTGGCAGCAGCGGAGGTCGATGTATTATTGGCTTTTTACTGGACTAGCCAGTTTTTTTAGTCCGACAAACCCCCTCTAACGGCTCGCCATGACGTACCGCGTCCTGCGATTCAATAAGTAATAATACACAAACGGCGCAGCAAACCTTGTATACAGACGAAACCTCTCTCGAGACAAACAATAGCACTCATTTTCACTCGGTATTATTCTGCCTTACGAACCTCTACTAACCCATCGTTTTCATTATCGAAAGCTTTTTCTGTACAACCTAAGGGGGAGCCTGTAGCTCTGTACAACGTTATCGCTGATCAGTTGTACATTTTCTCTATTGTTTAACCCTTCTCACACAGTAAGACTATGTTGGCTTACATTCGGCTCAACACTCAGCTGCGCCGTGAATTACTTTGCTGACGCTTGTTGCTGTTCAGCCTCATCCGTTCACTTCATTTTGTAGCCTCCCGAATATAATCCGCTGTGTTCGACTTCGTGTACCTTCTCAGATCCGCGCTCGACTACGCACATCGCCTCGGATCAGTAGTAACTAGTCCTACGTTACTTCAATTGTGTAGGATAATGCTGGTTAGGGCACAGGTAGTCACGTTAAATCATGTCGCAATGTACACGGAATATATTTCGTAACGCAAGCGGGTCAGAGCAATGTTAGGGTGTTTGTTAACATATATAGTGAGGGATCGGAGAAAACGTAATTGGAGAGGGTGTTCCATGGTTAGCAGATACGAAGAAGGTAAAAATTGCTGAGACATTCTGATTGGATGAATTGCGTGACCAACTTGAACCATTCGCCTCACAGGCTTGTGATGCGGCTAAGCTGCTTTAGGTGGTGGCAGACATGGTTGGAGCTCTACAGAATCTGGTAGGGCGTTGGACGGTCGGGGTGTTCACTGACCTCGGCAGTTTCGCTGCGAACATTTCACTACCATCCGAGGTGACGTCATAAGTGCGGTAGTATAGAGTGGTGAAGCGTTAGCGAGTGTGCATCGGAGATCGCACAACGAACGCTCTGACCATCGACTGAACAATCTGGGCGACCAATATTCAACTCTATATTAGTGGTGGGGCATTATTAGGTTGCCACGTAGGCGTCGCTACTGACCGCTGTACAATCTTATGGTCATCAGCCTACGTTTATATGAAAGGAGGAACAATCGTTTGACGTGCTTGGTGGCTCTTCGTGGTGAAGTCTCGATCGCTGTGAGTTCTTGTGCCAGGGCTACCAGATCTGGACAGTGTTTTCCACATGAGATCGCACGTAGGTGCTAAGCATCTATGGGCAGACAGATGGAGCAAAACGACCGAACGCCCTCCGCAGGATACCAACGTATTGGTTGCTAGTCTTTGACACCTTAGATTGTTCAGCCTGAATTAATACTTCAATGTCGCGCTCCTGGATGGCTGCATGCAGCATAGGATCTCCGAGCTGTATGGTCCATCGCCCATCCTCTATGCTTCGAGCGTCGAGTGATGAAATATTGGAACAGGTTGCCAAAGACGCTAGTCGAGGCGAAACCGGTGTCGGAATTTAAGAGATTCTTCGATGCCCACTTTGAGGACTCCAGGTATAGGAAGCGCATCGCACCTGGATAAGATGTAGCTCATGCCCAAAGGCTGTCACCGTACAGGAAGCAGCGACGTGATTCTGCGCATGTGCCCGAACCACTTACGATGAAGCAACAAAGATTTTTACCTTCTCGCTCTCTATTCTCAGTATTCAGTATTCTCAAATTTCAAGCTCGCTGTTGCCGATATGGAAACTGCATCCGTCGGACTCGCCTTGGAAGTTGTGGATTTGATCTCATGTGATGGATCATTAAACTTAGAACAAGCCGCTGATATTGCTCTAGTCTGTGACATACTACAAACCTTCTAAGCAGCGCTGGCTGTCAACCGTTTTAGGTTACGCATAGAACACTAAAATAAAAGGTCTTCCTCCGGAATTGGCAAGAACAACATCCTGCACTGACCAATGGTAGGAAGCAGCTAGATGTCGTGGAAAAATTTAACCACCCATGTAGCTATACAAGGCATACAGTGTAGATGATGAGATCGCCAATTGGATGGAAAAAAGTCGAGGGGCTTTGTCAATCTTCATCACTTAAGGCGCCGGCGTGACATCACGCTCACCGTGAATAGTACTACACAACGCGGCTATCCCCTCAACTCTCTGTATGATTGCGAAACTTGGTCCCTCCAATCAACCGACATAAAGCGCCCAGTGAAGGACAACCACTGGTGCCTTCGCAGTTTACCACATAGCTGTGGAGAACACTGTGTAAACAACAACAACAACAACAACAACAACAACGACAACAACAACAACAACAACCGTGTTTGCCGCCGTTTTTCTGGAGTAAGTGGAGGGGAATCGCTCAGCACCGTTAGTTCACGGACCAGGCTCCTGTGGTTGAGCCGTGCAGTATGTATTCAAAACACCAATTACCGTGACGTGCGTCATCTGCGCGCCGGTAGTGTGGAGGAAGGAAGAGTATGGGAAGCCAAGCAATGATTTGTTTAAGAGGAACGAGGGCACTCACCTCGACTATGGCCTATGTTGGTACATACAGACTCCCTGGTTATGGTCCGAAAGATGACCACGTTTGGCTGGAGAGACTTTCTGGTATGGGCGGGATTCGATCACAGTGCCAAGTCAAAATAAGCTATGTGTATCCAGATGGACACAGTTTCAGCACTGTACTACATCGACTAAGGATGAGCTAAAAGTACATTATCAGTACTGTAAATTTGTGTGAAACCCAATGTGAAACATTCAAGGTTCTCAGCAGACAAAGTAACGCGAGCTTGCTTCGTTTTGCTGAAGCCTCCGCCATCCGGTGAATGAAGCCTAATCAATGCAAACATCTCCATCTTGTGACCAGTCTTGCCTTGCCCTGGAAAGACGTAGGCGATGATCTTAAGATTCTGTGCTTTATTGATTTCCTTATTGACCTCCTTTTCAAATGCATTCCATTACTCCTTCCACGATTTGTCTTCAGCAGCTGAATGAGAGGACATGAAATAAGCTGAATTCAGGTTGTCACGCACAAATGTTGTTTGTTCTTGCTCTTTCAACGTTTCCAAAAGGAAATGGTTGCATGAAAAAGAACACTGCTAGCAGGTGTCATTTTAATAAACAGTCAGTATAAACGAACCACAAGTAAACATTTGTGGACAGAATAATCTAAAACGACATTCTGTTGACAGGACAGCGTTGCAAGTTAGATTGCTAACCAGGACGGTCCATCCTCAAGTGCGTAGTATGTTGAGTTTTTCTCAAAAAGAAAGCAAAGAATGGCAGTGATGACCTTGGATATAGTTTGAAAAAGGTCAATGTTGTAATGTTCCAGGAAAAGTAATGTATCCGTAGCGATATTGTAAAAACGATATTCAAGGAAACTGATAACAGCCGATCGAAAAGCCCCGGTTGCACTGTGAATCACTTTGTCCCTCTCTCCTCCTTATCCTCCCCGCCAATCACGGTCGGATTAATGAAGCGTAATAAAAACAACGCGTATTCTTTGTTTTACTTCTACTTCCGTTTTTTTTACAAAGTCTATTACGCCGTACCGAGGCGATACCCGAAATGGCTAAGGAAACGCCTCCTGCAGACAGCCGAAGCCATCGCGATCCGGCTAACACAACCAGAGCTATGCAAGCATAGGGTGCTTGTGCAACCCTTGACTTTGCCATGGCCCTGATGATAAGGTTCCCCGGAGTATCTCGCTTAACCGGGTGCTATTTATTTGCGTAATTAACTAATTTTATTTGCTTAGTAATTTTGCCTTCTCTGTTTACACAAGTTATTTAGCTGTCGGTTAGCCCGATAACGATGTCACCTGATTAAATCGATTCCAGCATCAAATGAACATGCTAAAACTGTTCAAATCGTCCCATCCGTCCTCATTGTTGCTTGCACCAGTTTACTAATGCATTTTTCAGTCCTGTAGTTGTATTTGCCTGATGTGAACTGCCGAAAAGAGATCTCTTTGCAGCACTGTGTTTTTTACAATCACTTAGTTGAATTGTATTGTGGTCCAATAGCCGAGAAGTTTCTCACCTCTAGCTAACTTGCGAAATGAATGAATGAAAGCATTGTATGCGAAAAGAATTCATCGCCAGCAGTTAGTACATCGTATCGTCGTGATCATAACGGCAAGCTTATAATCGATACCCTACAACTGTAAAGTATGGGTAGAAACGATGAGGAAGTGGATATGGCAAAGCACACCAGGTATGAAATAGTGCAGGTAAGGGCGATTTCAAGCTACAGACGGTCAACGTACTTTCTATTCAGATCCGAGAGACGAGCATTCATCAGTAAAAGTGATAAAGTAGTTACAGAATAATCGGTTACAATATGGGGAGCTCTGGGTGGGCCTTGCGATGATCTCCACGAAATATTCGCATATGGATCTAGGTGACATCACAGAGATTCCGACCGTACGTTAAAAATATAGTACAGCGCAGCAGGAAATATAACGAAAGGAACTTGACGTTTTTTCAGACGCTCAATTAGAAATAAAGTTTGAGGAACAAGAAATAATGCTCAAGCATTTAAAACAGCTACTTCCAGTTCAAGACACCCAAACTTGCAAACATTTTGCGCAGTTTGGCTTTAGCATATGCAAAAGAGCGTGCTGGACCAGCTGTAAACATGCTAAAAGCTGTCTGTTTGATGCTGGAACGTCTCACAGTGCGTGCAGCACATCGCCTTAACCAAAGACGGCGCTGTTCGTCAGTTGCTCGAAGTAACACATCGTAGGAGGACAGTGTGTTGTCGCTAATGCCTCCCAGTGCAACAGCTTCATCACAAAAGCGATGTGGTAGATTGTGGAGAAGGCGGGAAATCACTTCGGTAGAGTCTAGAGGTTGAGAAAAACACAAACAATATGGTCCGTCGAGATCGGACGTGGCCGGGATTAGGCGAACAAGGTTGCTTAGTGTTGGATGAGTAAACGTCATCTTGTAAAGTTGACGAAAACGGAACAGTCTATCTGCTCCGGTCACCAACCGGGAAACTTTGTATTTGTCTTCACCCACGAGCATGCGCCAGTCACCATCATAAGAAATAGACGCAAGTGAATGGAATAGGTCAGGCTCTTCTAGGATTTCAGTATTAGGAGGTAAGTTGAGAAGAACATAAGACACTGCAGCCAAAAGATTGTTCTGCTGAGCGATTTTGAATTTATCACATAGCTCGGATTGACTGTCCGCCACATCGTTGCGAAAAGGTGCCCAGAGAACAGGTTTGTGCAAACGACCAGCTATATACAAATCGGACCAAAATTTGAGGTCACGCATGACGCTGTGTAGGCCGACAACGCCATACTTGATAGATACTTGCTGTTGCTTGACTGGATCGTACCAAGTCAGAAATGGATTGAAATAAATCTGTGGACCAGGGCATTTGGAAAGAACAGTTTCCAGCACAAATGGTGTTCGAAATGTTTTAAGACTGTGATGAATGAGATAATTGTAATGCAGCGGATTGCGCTGAATATTGTCCATATGCCAGCGAAGCGGATCCAAAACGATCAGAATTAGATCTAGCTGGGAATCTGCCGCAGATCTACCATGCTGTGGAAAAGCAACTGAGCCATATGCAAAAGCGCCCAAGAGACCACTATCCAGTGCGGGGAACAGACTGAAAATCAGGCGACGAAGTAGAATCGGTGAAGGGGCTGGTGGAGGCATCCTCAACGCCTTTCTGCTTCCCTCTTCGGCCGTATGTGTGAAATGCTATCGACTGTACCACTCCTCAAGTCTTCCAGTCGACGGTGGCCCCTACGAAGAGCCGCTTCAATCTGAAGTATGTCTGTCCTTTTGTAGAGACACGCTTGTCGGCGAAACTCTGTGCGTATAAACCTCAGTAGGTTCAATCGGATGGACGGTTCGACTCTCTCTTCCGTTAAACCTTCTATCCTTGGCGATACAACTCGAAGCAAGTTTCGATATAATCGTAGGACTTCACGTTGCAGATTACTGCGAGTGGCAGTCATCTGCAGTGCAGCTAAAATAAGAAGCGATGAAGGAGATATGGAAGAGAAATAAGGTATCTGGGGTACACAAGCACAAAAACCTATGGCAGCAAGTGGTCATGCGTGGACTTTGCAGCGGAATCCGGAAAAATGCGGGAAGGATGAAGATGCAAAGTGACTTACAAAACCTTAAGAAGTGTTACCGTAATTCCCTGGACGACTTGTTATAACAGTGTGGTAACAATTTACAATCCTTCTTACTCGATGCCATCCCACTCATCCAAATTAAGTACGCGATAGGTATGGCGTCCGACGTGATCTAACTGCGAGTGTCATGCTGCTAGACTGAAAACTCATCCACAATGGACAAGGATATAGAAACTGCAACACAAGAACTATGAAAGAAAGAGGATGTGGTGACAGCTAGCAGGTAAACAGCAGACCCCAGGCAGATCTTTTGGTTGCTCGTGTCAATAACCTCAAATAGAACAGGGATGAGCGTGTTGACAAACGGTTTGAATGGCAAGAACAGAACTCAAGTGGATGCCACGGGAAGAACAATCAGATGAGATGCATCAATTTGTGACTGATTCTGATTGATGCAAGATATAAGATAAGCTTGTGTTCTTTGAACAACAGAAAGTTGATCAAGGCCCGGACCACGTGTTTGATTCAAAGGGGGGCCATTACGACATGCGACACGTGTGCTACGTCATCTCTACAGTTAGTCCGTGTGCCCCTGTGTTTGCTTGCCCGAGTATTAGTTGTTTACCTACTGATATCCTCGGTCTGGCAGCGCTGGATATGAATGTCAGCAAATAACCTACGTGTCGAAAGCTGCTAATCCGATTACTAGTTCAAAGAGACCTTCGCTTGTTGCTACGTGACCCGGGGTGCAATATTTTTGACGGTGCTAGGCTCAAAAAGCGACATCATCCTGTATGGAACGTGCTACGGCCTAGTCGCGCCGTGTATAAAAATATGTATGTAGGTTTCCCCTGGACAGAATGAATGATGCAGGATCAACAAGAGTATATCAGCCATTCGAACTGATGTTTCGCTGCTGTACAACCACAACGACCAACAGAAGGAAGAATAATAAGAGAGAGAGAAGGGGGACCTATGGTAAAACCTTACTACACTAAACAAACACTCAGGGTCAAGATGCCTGCACCTTGTCAACAACATACCATCACGAACAGCTGGCTATCGTGCAATGATAAGGCGGCATCGGCGAGACAGCTTCCCTGCGGCTTTCACTGTCCCACGTCATAATCAGCCATTACCCCGTAAATAACACAGCACCAAAGACGCTTAAAACAGGCAATCCTACTTGGAGACGACACCAGACACGCCACTGGTGTCGACTATAAGTCAGTCCTATAACGTCACAAGCCAGGCACAAGGCGAGTCCCGTGGACTCCAGCCCAGAAGTTGAGAATGATCGACTGCGCTGAGTTGGGTAGTCATTGACTTCATTTCCCGCTACCAAGTTAATTTCTGCCCACCTAAAGTCTAACGTCACCCTACATCTGGCAGACAAAACAAGACCTTCCTCGGTAAGCGGTGACCAGACATACGTAGTAAGTGCCTAAGCCAGCGCAGCTTACTCAGTGCTATCTGGTGTTTTAAGGAGCTAGCTTCTTATCACTGCCTAGCACTCGCCCATGAACATTATCGTTGCAGACACGCTGGTGCCACCCGATAACAGCAATGCTCCACAGACAGCGATGATCAAAGACTTGAAGGCGCCTCAGAATCTCAGGTCGAAGGAGCCAAGTTTCACTACCATATAGCAGGATGACCCTCACCGCAGCCTCATAAACACGGCCCTTGCTGACGCCAAAAATGTCGCGGACGCAAGAAAGACAATTCCGGCTTTTTCAAAATGTGAAGTGACTTTGGTGATTATGTGCCCATCGTTGCTGACGCAGCTGCCAAAGTAAGTGAATTGATCAACTAATCCGAGTTCTTCGCTATCAAGGGTCAACGTGTCATCAAGAGGCTGATGGTCCTGCAGCAACCCTTTACACTTTGAAGGTGCGAAGCGCATAGTAAATAATGCGACCACCGTAGAGGTTATTCAGGGTTGAGTGGGCCATTCCATCGTCGTTACACAACAAGGCGATATCGTCCACAAAATAAAGATCAGGCAGTTACTCAATATCTGCGTCACGAGATTCCGAAAGAGAACAATCCATAATGCAGCCAAAGAGGAAATTTAACAAAAATTGGGAAACTGAGCTACTCTGACGAATGCCACTTGTCGTGAGGAAGATATCCGAGAAGTCACCGCAGGCCCTGAGGCGACCTGTCGTGTTCGACTATGGAGTTCGCAAGATGTTCACATATTTCATGGGAACACCATTCCGCACAAGTATTTCGAACAGAATGCATCTATCGACTGAGTCGAAAGTACATTTGAAGTCGAGATACAGCCGCTGTCGGTCTGTGGTATGCGTGGCGCCGCTCTAGCCCTTGCCGCAAAGGGAATATGCGGTCTATACAACCCTGTCCTGGGCAGAAACCTACCCGCCCTTCCCGTTCCGTACTGAGGTGACAAACGAGAATCGAGGCCAGTACTTTTGTCACAACAGGCGTTAGGCTAATAACCCTGTGGTTAGCATAGTCGGTGCGAGCGATTTTCTTGTATATTGCCAGCATAATCGATTCACTCCAGTTAGCCGGGATAGTCTCTGTCAGACATGTTCAAATATGCAGGTCAGTGCTTTGCATAGAACCTCATCACGATCTTTAAATAGTGCAGATGGGAGGGAATCCAGCCTAGCAGCACGAAAACGAGCAATGGGTGCAATCGCGTTTCAGATCTCAACATCCGATGGAGTCTCTAAGTTAACCGTCCATAACTCATCCTGCATCAAATGAGTAAGAAGAGGTCAAGAAGCAGGGGGGACCACTGAACTGATGTTGAAAGTGCGCCGCCCACCCAACCATACGGTTTTCGTTATTGCGAATCAGGGCACCCGCAGTGTATCTGATTGTCTCACTGACGCCTGGTTTTCTGGGACCAATGGTGAGAACCAATTGGAAGAGCTTGTGATAATTGCACACGGCTCCCCACTCCTCCATTTGTTGAGCCCGACTGGTCCATCAGCCTTCACTGTCAGCACGCAGGCTCCGTTTTAGTTCGCGCCTAATAGTGATCAGAGCCAAACGGGAATATTCTTCCGGATTCCAATAGGTTCACCGACCTCTCGGATATCAATTGACTGGTGCGGTGACGACTGATAGTACCACACGCAGAGGCTTCCGCAATGTGCATGGCGATCAAGATCCTATTCCACTGAAGCTCAATATCATTAGGATAAGAGAGCGAAAATTCGATACGCAAAGCATCCTGACAGGCCTGCCTGACCGAGGACAGAAAAGTTCTTGTTATGCGAAGCAAGTACTGGACCGCATTCTCCGACCAGAACGTTTCGATGGTGACCCCAACAAATCCAAAGCTGCGAAACAGTGAATCAACTGTCGTATTTTTGGACGCGGTTGATTTCTTAACGTTTAACGAATCGGGGATTCTCGAGAATTACGTACCCGCTAATGTTTATGATTACATTAAAGAGTGCCTAACCTACGGATTTGCCATCGAAACACTAAGGAATGTATACATCAAGCCGGAAAAAGCTTCGCACGCCACCTACTTGCCACCAACAAGCATCATCATCATCAACAGCAGTACAACAGGCACTTAAACTGATGCTTCGCTGCCGTACAAGCACAACGACCTACGGAACGACGAACAATAAGGGAGAGAAAAGGGGAACTACGGTAAAACATTACTACACTAAACACTCAGCGTCAAGGCGCTTACCCCTTGTCAACAACACAGCATAACGAATAGCTAGCTATCGTGCAATGATAAGGCGGCATCGGCGAGACAGCTTCCCTGCGGCTTTCACTGCCCCGAGTCATAATCAGCCATTACCCCGCAAATAACACAGCACCAAACACATTTTAAACAGACAATAGGACTAGGAGACGGCAGAAGACAAGTCACTGGTGTCGACTGCTAGTCATGTCCTGTAACGTCTCGAGCCAAGCAACAAGGGGACGAAACCTAAGACAAATTCATGCAGAAGTTGGGATCAGTAGTCCAGGACTGCAACTTCAAAACGGTAATGGCAGAAATATCGAGAGGATACCATTCGAGATGTCTTTGTAACTGGGCGGAAGTCACAAACGACACATCAGAGGCTTTGGGAAAATGTCGCTTGATCTCCACGCTGCTTCTGAACAGGCCCGATCCCTGGAAATGGCTTACCGCCAGCCACAGTAATATCAATCGGAAAACGTCTATGGTGCAAGTACCACATGCCAGTCAGAACCACTGCAAACAACATATGACTCATCACCCTCTGGTAAGAACGTCACCGCTGCCATGTCGCACAACTATTTTTCTGCAGGTTCAAGAGACATAGTCGGTCCCAATGCCCTGCATGTGACATTGTTTGTAACGGTTGCGAAAAGGACATTATCAAAAAGTCTGCCGCACTTCTACCAAAAACAACGCTTCAGTAGTTCAGAGTCATATCTCCGCTGTCACAGTCGCAGCCCCAACAAGTCTCTCTCATGTCGTCATCGAGGTGTTCATCAACGAAAGCGCCAGTTGATACGGGGAGCTCCGAAAGTTACCTCATCACTACGGTTGTTAGACATTTCAATTGGAAAATTCTTGGGTCAATTCCCACAATTGCAATGGTCATTACCCACCTAACTAGTAGTTTCCTGAGCGGTAATTGTGTTGTTACTGTGCAGTTTAAAAACTGTCATTACATTAAACTTTCCGTACTCGCGAATCCTTGTTCAGATGTAGTTGCGGGACACAATTTTCTCAAACTTCACAAAGTTGACAAAATTCCCTTCTACGGTAAACAATCTTCTCTCGCCCTGTGTGCTCTACTGCCTGCTGAAGTGGCTCCGCCCTCCCTGTTTGGGGGATGATTCTTCCTCTTTCAAACCCATCGCAACGAAATCGAGATGTCACTCAGCGACAGGAGAAATTCTTACAGCTGGAAGTACAGAAGCTCCTTAAGGACGGGATTATTGAACCATTTACATCGCCGTGGCGAGCTCATGTTTTGATAGCTAAGAACGAAAGCCATAAACAGCGCACATTTATAGTGTACAGCCAAACTATCAACCTTTATACTCACCTGGACGCATACCCATTGCCCAGAATCGATGCTCTTATCGACAAAATATCACGGCACTCAGTGTATAGCCCCTTGGACCTGAAGAGTGCATATCATAAGATACCTCTTATGGAAACGGAAAATTCAGAGTATGTGAAGCATGCGGAAATCCTTTTCCAATTCTGTCGTACACTTTTCAGTGGAACCAAAGGGGTAGCCTGTTTGCAAAGAATTATTGTTAATAATCGACGAAAACTTGAAAGCGACTTTCGCTTACATGGATAACATAACAGTGTGCGGGACAACCGAAGATGAACATGATTGTAATCAGGCAAATTTTTACGAAACCGCCCCAACCTGACCTACCAAGAAAACAAATTATTCGTTGGAAGAAGATATGATTGTCAGGTTATGAAGTTGCCCATGAGGTTATACGGTCGGACCCAGACCGGATTCAACCATTAAGATCCCTCCCTGTGTCCACCGGGGTCAAGTCGTAGCTACATGTTATAGGACTTGTTGCCTATTATTCCTCGTGGATCTTTCACTTCTTTTACAAAATCCGACCCCTCATCGAGGACCGATGCTTCCCTCTACTTCGATTCGGGAGTTGATCGAAACACGCAAGAGTGAAATAGAAAATTATGTGATGGTTTCTATTGACGAAGCAGTATTCTTAGTCATTGAAACGGACGTCACTGACATTGTTATTGCTGCTATACTAACACAGAACGGACGACCAGTAGCCCTCTTTCCGCGAACGCTAGTTCCCAGCGAAGGACACCATTCTGTTGTTGAGAAGGAGACACGTGCCATCGCAGTCAGTACGAAAATAGTGCCACTATCTCATCGATAATCGCTTCACGATTAATTCAGATCAGCAGCCCGTCTCGTTCGTGCTCAACCTTGGCCAAAAAGGTAAGGTCAAAGTGATGAAACTCAACGTTGGCGTACTGAACTCTCTTGCTACAATTATAATTTGGTCTACCTGATCGGGAAAGCTAACGTGAATGCTAGCGCTTCATCGCGCACATGTTACTCGTCATAGCTACATACCTTGATACAAGAACTGCATGGCACCGTCATCCAGGGGTTACTAGAATGTTTCGTCTGATTTGTCCACGGAATCTACCCTTCTCAGCAGAAGAAGTGAAATCAATGACATCTCCCCGCAGCGTATGTGCCAAACTGGAACCCCGTTTTACAAGCCACTTGGAACACTCATTAAGGTGATGCCCCCTTTCGAGAGATTTTAAGGGTCCTTTACCCCCAGCAACAAACAAAAAATATATGTTCACCATTGTCGATGAAATTTCTAGATTCCCATTTGCCTATGAAGGTAATAACATGACAGCTTTAATGGCGATTAATTGTTTAAGCCAACTTTCTGCTATCTTCAGTATGCCGCTTTGCATCCGTTCTGATCGCGGTTCATCTCTCATGTCCCAAGAAGTGCGGCATTTTCTCACTCAAAAAGGCATCATAGTCAGTCGGACGACGCCGTGCAACCCCAAGATAATGGGTAAGTGAAGCTGATTCATGGTGTCATCTGGAAATTGATTACGCTTGCACTAACAATAACCTGGTGGGAAAGCACTTTGCTACATACGCTGCATCCAATTCGTTCTCTTCTTTGCACCGTCACAAACACCACTAATCGTGTAAGACTGTTCTGTTACAACCATAAATCGACATTAGGGGCCTCGCTACCGAGTTGGCTGAGTGTGTCAGGACCCGCCTTGATGCGCCGTAATGTGAGATCCACAAAATACGAGCCGCTAGTGGGGGACGTTGAGCTATTGGACTACAATCTTCGCTATGTTTACATTCGATTTTCCGATGGGAAGACACTGTGTCAGTGCACAACTTGGCACCATCAGGATTGCGTCAATCCAGTGATTCTTATACACCCCATCCGAAAGACACCCCAACGAAATAACCTATAGGGTTCACTGCAGTGTATACTATGGAATGTTTACTCATCACAGTTCCTTGTCGAATAAATTTTATATGGATAGGCTAGGCAGAAACACGCCGAGTGAGGAGTATAACCTATTCATTCGGGCTATACTCCTCACTTGGCAAGTTTCTACCTCGCCTATTCACATAACACTCTCAGTTGCCAATCGAGGGAGACGCTTGGTACGCTTCCCGATAAAGTTCATGGAAAAATGACAGCGTACCAAAGTATAGTCGGAATCAAAGCAAGTACTCCAAAACGAGTGACAATCCAGGATACAACCACACCACCTGCAACTTATGGCAACGTGATCCATTTGGGTCTATCGCAGTCCAGCTAAAGGAGGACACTAAGTGGCACTTTGGCGCCCAATGTGTCTAAAAGCGGGGCTGCTAAGAAACAGCTGAGACCCTGCGCACAGTTGCAACAAACGTTCGCAGTTGTCTGTCAGTTCGGAGTTAAGTCCATACTTACCACCTAGCTGGGCTTCTGAAGAGTCCAGACGACCTACTTATGCATTCATAACCCCTGCAGCAACAACAACAACAACAACGATATCCACACTGGTAACACTGCGAAGCTGCGTATTCAGTTCGTGGTATAATTGGTCCTCGGCAGCATCAGAACTGCAGTCAGTGAAGGCACAGGGGGAAAACATAAACAAACAGCATCTTGTACTATTTCTTGAAAAATTTTAGTTGAAATCGTCAAACGGGATGCACATGATGAAGGAGAGTGGGCCAGTCCCAAATCGATCATGGCTCCCATCGGTATGCCTCCCAATCTTGTTGCTTCCGGTTTGCGTTGGATATAGTGTGTGTGGATGGAGCTGTGGGTGGTGCAGCGTAAGCCACTCATGGACCCTCAGCGGGCGTAGGCGTCCTGTGACCATTCGCAGCCTCAGTGATAGATAAATAAGGAAACGAGTGTCGCCAACCACACTGTGGAATCGGACAAAGCATAGGTGATGGTGTTTAATGTCGGTACATGGTGCAAGTGCACTAAGCAAGGGCGAAATGACTGTTAAATATGGCGGGCGAGCGTTAAGAGATGAGAAAATAGGAGGAGCAGAGTACCCAAGTAAAGCAGGTGAAACAGAGTGTTTTGCGGTGGGAAGAAGAGACGGTGGACGGTATAGTGTAAACCGGTTGGATTGAGAACGAAGAGAAGCAAGCAGGAGCAAGTGGGTTAAGAAAAGCAGTTACGATTAAAGCGTAAATACGAAAAACAGATAAATGGAGATGAAAGGAATAAAGTACTGGCTCGGGGGAGCTTTGGTCACTTAAGCCTAAGTAGTCTGAAGGGGTCCACTGGGTTGTGGAGAGTAGAAAATATAGCTTTTGTCAGCTCATCACTTCATGCTCACTGCAGGGATTACGTGGGTTGTTGAGGCAGTGTTCCACAAGGGACCACTACGGCCGCAGTGAACACATGATCCATGCTTGTCTAACAAACAGGTGGCTAGCAATCGCTTGAAAAATCCATCGGTGTGTGCACTGATGACAAGCTCAGGCAGATTGTTCCAGTCATTTATCACTCGAGTTGACAGTAACATGGGAACGAACTCGAAGCGTTCTCGATTTAAACAGTTTAAAACAATGGTAGTGTATCTAATATTCCGCACAAAGGTGAAAGTACTCCCGCAACTCATTCTCCATCGCACTTCGCAGACTACGTCAGATGTAAATCAGGTCACCATGACGCCGATGACAGTTCCGGGAAACCTAGTTCATCCTTTGAAATCGATGAGAGTAAGACGGATTTTGATCGCCATCAGCAGTATTATATACGATAGCAAGGGCCGCTTGAGAAAAAATATCTGCTAGCAAAGAACATCCTATTGGCAGCGACAATACTCTGCAAGGTGTCCTCGGGTGTGCGCAGGTTTGGCGAAACATGCACTCCAAGGTTCTTCTCGAAGGTTGTATTCCTGAGCAATAAGCCTACAATGTGAGAAGCACCAAGGGATCAGAGGCACTAATTATGGGGACAAAAATTATCGCGGTCAAATGTAGCCCCCTCCCCCCGACTGATCAGCTGCATAAAGGGTCTAAAGCGTTTCCCGCAAAGTTGCACAAAAAGTTCAAAATTCTGCAAAGAAGGAGCAACATTTTGCAAAGAAAGTCCAAAACTTTGCAGAGAAAGTCTAAAATGTTGCAAAACACTGTGCGATTAGCCAGCCGGTCAGAGCCAATACTCTGACCTTAAGTGTGTTCTCATTGGCCAGATGCCAAGGTTCGGTACGTTAGTCTGGGGAGGTGAGCGCGCTGCCCGTTGACTGATTGACACTTGTGAATGAACCTTAGGGGAATGCACTTCGACGGTGCAACGGGCTTGTATGCGCCTCCCTCACGTCCGAAACGATGGATCACAATTGGTCTGAGAGCAATGAACAGCTGGGACATAAGCGCACGACCGAAACCATGTCTATGATTCTAACGTCGTCGGCATGCCTTCTCGCGTTCGACAGGGTATCTCATCAGACATTCTTGACCGAGTTCTGGGCGCTTTCGTCAACGGTGATGACTGGCAGCTTGTGGCAACTGTGAACAACATCAAATATCAAACAGCCTACTCTTGGATTCGTCGTTCTCTTGATCAGGAGCCGAGTATTACGCAGGCGCGCGGTCGTAAGCGGATTTTATCGGAGGAAGACGTAGATGACATCCTGGATTGGATTGCAAGGGACTCAACTCTTACGCTACGGGAAATGTGAGTACGAGTACGAGCAGAAATGAACAAGGACATTTCGAAGTCAACAATCGCACGGCATCTAGATGGTCGATTGAGAACTATGAAGAACATCTATAAGGTTCCCGAGGGAATGAAAAATGAGCGAGACAAAGGGATACGCAGGAAATTCGTTCAGCAGTTGCTCCAACTTGAAAGCGATGTCAAGTTCTTTATTTGGATTGACGAAGCGAACTTCAACGTTTACTGCAAACGTACTCGTGGTCGGGCGCCCAGAGGAGTGAGGGCCTGTTGCAAAGTTGCCAACAGCAGAGGCACAATTTGCATTTAATCGGTGCACTCACGATGGAAGGGAAAGTGTTGATGACCACCCGGAGAGGCTCATTCACAGGTTCCCTATCTCTCGAATGGCTGCGAAGCTATTTAGACAACCTGAAACGGGAGATGGAGCTTCGGCAGGTTGTTGTGGTATGTGATAATGCACCATGTCACACACGACTGGATCAACTGTCGTCAGTAGATGGATCCGATGGAGTAACCATACTGAGATTAAGCCCATATTCTCCGTTCCTCAATCCGATCGAGAATGTTTGGCAGGTGGTGAAGGCCAGATTGGAGAATGAGAAGAGAATACACTGCGAGGAACTTCTGGCCGGGGATCCCCAAAAACTCATGACGCAGATGCAATGGAGACTGCAGTTCCTTGAACGCATTGCTAAAGCAGCCACGAACGATATCAGCGTTGTGGGATATCGTAATGCTATTCGGCATATGCGTGTACATTTTACTAATTGTCTAGAAAATATGACATGTTTTGATCACGCTGCTGGCATATTTTTTACGTATCTGGTTGTATAGCACGTCACTGGCAGCGCGTAGGGACGTGTGAGTATTCCCAGTGTTTTTAAAATATGTTTGCACGTACGTAAGTTTGTGTGTTCGTACGGGGGTTGAAGCGATATCTGATGTCTAGCGCAAGGGAGTGACACGGGACCGGCTTCCAGTGAGCCATTTCCGAGTGATATGTTCAACTTATGACCCTTTTCGTGCTGGTATTCGCTACGCCGTACTCTTTCATGATCAGCCTGAGATAATGTAGATACAGTTTCTTTGTTCGGAAAACTAGGATGTTTGGAAAGCGCTTTGTAGGACCAAGTGAGCTTGCCGGGTGAAGCAACCGTCAGATATATCACAGTATGGAATATCAGCATGGATAGTTGAATAGTAGTGAATAGAAAATTACTGCGCACGTCATGTCAGGCCTTTCCAAGAGTGAGAGGAACTGATAGACGCGAGTTCGCAAACACGTCCATTGCCAGGCAAGATATCGTCATTGAACCTGAACGAATGAATCGCGTGTTTAATAGAAACCATCTCTGTGCGATGTTTGTCCGCTGTATTTGAGTGCACTGGCGCGTTAATTCGTTACTCCATTGGAAGTTAGTCTGTCAAGTTCGGAATCCACACCATCCGGTTCGGAAGCTGTACTTTAGATTTAAAAGCAACCATTCCTACAGTAAGCCCAATTCAATTTGCGTGCCAGAAAGGCCCGAATAGCTGTCCAGTACGATTTGGAGACTGTCTTGATTGTTCGGATGATCCCTCGTTTGACCCAATAGCGTGCATAAACACATGG
Source organism: Dicrocoelium dendriticum (assembly GCA_944474145.2). Taxonomy (NCBI): domain Eukaryota; kingdom Metazoa; phylum Platyhelminthes; class Trematoda; order Plagiorchiida; family Dicrocoeliidae; genus Dicrocoelium; species Dicrocoelium dendriticum. Next base: position 94,474,285 of record OX104065.1, on the reverse strand, counting down.
GGATGTAGTTGGCGTGGAAATAATTCTACCTTGTTGAACGTGGTACTGATAGAACATCAGATACAGACAATTGAAATTCTAAAGTCATTACTACCATCTATCTCAGCTCAGGAAATGTAGCTTGCGAAACCGCAAGTTTCTCACGATTAGGGTTTTCGGACTGCAACCCTGCGAACATCAGAATGCTATAAACTACCCACTCTGAAGATATCTTCGACGCACAAGGATAGGTAAATAATAGTACTGCCGTGCACATTCACTACGTGGTTTATTCCCTAGCTGGTACCCTTGATCTTTGGGTTCATTGTGAATATGTTGCTGCATTTACACGAGTACCGACAATTGTGTACACTGCACACAGGACGCAGTGTCTCCCTTAGCGACGTGTGCAGTTTTGTCATTATTTCGGTTGCGACGTTTGACTGTGGTTTGACCCGGCCAGCGGTGAACAAATTGACTGAGTGTTACTCTGGACTGGTTCAACGCGGGGGGGGGGGGGGTTAGCTACAGTCGTGTGTGACATGGTGCATTATCACATACCACAACAACCTGCCGAAGCTCCATCTCCCGTTTCAGGTTGTCTAAATAGCTTCGCAGCCATTCGAGAGATAGGGAACCTGTGAATGAGCCTCTCCGGGTGGTCATCAACACTTCCCCTTCCATCGTGAGTGCACCGATTAAATGCAAATTGTGCCTCTGCTGTTGGCAACTTTGCAACAGGCCCTCACTCCTCTGGGCGCCCGACCACGAGTACGTTTGCAGTAAACGTTGAAGTTCGCTTCGTCAATCCAAATAAAGAACTTGACATCGCTTTCAAGTTGGAGCAACTGCTGAACGAATTTCCTGCGTATCCCTTTGTCTCGCTCATTTTTCATTCCCTCGGGAACCTTATAGATGTTCTTCATAGTTCTCAATCGACCATCTAGATGCCGTGCGATTGTTGACTTCGAAATGTCCTTGTTCATTTCTGCTCGTACTCGTACTCGCATTTCCCGTAGCGTAAGAGTTGAGTCCCTTGTGATCCAATCCAGGATGTCATCTACGTCTTCCTCCGATAAAATCCGCTTACGACCGCGCGCCTGCGTAGTACTCGGTTCCTGACCAAGAGGACGACGAATCCAAGAGTAGGCTGTTTGATATTTGATGTTGTTCACAGTTGCCACAAGCTGCCAGTCATCACCGTTGACGAAAGCGCCCAGAACTCGGTCAAGAATGTCTGATGAGATACCCTGTCGAACGCGAGAAGGCATGCCGACGACGTTAGAATCATAGACATGGTTTCGGTCGTGCGCTTATGTCCCAGCTGTTCATTGCTCTCAGACCAATTGTGATCCATCGTTTCGGACGTGAGGGAGGCGCATACAAGCCCGTTGCACCGTCGAAGTGCATTCCCCTAAGGTTCATTCACAAGTGTCAATCAGTCAACGGGCAGCGCGCTCACCTCCCCAGACTAACGTACCGAACCTTGGCATCTGGCCAATGAGAACACACTTAAGGTCAGAGTATTGGCTCTGACCGGCTGGCTAATCGCACAGTGTTTTGCAACATTTTAGACTTTCTCTGCAAAGTTTTGGACTTTCTTTGCAGAATTTTGAACTTTTTGTGCAACTTTGCGGGAAATGCTATAGTGTTGCTTGCAGCTGGTCAACAGCTTCAATTTTTGACACATCCAGTCACAGCTCTAGATCATCAGCATGTCAGGTAATCTAATCAGAGCTCTGACGGAAGATCATTGATTCAGAAGAACATAGGACCAAGGATAGTCTCTTTGGACCCCGTTGCCCATAAAAACAGGAGCACAACGAGTAGCAAGCACTTTCACTTGCATGCTGTGGATATATGGAAAGTCCGAGATTTATGAGAGGATCTTCCTGGAGATGCCAATTCAGCAGAGTTTGAAAAGACATCCATGTGGGAGGTTGTCAAATTCCTTGCTAAAATCAACAAAACAGCATCATTGCCATCATCCAATGACTTTATCTGCATCTCGCGGGCAACAAGCGGATTGGTGATACAAGAGCATTCCCTCCAACAACCGGACTGAGCATGAGCAATGATATCCAAGGCCTCGAGATGAATCTAAAGGGTCCGTTTAAAAATTCGCTTCATGTTCTTGCAAATGATCGATAACAGGCGAATCGGCCGAGTTGCCAGAATTCAGTTGGTTTCCTTTTTTGTGGACTGACCTTCCCACACCTACTGTACAAACAAGCAGAAGGCGGCCAGCCTGGAGAGAATGCTGAAACAATCGGCGAATTGGTTCCGCGACATAGTCAGCTAATGTACTGAGTAATAAGGGATGCGAATCATCCGGGTCTGGCGAGGAGTTCGGGTCCAGTCCGTGAAGAATTCTCAACACCATGTTCTTTGTATTCCGATGTGCTTCAAGGACACATAGGTACTGATTAGCAAGACATCCAAATACGCTGAGGAATACTGTGAGGCCAGAAGATAAGCTTTAGCCACGTTGTCATTAAAGATACATTAATCTTCTTGCGAATACAAAGCACATATGCTACAAACGGCCTTAGTACTTCTTTTCAAGTACGAGTAATTTCTTCGGTTCACCCGACAGACTGGAGCCGCTCCGTAATCATTCCAATTTTCAAGGGAGGCTCCCGTTCCGAATGCTGCAATTATAAAGGAATCAGTCTGATCTCAAATGCTACTAAGTTACTTGCCTCTGTCGTCCTCCATAGACTGAGTGGCATTTGTGAAAGCCAGATTCGTGATCAGGAAGCTGGATATCGTCGAAATCGAGGCTACATTGACCCCATCTTCACAGTACATCAGTTGCTGGAGCACCGCTAATGTTTATTGGCGGTCCACCGTAGTCTTGTTCTTAAACAACAAAGGGGCTTCTGATTCGGTCGATCGATGTGCCCTTTGAGACTGTTTACTCAACAAAGGTGTGTCGGAGAAATATGTAAATATTATCCGTGCACTATACGTGCGTAGCCCGCGGACTGGGTGAGGGTTTACGGCAAGGTTTCGCTGCCCTTCAATATTTCCAGTGGTGTGAGACAAGGATGCCCGCTGTCACCATTCCTTTTAACTTCGCCATTGAGGAAGTCATGGAAACGGCGTTGGCCGCGCACGACATATAAGGTGTGGACGCTCCCGAACGCGCCAAGCTGCACTGGATAATTCAGTTCTGGCTGTCAGTCGGGCTTTGCTTCGCACCCTCGAAGTGCAAAGTATTTCTCCAAGATTGGTCTGGACCGCCCCCTACGCTGACCCTTGATGGGGATCAGCTAGAAGTCGTTCAAAAAATTCAACTACCTGGGAAGTTGTATCAGCGCCCGTGGGATTGAAGACGAGATCACGAACCGTATAGCAAAAGCTCGGGGCGCTTTTGCTAACCTTCGCCACTTATGGCGCCGGCGCGACATCACTCTTGCCCTGAAGGGTAGAATGTACAATGCAGCAGTACGTTCGACCCTACTGTACGGTTGTGAAACCTGGCCGCTTAAAGCAACTGACCTGAAGAGGCTAGTTACGTTCGACCACCGGTGCCTTCGTAATTTAGCTCACATCTGGTGGGAACACCGCGTGAGCAACGAGTGTGTTCGACGCTTTGTTTATGGCACAGGAAAAGGAACAGAACCGCTTAGCACCGTTATTTCACGCATCAGGCTCCGATGGCTCGGCCACGTGTTACGCATGCCAGCCCACCGACTTCCGCGACGTGCGTTGTTTGCGCGCCGGGGGTGTGGATGGAAGAAGAGGAGGAGTGGCCAAGCGATGACTTGGTCCAGAGGAATGAAGGCCCTCACTTCTGAGCTGGCCTCGGTTGGAGAGTCTCGGCTCCCTGGTTGGGGTCCGAAAGACGATGAACACGTTTGGTTGGACACACTTGCTGATATGGCTAGGAGCCAATCTCAGTGGCGTTCGTGCTGTGAGTTTTTTTGTCCCACTCCATCCCTCTTAGCCTCCCCCTCCAACCACGATCTCATTGTTTAACCTTATATAATTTTGCATAGTAATTTTTTGATGCATAGTAGCCGGCTGGTAGCTTACCGGAACGATGCCCATCCGTTACCGGCAGCTCAGCCGGTTTGCCCCAGCTGAATTCTTTTTTCTCCTTCTTTCTGTGTATTGTGGCACAGTAGCTGAGGTGTTCCCCACCTCTAGCTAACGTGTATGATGATGATGATGTCAGTCGTTTCAAGCTATACCTGGTACCGTCGAAAGGCGAAGTTGTTCTCCAAGATTGGCAGGGGCACACTACTGCATTGACGCTTGGCAGTGATCATCTAAAAATCGTCGAAAAATTCAAGTATCTAATCAGCTATATCAGCGCCAACGGCATTGAAGATGAGGTCACAAACTGCAGTGCAAAAGCTCGAGGTGCTTTTGCTAATCCCGCCACCTGTGGCGTCGGCGTGACATCACTTTCGTTCTAAAGGACAGAGTTTACTATGTAGCCGTCCGTACAACCCTCCTGTACGAATGTGAAACCTGTCCCATCAAATCGACAGACACAAAGAGGCTAGCTTCGTTCGATCATCGGTGCCTGCGCATCTTAGTTCATGTCTGGTGGGAGCATTGCGTGAGTAATGAGCGTGTTCGGCGTCGTGTATTTGGTGCAGGAAGAGTGAATCGCTCAGCACCATTATATCACGCATTAGGCTCCGATTGCTGGGCTACGTGTTGCGCATGCCAGCACACCGAGCCCCGTGACGTGTGTTGTTTGCGCGGCGTTGGGTGTGGATGGAAAAAGAGGAGGGAGGCCAAGCGATGACTTGGTCAATAGGAATGAAGTCTGTCACTTAGAAGCTGGCGTCGGTTGGTGTTTCCTGATTGCTTGGCTGAGGACCGAAGGATGAGGAGGGTTTGGTTGGATACACGAACCGATATGGCAGTGTTGACTACAATGGTGCTTACGTTGTGAATCTCTGTCCCTCCCCTTTCTTTTGGCTTCCCCCTCCAACAACAATCACAAATGTTATATTAGCATGACGTTGCTCTTTACAACTTTTAAGTCTACATTGCTTAATGTCATACCTTTTTGTATTGCTGCACATTAGCTGAGGTATGTTTCTCACCCTCGACTAAGGTGTATTTATGATGATGATCGGGTCACCCTGGAATTGCCTAGCCAAGCGACGCTCATAATGTTCTCGCCTTTTTGCGTTTTCTCAGTGCACACAAGTTCCTGATCATTTTGTAATCACAACAGTCAGATGCCAACCGTGAGAACTCGAAACGGTCCCAGAGTTTTCGTCTTTTATGCAGTAGGGATCTCAGATTCCTAGGATCGAGCCATGTGGGGCACCGCTAATGACCGTTTGCGTAAATGATAGGTTGCGAACCATGCGTAGACGGTACCCACTCTAGTCAACTTCCTAACAGTAGCACTAGGATAACCCGGTGGAAGACGCTTCGTCACGCATATCTTCAATCACCGAAGGTCATCCAATGTGCGCTCAGCAAGAAGGACGGCTGTGGATTCCACCGCGTTACGGAAGATAACACTGCCATCCGTATAAGAATCTTCAAGACGGAGTGTCTCTACCCCACTGGTTTTTGACCCCATAGTAATACCAGTTGACTTAACTGCTGGTGGTGACACTACCTGCTCCTTCTCAGGAGCCGCTGAAGCAACTGCAGTATAAATGTTGCCGCTAATCGTAGCCCCTTATCACTTTTGCATCTACTAGCCTGATAGGTGGTTTACGGGCAGCTCTAGTGCTCCTCTTCCTCTGAGTAACGGGCGCAGGATTCAGTGTCTCAGTGTCTGGCGGAGGAGAATCTAATACGTTATCCGAAACCACGTCATCGATGCAGTCCAAAATGGAGGACTCCTGCGACTGACAAGGGGTGCGTAAACCAGCTGTGGTCTCATAACCACTTATCGAGTTGTCGGATGACGACGGCGCTTACCGTTTTCTCCCCGGTTTCGCGAACATTTCAGCTGTGAAATTGGTACAGGGCTTTTGCAATTTCATGACCATTTTTCGCTTAGCGAACTCACAAAGCCACCATTTAGCATTGTTATGGGTATAGTCAAACGCATTAACCATAGCAGCGTTACAAATGTGACCCTCTGCAAATGCGACGTTTGACATGATTGTCGGTGTTACCAGTTGGGCGTCAGTGTTTGATGTATCGTAACCCTCAGTAGCACCGTTGCAGGGGATAGCAAGCGCCTTCACAACCAAATCCATCTTGTGGCCAAAGTTCGCGAGCACATTGGAAACTACATTGACTGCTTACTCCACCCTTTGCAGTCTGACACAAAGGGTTTTGGCGTTTATACCGACAAAAGCCAGCGTCCACAACAAATGATGCAGCTAAAAAGCAGACTATCGCTGGTCGATAGTATTGCGCATTGACTAGCGATCAGGCCAGTACAATGCCGGTGGTACCAGCTGTACCACAATGTTTGTTCACGATTGGACGAGTCGATTCAAGTATATTCATTTTACCCTAAAATGAAGTGGATTTGTTTTCACTGCGTGCGCCTGGCGGACAACTGTTCGCATTTGCTGGGTGGGGAACTTCGGATTCAGCCTCGTGATGTCTCGGGCGACGCAGATCTGCATAGCGTAAACATGGCAGAAAAGATAATCCGGTAACAGAGATCTGTAACCGAAGCGCTCCGAGCAAAAGTTGATGTGATACACTCACACTTCGAGCAGTATGTGCGCAATACTGAACTTCCTATTGGTAGGCAGAGGAATGTGCTTATTTACAACCGGGATGGGGGAGGCTAAGACTAGGCGTGATTCGGATAGGAGACGCGTTCACGATATACCACGCATTGCCGGTGTATCCCCTCTCGTTGGCATCAAAAGGATCCATCGAGTTGGTAGTTGGAAGAACGTAAGCGCTTTGCACCAGAAGGGCCTTGCAAGGCCGGTCTTAGCAGAGTTTAAAGACCCGATATATCAGGATCTTCTTCTTAACCGAGCGTGTCTATTAGCTGGTCAAACAAATGGACGATACCAGGTAACTCCAGAAACGCTCGCATCAAGAGCCAAAACCATTTCATTAGTACCGTCGCACAAGTTTAACATCGGCCCTGTTGTACCAATGAACAAACAAGTAAATCAGAGCCTAGGTGTGAATACCGAATACTGTAGTATAGAGCAAGTAGAAATGAATTTTGTACAACGCTTTCGAAATATGGTGAAAAACGTTATAAAAATTGTCAGCCGTGAATATTGTTATCGTTCTCAAGTAACATATAAAATAACTGACTCACGGTATTGCAGGACTCACAAATGGGACATGTCAGCGTAAATGTGCAAGCGTTCTCTGAATCGAATAGTGGTAAAATATAAATCTAACAACGTTTTGAACTGTTGCACAGATGTTGCCTCCATCACATGTTCAGACAAATGTTCTAAATATTTACCACGCTCCGTTGGAAGCACAGCGGATGGGGAACACGCTTCACATCCGGCACGACAGGTTTGTATGTGTCCGCGCGTGCTGCACAGCCCTCGTAAGTGCAGCATTGGCCTCAGCATGGCGAAGTCACCGAGATATAGAATACGGTAGGTCATAATGAGGTCGACTCGCACCCGACGGTAGGACAAGGTGTAGGGTTCTAGTTGCTTGCACCGGTCTTCATACCCCAAGCCACGTAAACTCGGCATGAGCCTGGTAGCAACATGTTGGACCCGTTCGATCTTTTGTGCCTCGCCTCGGGTAATCGGAAAGTAGGCGGGCGAACTGTACCCTAGCATTGGTCTAATGATGGAAGAGGAGAGGCGAGTGGCAACCTCTTCAGACCATGTGCCGAAGCTACGTTTGAGCGCCCAAAGCATGCGCAGTCCGTTACGACACGGCCTGTTCGTGTTGTCCACGGACTTCAAATCGTAGCGCGAGAGCACACCTAGGTGCTTCATGAAGAGTGTGGGATATAGCGGCTGGCCGTCAAGGGTGTAGGTACGGCCGTCGGCTCCCTTCCCCAGGCTCATAAATACAGATTTGGCTGCGTTGATCGGGAGATGAAGTTCTGCAGACCAGGTGGATAGGGGGTTGAGGTCTTGCTGAAGTACACCACAGTCGCCGGGAGCGACAATTTTTCTCCAAATCTTCATGTCGTCCGCAAACAAGGCACACGGCGACCGGAGAAGCTGAGTTAGATGGTTGATGTCGATCAAGAACAGAGTGGGCCCAAACACAGTGCCTTGAGGCACGGCACTTGTAGAGGGATACCAGTCAGTCAGATATTCGTCGAACTGTATCCTCCACTTTCGTCCAACAAGAAAGTCGCGGATCCACCGGTGCAGTGAGCCACCGACACCACACATCCTGAGTTTGTGAGGGAGAACCTCATGGCTGACCTTGTCGAACGCTTTACTGAAATCGATGAATATCACGTCGACATACTTCCCTTTGCTTATTGCCTTCAACTACTCATGCCTCATCGCAAGCAAGTTTGTAATGCATGAGCGGCCTTGCATAAAACCGTGCTGTGCGGGCGTCAGGAGGACTTTTGACTGTAGCAACTGCAGTAATCCCTACTTCACGATCTGCTCAGCAACCTATGCCAAAACAGGTGTCAAACAAATTGGTCTGTAGTTGCCTACTTTGCTAGGGTCGCCGCCTTTCGGAATAGGCTTCATCAACGAACATTTTCACCTAGTGGGCTAGCTGGAGCTCGTGGGGTTCACTCTCCCCAAGTGGGTGCTTCTACATGCTCCTGTCCCACCTCTCTACGGCCCCCGGCTAAAGCAGAGCTCGACCTTCGGGAGGCTACTCAAAGAGTACCCCGTTTGAGCGATGCCCATGATACATTGATGAGTAATGTGATCTCGAACTCTGCTGATGTGAACTCAGGTTGTGTGTAAGCGATCGAGCACGACTGCTGCTGCCAACGCAGTGGCAATAGAAATGAGGCCAGCCGGAGCTAGGGTTAATTCAGATACCGAGCATAGGGAAGCGCTCTCCGATGACGTTCCCAAGAGGTTAAAGTCGTCTCAGTCAAGTACAACTGGAAGGCCTGTAGTTAAGGTGGTCAAGATTATGCGCAGGAAGACGAAAAACAACTAGAGACCCAAGTCACAAAAACAGCCAGAGGAGGTGACGTAAATGCCAACTCACACAGTGATGTACAGTCTCCGCAGATCCTATATGAAGCCCCATCTACCCCTATTGCATGTGAGCCAGAAAGCGGGCTGTCCCCTCGGATTCTACACCCGAGGGGAACTATAAAATGACATTTGAGGGCGGAAAGAGACTGCGGCAGGCACCAATAAGTGTGTGGTACACAAATGCCTGAAGCTTAAAAAACAAGTGGGGGAGCTAACGTTGAGTTGCAGAGGTGTTGATGTGACTGCGATTGTAGAGACCTGGCTTTCTTCGAATGATTCAAAAAATGACTGTTTCCTGACTGTATTTTCGGGATACAGGAAAGACCCGCCTGGATGCCAAAGTGGAAGTGGGGGCTTTTGCTTATTCGTTCTCGCCAAAGTTACTGGGAAGCGCCCTTCACCCTATGTACCCCAAGTGTTCAACTCACTTCCTGCTTTCTGAGAGTGGTACGTACTGTCGAATCAAGTGTTTGTGTTTACCGCAGCCCATTATCAACACGAAAACAGGACAAGGAGCTAAGCGAGCTGTTAAAACGAGCTGCGCCTTCAACGCCAAGCTTTGTAGTAGTTGGCGACCTTAACCAACCACCTGTCGCCTGGGAGCATGTGATCAATAAGGCAGACTTTGGAAGGAGACTTAGTGTAGTGGGTGCAAGAACACGTCTTTGCGCAACACATCAATTTTTCAATTTGAAGTAGTGGCGGGAATGTTCTCTCTTCCTTAGACTTGCAATCACTAAACATGGTCGGTTGTCAGCCATTACCGTAGGAGCTCCCATCGGTAAGTGATCATTTTGTTCTTTCTTTTCTATTAAGTAGTCGAAGATATCAGCTGAACCCCGCTTGACGCGGAATCGAAGCCGGAATAATACCATGAGTTGAGGGATAGAGCCACGAGCATTACTTGGGTTCCAGAACAAGCATAGACAACTCTGGAACAGAGGTAGCATATGATCAAGTGGTCTCACACAGCTGATAGAGTTCGCACCCTTGCGCAGAATACGCCACTCAAACAAGCCTCCTTGGTAGCGCTGAAGAACTGATAGAGCGTCGAAACGACGTAATGCCCTATGGAAAAGGTTCAATGAGATCAACGGATTTAGTAGGTGTTTGAGCTACAAATAATGTCGCAACTTGGACGTCAAATTGCAGAGGCAGGCCAAATAGTCGTATGAGCTTAGCCTGGTGCATAATATAAAGATGAAGCCGAAACGCTACAGCTCATTCACTATACACGTTAGGTGCAGGAGGAAAACACCTCAGCTATAGTACCGAAGCATAAAAGATAAGAAAAAACATGAGAGAGGCACGGCGGCTGAGTCACCGGTAATGTATGGACATCGTTCAGGAGAGCCAACAACCAGCTATTGTGCCACAAAAAGGTTATATTATGTCTAATAAACGGTGTTGTGGTTAGAGGGAGGGCTAAGCAGGAGGGGAGGGACAAAAAAACAACACAAACGCCACTGAGGTCGGCTCCTAGCCATGTCAAATGTGTATCCAGCCAGACGCGTTCATCGTCCTTGGGTCCCCCAAACCAGGGAGCCGAGAATCACCAACCGAGGCCAACTTCGAAGTAAGGGTCTTCACTCACCTTTACCAAGTCATCGCCTGCCCACCCCACCTTTTCCTCCATCCACACCCCCGACGCGCAAACAATGCAGGTCGCGGGAGTCGGTGGGCTGGTATGCGCAACACGTGGCCCAGCCATCGAAACCTGGTGCATGAAATAACGGTGCTACTACAGCTATGTGTAGTCAAGTATCCTTTAAGGGGAGTTGTTGGTAAATGGAACACAGAAGGGGGTCTGCACGTTGCAGAAGACCTAGATAAGGCGCAGTTGCTGCGTGTTTTTCAGAAACCTCATAGAGCAAATAGCGTAAGCAAGGGGGAAATTGGAGAAATGGTAGTAACTACAGCGGATATCCTCTCTGTTCTGAAGGACTTATACCCCTGCAAATGCCCCGGCTCTGATAATGTGCATCCAGCCATTGTAAAGTCAATTGCCGATATTTTCGATCTTCCAGTCCTTGAACTTTACATGTCTTCGTGAAGGAAGAATACTACAGGATTGGAAGGAGGCGTGGTAGTGGTCATTCATAAAGGGGTCCTAAATCATCACTGAATAATTACAGGCTTGTTATTTTGACCAGCGAACTTTTGTAGTGTCTGGAGAAGCCTGTCAAAAATCAAATCTGTGAGCATATCACGGTCCACAACTTTATAGGAGCGGAACAGCATGGCTTTGTCGGAAAAAAGTCGTCTCACTAACCTGCTGCTTCCTTGACGAAATAACCCGGTGCCTTGATGACGGGATTCCGGCAGAAAAGATTACGTTGCATACAGTAAAGCTTTTTACTCAGTAAACTACTGCTTTCTGCTAGAAAAAATGACCTGGTTTGGACTAAACCTTCAGTTGCTTTCTTGATTGTCGGCGTTCCTCTACGGTAGAACATCTCGCGTTAGGTTTGGAAACGGTATTTCGAGCACAGGTACTGCACATATTGAAGTCCCCCAGGGTTCAGCACTCGGTCCGCTACATTTTCTTATTTATAAATGACTTGACCCCCTTACTTGAGGAGCTCTTCTATATTTTTGCTGATGATTTAAATTTGTTAGCAAGAGAGACAGGGCTACTCCACTTAAAGATTGGGCTACTGTTGTTAACTGGTAACACTTATAGAATCTGTCCTTAGACGCCAGCAAATACCAAACCTTGAATCAGAGTGGTGAAAACGTGGTATTGCATGCATTTATTAGATCCCTGACATTGTACGCGAACTTGACATCATCGTAACGAATAGCTTCAAGCCATCGGTGTAATTCTAATATGCTGATACCAAAGCAGAACAGGTTATCTCGACAGGAGAGCTCTGAGTTGTATCAGGCCAAAGGTCTTTCTCCCCTTGCATAAAGCAGTGGTCAGATCACATTTGGAATACTGTGTTCAGGAGTGGGCGCCCTTCCTGCAGTAGGAGGTAAATTGTATTGAGAATGTGCAGAAATTGGCCACTTGAATGATAGAAGATCAGCGAGGGTTACCGTATGAGCTTTGGTTAGCTAACGTGGGATTGTTCCCAATGAGACGCAGGCTGAAAGAAAACTTAATAGACACAAGATCATGAAGGGTCTCAGCGGTCTCAGGCCAACCGTTCTCATTGAATCAGCTAAGTCGGACTACTTGCGGGCCATATTTTAAAATTAAACAAAGCTCTAGACTCGATATAAGAGCTAAGTTCTTCTCGAATCGAGTAGTGCTTAGTTGGGACAAACTTCCTTCTGCATTATTGAAATGTAAGACGCTGGATGACATCAAGCGAGGCCTGGACGAAATGTGGTTAGCCCAGTTCCCCGAATTCTTGTGGGTACGCATATGAGCTTCTAACCACATGCAAGTAGCCTATGCGGATTCGTGAAAATGCTGTGGCTATTTTGTTGGTACTACTTTCTTCTTCTAGTATAAACGCAAGAATTTACTAACACGTCGAAGTGCTGGGAGCTCTTTTCGATTACTGGTACACGAAACGGGACGCTGGTTAAGCGAAAGCTCGTTTTCTTTCTGGATCCTGTCCTGTCCTGCTCTGCGGTAGTCGCATTGAATGCCGCGAGAATCATCCGTCACCAGCACATCACATCCAGTTAGCTGCAGCTAGCATACAAATTCAAGTGGGACCGGAACAGTAAGAGTGTCCCGTGATTGTTCCAAAACGTAAAGCGCCGTTGATTCCAAAGTGAAAGATGTAGGGAAACCTGTAAGAAGAGGCCAAATCAACACACACGGTACACAGTAGAGTCAACCAAACAATGTCAACGTGCTCTGCACTAGCAGTCCCCGGTGTCGGCCACGTGAAATGAAGTAAAAATGGAATAATAAAAACTAGACAAGCTGGAGCAATCGATGTAACAACTTTGGAATGCAAATGGGAAGTTAAAAACCCGTAAGCATCAACAGTTAAGACAAGGATGCCCGCTGTCACCTTTCCTCTTCAACTTCGCTATTGATGAAGTCATGGAAACAGCGTTCGCTGGACACGACCTAGAAGGTGTGGAGCTACTCCCTGGTGAGCGACTTCTTGACTTGGAGTATGCAGACGATATTGCCCTAATCTGTGACGGTTCCCAAACGTGCCAAACAGCACTGAACCGATTAGCACTGGCTGTCAGTCGTTTTGAGCTATGCTTTGCTCCATCAAAATGCAAAGTACTTCTCCAAGATTGGCAGGGACCCAATCCTGCGCTAACGCTTGGTGGTGATCTGCTAGAAGTCGTTCAGGAATTCAAGTATCTGGGCAGCTATATTAGCACCCGTGGGATTGAAGATGAGGTTACGAACCGTATAGCAAAAGCTCGAGGTGCTTTTGCCAATCTCCGCCACCTGTGGCGCAGACGCGACATTACTCTCGCCCTCAAGGGCAGAGTTTACAACGCAGCCGTCCGTTCAACTCTCCTATATGGCTGTGAAACCTGGCCCATCAGGTCGACAGACATGAAGAGACTCGTCACGTTCGATCATCGCTGCCTTCGCAGCTTAGCTCATGTCTGGTGGGAACACCGCGTGAGCAATGAGCGTGTTCGAGGTCGCGTATTTGGTGCAGGAAGAGCGAGTGAACCGCTCAGCACGATTATATCACGCACCAGGCTCCGATGGCTGGGCCACGTCTTGCGCATGCCAGCACACCGACTCCCACGACGTGCATTGTTTGCGCGTTGTGGGTGCGGTTGGAAGAGGAGGAGGGGAGGCCAAGTGATGACTTGATCGCGAGAAATGAAAACCCTCACTTCGAAGTTGGCGTCGGTTGGTGCATCCCGACTGCCTGGCTGGGGTCCTAAGGACGGTGAACACGTTTGGCTGGACACACTTGCTGATATGGCTAGGAGCCGGCCCCAATGGCGTTTGTGTTGTGAGTTCCTTTGTCCATCCCCCTCCTGTTTAGCATCCCCCTCCAATCACAATCTCAATCGTTAGGCATAATATGACTTTCTTTTACGGCAGCCAGCTGTTAGCTCTCCGGAACGATGTCCATCGGTTACTGGGGACTCAGCGGGCGTGCCACTGTTTGTTTGTTTTTTCTTTTCTTGCCTTTTGTATTGCGGCACAATAGCTGAGGTGTTTTCCACCTCCAGCTAACGTGTAATGATGATGATGATGATGTTAAGAGTAAAGCTAAAATGAGAAAAGGGTTAAACTGTAGACGAAGGGCGCCAAGTCGATGCTCGAACTGTTACACCGTTGGCGCTATAACTACCTCAGCGGGAAGTGCATTCCAAGAGTCTATAACCCGACGTGATAACCAAGAATCAGTTCCAACCCGGTCCGAACGGAGTTTGTGCAACTTCAGTGGATGGCCACAAAGAGTTGGCACCCGAAAGGGATGGAACAGTACGGACAGATCAGGGCCCACTTGACCTGTTATGGTGCGATAAGTGAGGAGCAGGCTATCCGGGAAAAGGTAAAAACATAAAGGAAAACCATTATTTTAGCAATTAATTGTTTATCTTCCATCGTGTATTGATTTCGAAGGTTCCGGAACCTTCCATTCCTTCACGTGATCGCCTGCATACGGAGTTTTGAAAGGGAGGCTACTAATTTTCCCAGTTGACCTACGTTTTCTAAAAGCCGGTCATTAAGCTCCCTATATATTTGGCGTAGGTCTGGCGTAGTTGTACAGCGTCTTGGCGGCATTTTTGGCTACGCTGACAGCGTTTTGGTTAACACGTTTTTCGTGGTCTAGGTCAAGTTCAAGTGGGACTGGAACGATAGGATTATCCCGTGAGTGTTCCTTCTTCGGCGGGTCGTTGAACCAGGAGTTGGCGGACTTTGAAATACTGATGGACCTAAAACAAAGACCGCATCACACCCTGTCCAACCAATTAATGCCCACGTATCCTGCCCTAGCAGTCCCTGTTGGGCCGGTTACGTGAAGTAAGAAAGAGAAAAAAGTAAACTCAGAAGGCAAAAGAGAAAGTGGAAAGAGCTAAGCAAGATATTTGAGTCATTAAAAAAGGAACTGAAAAGTGAAGGTGAGTCAGCTAGGAAAAAGGAAAAGTTTGCTGTTGCCACCCAAGAGCATCGAGCTGGCGCGCAAAACCCTTAACCGTAGGTTCCCTAACCACGTGATCTGGAAGCGAATTCCAGCGATCTATAACGGCGCGATAGACGAGTTTCCGTCCTAATCCTATCAGACCGTGGTTTATGCAGTTTCAGTGGGTGACCGCGGAGATTAGGTAACGTAGTGGGACTAAATAGCCCTGATAAGTCCGGGCCAATCTTACCCGTCAAAATACGATAAGTGAGAATCAGGTCCCCTCTTATCCTTCGGTAGTGCACTGAGTACATCCCCAAACTGAGCAAGCGTTCAGGATACGTCTGTCCCCGTAGACCCTGCACTAACCGAGTGCCCACTCGTAACACCCTCTCCAAGTCCATTTTGTCTCGGTTAAGACATGGTGGACAAGCCTGAATACAATATTCCAGGTGGGGTCGGACGAATGCCGAAAATAGCTTCACAAACAAATTGGCCGTTAAGATTCCGAAAGAGCGGCGGATAAACCACATCATACGAAACCCTCGACAAGCAGCCTTCTTCCAATTGTCTCCAGAATGAAGTGCTGATGCGTGTACGACTCCTAAATCAACCTGCTGAGTGACAACAGGGAGTTCACCACCGCCGACAACATATCGGGTGGGAGGATTAGCAGCTCCGATTCGGAGAACAGAGCACTTGGCCCTATTTATGGGCATCAACCATAAGGTAGACCATTCCCAGAGCCTATCCAAGGCATGCTGAATTGCCTCAGGACCCCCGGGATATCCACAATATTCCAGAGCTTAAGGTCGTCAGCAAACATTAGTGATGACACCCCTAGCTCTCCCTGCAAGTCATTTACATAGATCGCGAACAACAATGGCCCCAATACCGAGCCCTGCGGAACGCCACTAAGGACAGCTTGCCTGAGCGAAAGGCTACGCCCCACCCGTACGCACTGTTCCCTCCCCTCAAGGAAGGCAGACACCCATTGAAGGGCGCGACCAGATATCCCGTAAGATCTCAACTTTAGTGAGAGCCGAAGATGTGGAACAGTGTCAAAAGCTTTCGAAAAGTCCACGAATAGCACGTCTACAGCGTGGCCACTGTCTACCGCTTCGGCCCAGCTTTCACGAGCTACAAGTAGATTAGTCTGACATGAAAATCCCTTGCGGAATCCATGTTGCGCAACACTGAGAAGGTTGAATCTATTCAGGTGGTTCTCCACTGAATCCCTTATCAGCTTTTCAAACAACTTGACTACTACGCTTGTCAAACTGACAGGCCGGTAGTTCGCGGGTAGAGCGCTGTCACCGCCCTTAAAAGTCGGACAGATGATTGCCTCCTTCCATTCCGAAGGTAGGATGCAGCTGTCCAGCGATATTGAAAACACGCATGTGAGAGGACCACTCAGCTCAGTGGCCAATTCATGCAACAGCTTCGGATGAATTGAATCAGGACCGGAAGCTTTAGAGGGATTAATGCCTTGCAGTAGCTCGAAGACCTGAGTCTCCGTTATGCTAAACTCAGCTAAGCAAGAATCCTCTGGAACTCTTGAAACCAATTCAACCTGTGGTAAAGAGGTCTCCCGAGCAAAGACCCCAGTATACTGATCACTAAGTATACAAGCCTTGTCATAGTCAGTTTGCGCACGGGTCCCGTCTGCTCGCAATAACGCTGGTATAGACAGTTTTGCCCCGCTGCGTCTTTTAACGTAAGCAAAAAATTTCTTGGGATTAGCTGCGGCCGAGTCCGCTAAACCCTGCTCGTACTGGAGACGAACAGTTCTGAGATGTTGCTTACATTTATTTCTAATCTCTCGATAACTATCATAGGTACTGGCTGATGAAGCTGCTTGGTAGGTTCGCCAGCATCTAGACCGTTTCTTGAGTAGGTACTTGCCTGTGGTATCTATCCATGGAGGCTGTGCCCTTAACCCTCTTTTCCTCATGAGTGGAATATAGGGAGTGGAAACCTCCGTAAGGTATGCCTTAAATTTATCCCAGACTAACTGGACAGAGTCGGCCATCGAGATCTCACAGTTCAGAACTGAAGCCTTAGCTCGCATTGCACTAAAGTCCGCCCGCCAAATATTCGGAAGTAATTCAACAGCGGTCTCTTGGTGCCTTGAAAGAGCACATCGAAAGGATATGCATGCGTGATCGCTGGACCCTAGAGGTGCACCGTATGAAACGTCAGTCACGAAGTCGAGGGACTTAGCGAAAACCAAATCTAAAGTAGATGGTATTTGGTTGTCCATATACCTAGTGGGAAAGGTCACGAACTGGTGCAAAGGCACTTGGAGAGTCAGTTCAAGAAAGTCTGCACCGAATGTTTCTGATGCCGAATTGCAAGAAAGATCGGCCCAACAGACTTCCGGGAGGTTGAAATCCCCTAGAACTAAACACTTATTCGCAGACTGAGTGCGAATAAAGTCAAGTATCCCCCTGGAAGAACTTCCAGGACTTCTGTATATCACTATAACTGTAAACTGGGTAGAGGAAGTGCACAAAACAGCCGATAGGGCTTCAACAGTCTGATCCGACGACTGGAATGTGCAGGTCCTCAACACATCTAAGTTACAGCTCACATAAAGTACAACGCCTCCGCCTTGGCGACCAACGGAGCGATCAGTTCTAAGCAGCGCGTAGCCAGGTAAACATACCTCACCGTCCGTGATATCCGGAGACAACCACGTTTCAGTGAAAGCAAGTATGTCGGGACGAGATTTGTCTACAAGTAGACCCAACTCGTGCACCTTGTTCCTTAGGCTACGCACGTTGCTAAGTACTACCTCAAGAAAGTCGGCACGACCATCCCTGGGTCGTGCGCCATCAGGATGGGTTCTGATAGGGCGGAAGATAACTTCCGGCTGACCACCTGAAAACCCACCAGACGGAGGCCTTGCTCACCAGCCGCCCGTCTAGTTTTGAGGTCTTTGATAGCCTCCTTTAACTTCAATCTATCTGCCAGCGGTAGGTCCGGCTGAACGCTGACACCACTACCCTTAAGTTTGAATGCAAACCGCAGTAATGATTTGCGTTCCTCCGGGGTAGAAAGGACCACGCGAAGTAGTCGGGGTCGCGGATTTGGCGTAGCGATAGGGACGTTCCCCAATCTGGTCAGCTTTCTGACAGTGACACCAGGGAAGCCAGGTGGAAGCAGCTTGCTGACACACAGTTTCAGCCACTTGATGTCATCCAAGATGCGTTCCCTTGGGAGAGCGGCCGCAGATTCAGTAACGTTACGGAATATAACGCTACTATCCGTGAAAGAGTCGGCACGACGGGGAGTGTTTACCCCACGTGCCTTTGATTCGACACCTATACCAGATGTTTTCACCACTGGCGGTGGGACTGTCCCTGTCTTCACAAACGACGTCGAAGCAACGGTAGCATAGGTTTTCCGCTCTATTGCCGGCGTCTTACTAGTTCCTGGGTCTTCAAGCCCCTTCGAAGTTTTACGAGCAGATCTAGTCCGCTTCTTCTTTTGGTTCACTGGAGCAGGGGCCGTTGACCTTGTATCGCATTGAGCAGTTACCAGCACTTCGTCAGAACGGGCTGGTTTAGTGGCGGCCGAGACGGTCATCATCTTCGGAATGTTATCCTGTGCACAATAGTCAGACGACTTTACGACTGTCAAAAACGGCATCTTTTTCGATGCCGTGGTAACTAATTCTCTGGGTTTAGCAGAGGGCTTTTGGTATTTTCGCACCCGATATTTTTCACTTTGATCGGCTCATGAGAATAGCCAGCAATGCTAGCTGGATTGGCCGATAGGATGTACGAATTCATGACCGAGTGACAGACCCCAGCGGATGGATCGTCAGCAATGTTGCCGTCTATTGCAGTGTCTTCAATGGAAATATTCAGGGATTTTAAACTCAAATCCATTTTCGTAACGAGCGACGCAATAAAGGCGAGTTTGGCTATCGCCTTCTCAACATCTGCCAACCTTGAAACCAGCGCTGAAAGTTTAGCACCGGTGATAGCCGGGCGCGTCGATCTTTGAGCGCAGCATTCAGCACAGCTGAAAAGAAAGTGAACGCTGGATGATAGCATTTTGTACTGGTCAGCTTGTAGGCCAGTAGGTCAGCTTGTCGGTCCCGTATCACGAAAGTTGTACCGGCCTACAAGCTGACCAGTACAAAATGCTATCATCCAGCGTTCACTTTCTTTTCAGCTGTGCTGAATGCTGCGCTCAAAGATCGACGCGCCCGGCTATCACCGGTGCTAAACTTTCAGCGCTGGTTTCAAGGTTGGCAGATATTGAGAAGGCGATGGGACCGACACATCCGCCACTGGCGCGATTTTGAATGCGGGCTGTTGTTCATGAGGACAACCTGTTTTCTCGTTCTGAAAAAGTAAACGGTTAACCTGTGAGTGCTACGCGGTAACTTGACTTTTTGGCGTGCCATACTGATCGAGATTTTTAGTTGAATTGACGTGGAAAACAGTGTTTGAATAAACACTTGAAACGAAATTTGACTATTGTCAAATTTCCTCTGATCCAAGATATCTTGGATCGATTAAAGCGGTTCTGGTCAAAGCGTCTTTGGCGCTTACTGGTAATTCTTCCAGTTTTTCCCAGTTTTAACCCCGTTTTGCACCCCGTTTTTTTGCCTTTTTATTGTGGTCGTTTAACTATTGCATACGTGTTATAATCACTCTGTTTTCCACTATGTCGGTCTCGCAATGCACCGAGGCTGTTGTTCCTGATGGCTCGGATTCTGAGGTTATCGCACTTTGTGGCGGACCGAGCTGCAATGTACCAGTAACTGACGCTTCAGGCGGTATGCAATGCGATGTCTGCAACCGATGGTACCATCAGCTTTGTACGGAGCTAAATACCGAGCAGTACGCAGCGCTGGCCTCTAGCGAAAAGTTGCTGTTCCGTTGTGCCAATTGCTGCAGCCGCCGGCAAGGCCGCACAGCCTTTCGTACGAGAGATGAATCTCTTGATACCCGGCTGCGAAATGTAGAGCGTTCGTTCTCGATGCTCTCTGATCTTCGCTCAAAGATTGATCTGCTTATGACGACGCTTCCGGTCTCCAACAAAGCAGATTTGCTCGCTTACACTGATGATCAGCTTGTGGCACCTATCATTATGTCACCGGTCCAGATGGCTACCGACCACAAAAATGAAGCAGCTTCGGACGTCGTATCTATACCTACGCTGATCGATGCCGAATTGCTGGTTCAAGGGTCACTTCGAGTTAAGCGAAGAAGAGCCAGGAAACCTCGTAAGCTCTCTGCTAAACAAGAAGTTGTCTCGGCACCGGTAACAGGCCAAGTGTCGTTACTTGGCAAACCGTCTGACGGTTGTGCGAAGGCGAAGATCACAACACGCACTACTTATCAGCCGAAGTTGCCGGAAATCTTGGTTCTCACCGAGAAGACATATTCTGAAGGTGTGCTTGATTCTGCTCAAAGCG
The DNA here is from genome assembly GCA_944474145.2 of Dicrocoelium dendriticum. Lineage (NCBI taxonomy): Eukaryota > Metazoa > Platyhelminthes > Trematoda > Plagiorchiida > Dicrocoeliidae > Dicrocoelium > Dicrocoelium dendriticum. The sequence goes on along the minus strand of OX104065.1, from coordinate 94,453,775 downwards.
AAAAAGCCCCACGGGACCCTACTCCTGTTATCAAGAAGAAAAAGCAGACAAAATCTGCTATAAAGCCTTCCGGTGAAATCGATGACCCTAACAAAAGTAAGACATCGACAATGGAGCGAAAAACATACGCTGCCGTTGCTACATCATCGGAGGGGCTAAAGACAGTTCCATTACCAGTAGTGAAGCCACCTGCTCCGAGTGCCGAATCAAAGACCCGTGGGGTTAATACACCCCGTCGCGGCGATTCTTTCACGGATAGTAGCGTTATATTCCGTAACGCGGCTGAATCTACTGTTGTCCTTCCCGCTGATCGCATGTTGGACGACCTTCAATGGTTTAAAGTGTGCGTAACGAGGCTTCTTCCGCCTGGTTTTCCAGGCGTTACTGTCAGGAAGCTGATTAGACTGGGGAACGTCCCAGTTAACGTACCAAACCCGCGACCGCGGCTACTTCGTGTGGTACTCTCTACCCCGGAGGAACGCAATGCTCTCATGCGGTTTGCGTTTAAGCTGAAAGGTACAAATATTAGCGTTCAGCCGGACCTTCCGCTAGCCGATAGGCTGAAGCTAAGGGAGGCCATCAAGGACCTCAAAAGCAGGCGAGCGGCCGGTGAACAAGGTCTCCGGTTAGTGGGTTTTCGGGTGGTCAGCCGGCGGTCCTTTTCCGCCCTACCAGTGCCAGTACTGGTAGCGCACGACCCAGGTCTGGATCTAACGAAAAACTTCAGATAGTGCTAAGTAATGTGCGCAGCCTAAGGAATAAGGTGTACGAGTTAGGTCTGCTTGTAGATGGGTCTCATCCCGATATACTCGCATTCACTGAAACGTGGCTGTCTCAGGACATCACGGATGGTGAAGTACATCTATCGGGCTACGCACTATTTAGATGCGATCGCTCTGCTGGCCGACAGGGAGGGGGCGTCGCTCTTTATGTGAGCTGTAAACTTGACGTTTTGAAGACTTGCCTATTTCAGTCAGCAGACAAAACTGTTGAAGCTCTGTCGGCTGTTATTAGCACATCCTCGGCTCAGGTTACAGTTGTAATTGTGTATAGAAGCCCTGGGAGCGTATCCAAAGAGGTACTTGACTTCATTCGCTCCCAGTCCGCAAATAAGTGTTTGGTGATGGGCGACTTCAACCTCCCAGAGATTTGTTGGGCAGATCTTTCTTGCGACTCAGCGTCAGGCACATTCGGCGCTGATCTGCTTGAACTTACGCTCCAAGTATCTTTGCACCAGTTCATTGACCTCCCCACTAGGTACATGGACGCCCAAGTACCGTCTATCTTAGACCTTGTATTCGCTAAGTCACTCGATTTTGTTGGTGACATTACTTACGGACCTCCACTGGGTTCCAGTGATCATGTTTGTTTGCTCTTCAATTGTACTCTGTCTAGACGCTACCAGAGTACTGTTGAGTCTCGCCCGAACATATGGCAAGCAGACTATCAATCAATGAGAGCCAAGGCTTCTGGTTTCCATTGTGAGATCTCAGACGACGATACTGTCCAGGTTGCCTGGGATAAATTTAAGTCCTACCTCACAGAGGTCTCTGCTCCCTTCATACCAGTCACAAGGAGAAAGGAGGCCCGAGCACAGCCGCCCTGGATAGATCCCACTGGCAGGCATCTGCTCACAAAGAGATCTAGATGTTGGCGGACTTACCGAGACGCTCCGTCTACCGATACTTATGACAGGTACCGTAAAGCTAGAAATAGGTGTAAGCAACACCTAAGGGATGCTCGGCTCACTTTTGAAAAAGGGTTAGCGGACGAAGCTTCAGAGAATCCAAAAAGATTCTTCGCTTATGTCAAAAGACGCTGCGGTTCGAAAATGTCAATTCCAGTATTGATGCGTGATGACGGTACTCATGCGCATACGGATTATGACAAGGCCTGCGTACTCAGTGGGCAATATGCGGCAGCGTTTGTAAGGGAAACCTCTTTGACAGGCGTTGAGCTGGTTTGCAGGACTCCAGAGGGTTCAGAACTATCTGAATTTATTGTAGCGGAGACTGCAGTTCGTAGGCTGTTACAAGGGCTGAACCCTTCTAAGGCCTCTGGGCCTGATTTAATTCACCCGAAACTGTTGCATGAGTTGGCTGCGGAACTAAGTGGACCGCTCGCTATTGTGTTTCAGAAATCGCTTGACAGTTGTGCATTGCCTTCCGAATGGAAGGAAGCTGTCATCTGTCCCATCTTCAAACATGGGGACAGGGGTCTGCCTGCAAATTACAGGCCAGTTAGTCTGACGAGTGTAGTAATCAAACTCCTCGAGAAACTGGTGAGAGATTCATTAGAGAGTCATCTGAGTAGATTTAATCTACTTAGCAATGTACAACACGGATTCCGGAAGGGATTTTCGTGTCTGACGAATCTGTTGGTGGCTCGCGAAAATTGGGCGGATGCAGTGGATAACGGCCACACGCTGGACGTGCTTTTCGTCGACTTTTCGAAGGCATTTGACAAGGTACCCCATTTGAGGCTCGCGCAAAAGCTGTCCTCCTACGGGGTATCTGGCCGCGCCCTTCATTGGGTGACTGCCTTCTTGGAGGGTAGAGAACAATGTGTACGGGTAGGCCGGGGTCTGTCATTTAGGCAGTCTGTCCTCAGCGGCGTGCCGCAGGGCTCGGTCCTTGGACCGCTGTTGTTCTCTATCTATGTGAACGACCTACCCACGGAGCTTGAGGTACCATCGCTGCTATTTGCTGATGACCTGAAGCTGTGGAACATTGTTGATGTTCCTGGGGGTTCCGAAGCTATTCAGCGAGCATTGGATAAGCTTTGGGACTGGTCTACTTTATGGTTACTGCCCATAAATCAGGCAAAGTGCTCCGTTCTTCGAATTGGAGGAGGTTGTCCTCCTGCGAAGTACTTGGTCGGTGGGGTCGAACTCCCCCGTGTATCTAGCCAGGTTGACCTAGGCGTCGTACACTCTTCGGCGTTACACTCCGGCGACAACTGGAAGAAGGCCGCAAGCAGAGGTTTACGCATGTTGTGGTTAATCCGACGTTCTTTCGGAGTCTTGACGGGCGGCATCTTTACGAGGCTGTTCTCGGCTTTCGTTCGCCCTCATCTGGAATACTGCGTCCAGGCTTGTCCGCCCTGCCTCGTCCGGGACAAAATGGAGCTAGAGAGGGTTTTACGAGTGGGTACTAGGTTAGTCGAGGGATTACGGGGACGGACGTACCCCGAGCGTCTACTTAGTTTGGGAATGCATTCAATGCACTACCGAAGGCTTAGAGGAGACCTAATCCTAACCTACCGTATCTTGACTGGGAAGGTTGGTCCAGATTTGTCTTGGCTATTCAGTCCCGCTAGATTGTCTGTTCTACGCGGTCATTCGTTGAAGCTGGACAAACCGCGGTCCGATCGGATTAGGGCGGAAATCCGGCTGTCACGCCGAGTTATCGACCGCTGGAACATGCTTCCGGAAAGTGTTATCAGGGAATCTACGGTTAAGGGGTTTGAGCGGCAACTTGACGCTCTTGGGTGGCAACACGAAACCTTTCCATTTTCCTGAGTAACTCACATCTTCGTACTTCGATTTTCTTTTCTCTACTTTTCTTCACGTATTGGTATTATTTTCTTATTTAAGTGCACTTCCCTATTCTGTACCTTCGATTTCTCTTCCTATCCTTTGCTTACTTCACGTGACTGCCACAGCAGGGACTGCTAGGGCAGGAAACGTGGGCATTAACTGGTTGGCCAGGGTGCGATACGGGTGTTTCCGTTTTAGATCCATCAATAACTGAGCACTTCATCAATTCCTGGCTCAACGATCCACTCAAGATGGAACACTCACGGGATTTTCCTATCGTTCCAGTCCCCATCTGAACTGAACTGAACTAATGGAGGAATTTCTATCGCAGCGTGTTTGCAAGGTGTTCAAAACCTCCAAAAATGCGAAGAAGGTTCTGTACCATGCTTAATTAAAAAGTTGACTAAAACTGTAAAAGTTGAAATATAACATTAAGTAAGGCGTTAAAAAGGAAAAGGAGTGTAAAATACGGTTTATGTAAGTCCTCGGCATTTATTTCATAGAAGAGTACATTCGCAGAATGCATTGTTAATGTTGCAAGACATAGGGGAGTCGGCGTTGACTAACTGGCTTATGGTAGTGTGGATTGATTTCTAGTGCAGCTTGCAATTGGCTTTGGTAACCGTATAATGTATATGATGAAGAGATTCCTCGCTAATGGATAGATAAAGCGGTGTGTATGCGTAATAATGGTAAATGCGGTTTAAAGCTCTCTCTATCTGTCTATATATATATGTATATATATATATATGTATATATATATATATATATATATATATATATATATGCCCCATGCTGAGGTCTTTTTAAGCTGGCTAAATTTCATTCCGCTTTATTTGGTTTGTTCTGCCTCCCTGAATAATGTTCTATTAACTGGCCACGTTGCTTACACTAATTGCGCTTATCTTCGGTAATTTTGTTGCGTTTGTTGCATTTTAAGTAACTTGTGGACATTTCTTACTTATCACGGATTTGTTGCTAACCAATTTACTTCATATGGTAATTTAGCGAAGAGTTATGCCACCGTATCTGTATGCATTATTGGATTTATTTAATTTCAGCTTGTCGTTTAAAGTGAATGGCTGTTGTTTGATATCCCTGGTATGGTTGCGCTTGATGTGTATGTTGACAAGGTGCCTACCTGTCTATTACCCACTACATCGTTCATACTGGCTCCAGGAGACAGTTGGTCATTGCTGGAGGGGACGGGGTGCACGGTTCTTGTGGCCGTGCTAGGCTCAAAGAGCGGTTCCATGCACTCAGTGTGGAGCGGACTACGGTCCAGCCACCGCCTTGTGTGCGGTTGATTCCCCAAATACAGCGTGCTTGTGTTTGCCTGTGAAGGAGTGTGGGCCGGCTCCGTTGATGAAACGTGGTTCCCATCCGCATGCCTCCCGGTCTTATTCCTTCGGGTTTACACTGGATATAGGGTATGTGGTTGGAGCTGTGGGTGGTGCAGCGCAAGCCATCCATGGTCCCTCTGTAGGCGCAGGCGTCCTGTGGCTTGCCACAGTGACAGGCAAATCGGAAACCGGATGCCGCCAACCATATATCTATATGTGTAATAATATATTTATGTATACCTAAGTATGTATGTAAATATATTGGTACATAAATATCTATATATGGATATGTATACACATATATATATATATATGTATATATATATACATATATATATATTTGTTACAACGATATGTATATACTGATGCGTAATGTGTATAAATATGTATATATATATACGTAATAGGAACTGTATATATATATATATATATATATTGCACTGAAAGGCCCATGTGTGTATAAATGCATGGGTTATTGACTACTGTATACAAGATTGATAAGAACGAACGTAACCAAAATGACCGTTATAAAAGGATGCAGTGTTAGTCTCTGTACTAAAGCATGCTGTTTGCATTATACCTGTGACATAGTAGATGGGAAATATATCCCGAATTATAATTGGTATGGTAATCAAGTGATTACATATGGCAAATGGTTATGCGATAAACATTTGCGGTTTATGAATATATGTATGAGTATATGCATCTGTATATATATATATATATATATATATATATATATACAAGTCTTTAAAAGTCGCAAATGTAAATCGCATAACCAATTGCGATATATACATATACATATAAATGGGATGATCTATTGGTTCGCATTTACCTTTGGTAAGTGCTATAGTCTTTAATCACGCAAGGGAAAAGGAGTTCGCATGACTTGATGGTATGTGATTGCGAAATCCGGGAATTTCTGAGCGGAATAGTTTCTATGCAAGAAAGTGGGTTCAAGCGGCAGTGGGTATGGGGGCAATGAATATGGCGTCCTTAAGGGTGACTTACTTAACCGGTGGTGTTATGGAAAGAGGGGGAAATGTACATCTGAAAGCCTACCAGCAAAAGCCAAGTGATTTCTACGTCAGTGGGTGTACTAACTTGAACAGAATAGTCGGTTTAGTTAACGCTAATGATATATACGGCTATACTTTAGTGTCTTGGATAGCGAGGTAACACAACGTAATACATGGGATGTTAAGGGTGCGGCGCAAGCTGTTGCCCACATAATGCTGATGTATTTGCATGGCTACATCAATAAATGAACATATCTAAATGGTATATTCTGGAAGTGGTCGTGACATGGTACTGAAGTAGGCAATCCCTTTGTTAAGGTGGTGTTTGATTATATGACAAGTGCGCGGACGGGACGCTCAAACC
>OX104065.1:94421066-94447019 GCA_944474145.2 Dicrocoelium dendriticum | reverse complement strand
TCTCCGGCTACCGTACGACACAACTCGTTCTACTCCGTCCGTGCCTTTTTGTTACAGCACTGCTCCAATAGCGTGGTCACTTGCGTCCGTGTCTAAAATAAACTCTCCGGCAGATGTTGATATATCGAGAAATACCAAAAGCGGGGGGTACAGAAGGACTCGCGTAACTGGACGAACGCCTCCTGACATTCTGCAGACCACACAAAAAGACTTTTCTTTTGAAGCAGAGCATTCAACGGTGCGGCGATCTCAGCAAATCCTTTAATAAAACGCCTGTAGTATGAGGCCAAACCAAGAAAACTACGTAGCTGATCGACGCTGACGGGTATTGGCCATGATGTCACTTGCTCGGTTTTACGGGGATCTGTCTGAATACCTGTTCTCCAGATGATATGTCCAAGATAAGTCACCTTTTCTTGTAACACGTGACACATTGTCATTTGAAGTTTGAGACCCACGTCGATAAGTCGCGATAGCACATCTGCTAGATTGCTCAAGTGATCATCCTTCGTTTTCCCATGGACAATGACATCATCCAGATAAACAAGATATTTATGGGGACCAAGCCATCTAACACTCGCTGCACGAGGCGTTGAAATGTAGCAGGTGCGTTTGCTAACCCGAAAGGCATGGTTTGAAACTCGTAGAGACCAGACGGTACCACAAAAGCCGTTTTCGCTTGCTCAGTCTCCTCGACTTCGACCTGCCAGTAACCGGAGGCCAGGTCTAAGGTACTAAAGTAAGTCGATCCTCCCAGTGCGTCGAACAGATCATCGATCCTAGGTAACGGAAATGCGTCCTTGCGAGTGACTTCATTTAATCGTCTATAATCTACGCATAACCGAAAACCACCATCTTTCTTTTTGACCAGCACAACCGGAGATGCCCAGGGGGAAGTGGAGGGACGCACAACGTTTTTTTTCAACATCTCATCTATAAGCAGTTGTAACTCACTCTGCCAGTGTAACGGAATCCGTCGTGGAGGTGACTATTGGACGCACGCTACCAGTATCAATCGAATGTTTCACGACACCGGTCCGACCTATATCTCCTGGGCGCCAGGCAAAAGCCTCAGAGTGGTTGCGTAATATCTATTTTAATCTCTCCAAAGTTCGCTAGTCAACAGGCGAGCCGAGTGCTGAGACAAAGTCGTTTATGCATTGTTCATTATCAGCAGTATCCTCCCAGATTGCAAACGTTTCTACCTTGTCACCACGATAAGGCCTGAGCAACACGGTATAGGTATCCGTGCTTAGCTGAAACTTATCCAGGTCTAATCTACATCTCAACCGGCTCAATAGATCCATTCCAATGATGACACTGAAAGGTATCCTATCAGCAACAACGAACTCATGGTGAAATTTATCACTCGCTATCTCGACTAAAGCAGTGATTGTTTCACGAACAGGGAGAGCTCCCCCGTTTGCCGCGGTCAAACGGTAAGGGCAGGGAGCCCGCGTACAGTTAAATAAATAAATAAATAAAAGGTATATTCTCAGTAACACGAGACACACTTCTAAAGGCATGATCAAACATGCATACAAGCATAGCATCTTTAGAATATTAAAACATTTCGGTACAATGAAAGGAATAAACAAAAAGGTGTAGTCCATTTGAGCGAGCATATTGTCAGGTAACAGTCAGATCAAGGACCATGATGGCGCTGTGGCGCGCAAAACTGTTGCGTCAAGATACAAGTGGGGGGTAAATTTGCCATGTAGTGATCCATGAGCACAGGAGCCCAAACAAGGTTTAGTGCAATCAATGACCATTACGAAGCCGGGATGATCGGTACTGCACTAAAGCATTCTTCATAGTAAAAGCAGTTGCACAGGTTGGATGTAGGAGGCTGAGGACTGCGTCAGTGTGAAATGTATAGCTGTGACTTTATTTTGTGGCGAGTCACATCCGCCACGTTGCAGTGTTGTTAAGCGGACATTTGTGGCTTTTTATAGGGAGAACGCTTGCCAGGCGAAAACCCACCACGTCCTGGAACACTGTCGTATTTTCCGTTGAACTGTAGTGCTAGTTAGTTAGTTGTGACGTAGAATCAGACCTAATCAAGCTTTTGCAGGCGCCAGTGTCGATCAAATCAATCAATGGGATTCCGGAAACTAGCAGTTCTAAAGTTAACGACAAAGTTACCGATGAGGGGCAAGTGACAGCGGGTATGAAATCAGAAATTGCTGAATCTCTCTAGCCTTCTGGTTTGCTGTGGACAGAGTATGTTTCACGGTATCCTTGCTCCAGTGGCCGTGGGCGAGCTCCTCTGAAGTAGGGCTGGTGCGGGCGTCGAGGGCGAGGGAGCCCACGATTCGCAATTCTCGGTTCTGAAGGCTTGTACTCAGGTTCGCAACGGCTCCCCACCGCACAACAGCACGATGATGTAGGACCCATGGCGGCATCGACTCTCCAATTTCTCAGCCGATTCCACGGCCGCACTCCAACTCTCCGGCGGATATAACAACAACTCACGACGAATCGATGGTATTCGGACCCCATCTACGGATTGTTGCAATATTCTTTTTTCCCGGATCTCGGGAACGTCGTCTGCAAACGCGTATCCTCCGAGGCGCCGCAGCTCCCTTGTGTACGACCGTACAGTTTTACCGGGTTGCTGAACGTGAGCATGGAAAGCTTGCCTTCACTGCGTAGACAGAAGCGGGGAATTGAGAAGTTTTGATAGTGCGTCGAACGTGTTGTCATCAACCCCATTTTCCAGCACATCGCTATCAGCCATAATGTCCAATGTCTCCCCTGAGAGGAGTCCTAGCAAGACGCAACCTCTCATTTCGTTGGGGAAGTGTCTGATATACGCTCTGGCGTGTTTCGACCAGGTGGGGAAGTCATTCCCAAGCAGAATTTCTCCGGCGCAGGAACTGTAGGGATACATCTAACTTCGGTAGACTGAGGAGTAACATTGCTAGGTTTGGCCAGATCTCCATCGCGCTTCAAGCCGGCAACTTCGCTCTGATCCTTTGGTACGGTGACCTTTCGATTTGACGACTTTGACATTTTCCGCGGGGATCCTGGCAGGGTCTCCATGTTATAGCATGCAAACCAGGGAGAAGACCGATGGTCGAGTAGGAAAGTGTATTACACAACACGTAGTCTCTATAATAGGAAATCAGTAGTGTAAAAAGAGGAAAAAGAGAAGTTACGGTTAACCGTTTTCTTCGAGATATCATCCGTCTTCGGTAACTGCGCAGGAGTGGTGCTCTACAATGCAAACGGGAGAAGTACCGTCAGGATAACGATTCGAATTCAATCACGCGCCACAAAACAGTTTCGATCACACTTTACAATATGTTCAGGAAAGTCGGGTGAATGATTGCGCAAGCGTGTAAGGACTTCGAATTAATGGAATTTGTCCTTTCCTTTGTATTTTACTGGTCTTGGCATAAAACTTCGTGTCCAGGTATCCTCACTGGAAATGTCAGGTGGAGAGTGTAATTGAGCATTGCGGCTAATTACGTCTTACCAGGCAAAAATGCGATTCCTCATACACATGCGGGATCCACAGGAAGTTCGGATTAATATTTTCAGACCATGGGTGGAATGTCAGAGTACTAGGACCGTACCCTTGGAGTCAGGCCGCGTAAAGCACAGATGGTTTTTCTTATTTTTCACCGTATTTGATTGTAAATAAAAGCAGCGTTTGTAGCGAGGTGTTTGCTTACGATATTGGCAATCGTTTCAGAATGATAGAAATGCTGCAAGTATTGCTGTAGGTTGGTTATTATCGTGTACAGCGAGTAAGCAATCTTCTAACTAGCCTATCTAGTTTTTACTTTTAGGGACACTTTTACTTCAAAACCTCTTTATAAACTTGGCTGCGATTATAAACATTAGCGCTTGTCGTTGGAGATTATACTTTACTGTACACGTCAGAGCAGGACATTGGGATGAACTCTGTATAACTGCTTCCGTGTAACGTTCGGCTGCGGTGTTTTAGGAGGTAATACTTTACTGTCGCGATTTGTTAGCTCCTATGTCACATTTAAGGAGACACGGATCTAAAAGTGTAGCCCACCCCAATATGCATAACAGTATGGCTCAGCTTAGACGATCCTACCACAAAACCCATAGCTTTGCTCACGTCATGACAGTGAATGGGTTTGCTAAGCAGCTTATTATCCGGCCTAAGCAAAACCAAAGCAGCCAATAAATAGCCGCAATACATAGTGTGAACAAAGTTATTAATGTCAGCTGGCTGCTGCGCTCTCGGACCCTTAACTATGGTCAATAAGTCTCCACCCAAAAGATTAGCCCCAATTACAGTACAAGTGACGCAAGAATTTTAGGTGTAGTCTTCAGCTCACACTTTTAAAAATCCCGGGGTCTAGAAATAGTTTCAACATTACGGGCGTTGCAAGTACCCGGTAGCCAGTCCCCGTCTTAGGTGTCGTTTTACATAAATAGTGTCCGTTCTGTTATTTGAACTATTAAGTCACCCGCGAAAACTAGTCCAGACGGAATACCGCCCAGGCTACTTAAGAATGATGGAGAAGGTATCCCTATTCTTCTTTTGAAACTCTACTTTATCAAGGCAGTATGGTCAATACCCGAAGTCTTGGGCACATTCCATCATTATATCATAGCATAAGGTGGAAGCCTGCAAGAGGTTGGCAATTATCGCCCTATTAACCACACTACTATTATCTCGCGAGTAATGGAGCAGTTGATTAAAAGAGCCCTCCCGAGTTATCTTTATGCATGTGAGCACCTAAATAAAGCAACGGACGTATTGCTACTTGCTAGGTCTTGTGTAACCCGTCAGCTGGACGACTTCAATGTAGTCCCATAGGCCACTGACTCTAATCTGTCAACTGTCCGTCTTTACCTTGATATGCAGCAGGCGTTTAACAGGGTTCCGCACATGCTTCCGATGCATTAGGTAAAGGCTTACGTGCTAGGCAGTCCTGTATTAGACTGGCTGCCTTCCTATTTAATAGGATGCGCGCAGTCTGTTTAGAATGAGGGAACTGCACCCATCCCGATCTTCGTCTCCAATAACCTGGTGCAAGTGGGTTCTTGGCCCTACACTATTTTTTATTTATATCCATGGCCTCTGCAGTAGTTTGCAGCACGGGCACTCTTTTAGCTTCGCCGACGACCTAAAGTTGTATACGTTTTTCCCTTGGTAATGGAGTATCCCAGATTAACAGAAACGGTGAGGATGTTAATGCACATGAAAAGTGGTACGACCACTGGCAAATGACGCTCTCCGCTTAAAAATCTAATGTCAGTACCCACACATTTCCTCTCTCTGTTGGGTCACTAACGTTAAAAGGCACCACTATTAAACAGCATGTATGACAACCGATCTCGGCTCGCGCTACTTGCAGGGCAAGGTCCTTATCAACTTTCCAGAGTAAGGGCACTATCGTTCCACATTCGCCATTACATAAAAACCGCAAATGCAAGGCTAGAGCTTTATAAGAGCCAAGTCTGTCCATACCTGACATATTGCTCTTTTATATGCAGCAACCTACGAAAGTGTTCTGCTGGCAACAGCTCAGCGGCGCTTTACAAAGCTGTTGACTCCATCACAGCAAGCGCTGCGTTGTCGACAAAGGTTCGAACACCTTATTTATCAGCCCATTTGGCAAAGGTGCATTATCTTTAACCTGTGCTGCTTACATAAGCTAATTCATAAAAAAGCTGTACAGCAATACCACATGTCTTAAACTATGCAGCGCATCTGATCCTAAACTCCGAAACCAGGGCCACGCCATTACCCTGCTAAGGACAAGAAGAGCGCGATCGCGTTTCTTCTTAGTGGTGTACTTGAATATATGGAACATGTTGCCTTCCAGACTTAGAGAGATCCAAAACTTACAGGCATTGGGGAAGGCGATACAATGATTTCTGTGTCGACGGTATACAACGCGTCTGCAATGTGTGCGACTTTCATGCCCACTTTTTCGATACTGGCCTTGATGTAGCTTGCGGAAGACCAAGTACCTTGACCTCACAGCGCATTCACATCCACAAACCAATCAAGCAATAACCGCACTAAATAGTGTGAACCAAGCTAAGAATATCAGCTGGCTGCCGCGCTCTCGGACCTCCAACTATGGACAACAGACGTGCACCCTAAGGATTAGTCCCAACTACACTTCTAGTGACGCAAGAATTTCATGGGAAGGCTTCAGCTCACAAGTTAAAGAACCGCAGTGTTTAGAAATGGGCTCAACCTTTCACGCCCTACAAGTGCCCGGTGGCCAGTCCCTGTCCTCTGTACAGTTTGATATAAATAGTGACCGTACTGCGATTTCAACTATCAAGTCATCGTCGGACCCTGGTCCAGACAGAATACCGTTCAGTCTAGGTAAGCATAGTGGTGAAGATATCCCCATACTTCTTTTGAAGGTCTTTACTTTATCAATGCAGAAAGGTCAATATCCGACCGCTTGGAAACCTTCCACCATTATGCCAAGGCATAAGGGCGAAAGCCTACAGGACGTTGTAACTATCGCCCAATTAACCACGGTTCTATTATCTTGCGAGTGCTGCAGCAGTTGATTAAAAGCCCTCATGACTCACCTATGTGCAGGAGAGCACATAAATAAATCACAGCTAGGATTTCTAAGTGCGCGGCCTTGTGCAACCTGTTAGCTGGACCGCCTCAATTTAGTAACCGAGGCCCTTGACTCTAATTTTTCAGTTGTCCTTCTTTATCTTGATATGCAAAATGCGTTTGACAGGGTACCACACTTGCGCCTAATGCATAAGGTAAAGGCTTACGGGGTAGACAGTCCGCTATAAGAATGGCTGGGTTCCTCTCTAATAGGACGTACGCAGTCTGTTAGGATTAAGCAAACTGTATCCACCCCGATCTCCGTCCTCATTGGCGTGGTACAGGGGAGCGTTCTTTGTCCTACCCTATCTTGGATGTATATCAATGACTTTTGCAGGAGTTGACAGCACGGTCGCTCATTCATCTTCGCTGACGACGTGAACGTTTTATACGTAGTTCACACTGGTAATGAAGTATCCGCCATTAATATTTTCTGTGAGGACTTTAAAGCACTTGAAAAGTGGTGCGATCACTGGCAAATGACGTTCTCCGTTCAAAAATCTAACATCATGACCCACAAATTTTCTATACCTGCTGCTTCCTTAACAATAAACGGCAGCACTATCAAACAGAAAGCCAAGACAACGGATCTGGGCTTGCGCTACTCCATGAGCCTCAAGTTTGCAGAGCAAGTTCATTATCAACTGGCACGAGGAAGGGGATTATCTTTCCACACACGCCGTTACATAAAAACCGCAGATACAAGTCTAGAACTTTGTAAGTGCGAGGTCCGGCCACACCTGGAATATTGCTCTTTTATATGCAGCAACCTACGGAACTCTGACTGTGTTCTGCTTAAAAAAGCTCAGCGGTGCTTTACAAAGGCGTTGACTCCAGCAACGCAAACGCCGAGTTACCGACATGGGGGCGAACTTCTTAAAAACCAGCCGCTATGGCAAAGACGAGTTATACTTAATCTGTGCTGCTTACATAAACTAATTCATAGAAACCTGCACAGTTATAACACTTGTTTTAAACTAGGGGCGCATCTGAACCCAAAACCCGAAACGAGGGCCACTCCATTACTCCGCTAAGGGCAAAGAAGAGACTGTGATCTCGCTTATTCTTAGTTGTGTACGTGAATATATGGAACAGGTTGCCTTCCAGAAGAAGAGAAATTCGACACCTGAAGACATTCGGGAAGGCGATACAAAGATTTCCGGGTTTTGACAATATACAAAGCACATTCCATATCTGCGATTCGCAAGACCACTTCTTCGAAACTGGCCCTGTTGTAGCATAAGGGCGCCCACGATGTAGTGCGTGACATCTAAGCACCTTGCGCCCACAACTCATCCACATTCATTGCAGTTACCGACTTACCACTTAAGAGACTTTAACGGTACCCGTCCCACCCATTTCTGGGTTGTATGAATAGCAATCCGAGTACAAGATGACTTTAGTCTTCAACGATCGCTTCTCGATCTACTTGAGTTCTTCTACGGATAATTCAGCCTTATGATTGTACTATGGAAAGAGTAGACGCCACCACGTAAGCATCTCTAAGGGATAATCGGTAACCTAACACTCATGATTTGTCTCTATCAATGACCTCTACGATTCCATCTTACCCAGTAACGCAAACAGAGCAGCCAAAACGTCTCAGTCGGATCAGTCGCACGCATCTAACAGGTGCTAAGACTAAAACCATGAATGCCAAATGTATTAAGCCATTACTGCTTAGTTCCTGACGTGCAGCGATTCCCTCACTGGCACGTTGGTCCAAAGGCTGCATGGACCAATTGGTATCCAAGACCCTCCGGCTTCTCATTTTCCATGGACACTACGTCAAAGTTTAAAAATTCTAACAAACAGTACAACCTAGCCCACTGACTGGCTGGTGCGCAAACCCGTAGTTACTCCTCATATAGCATATTGCAGGGAAATGACAAAGCCATCCGAGTAGGCGAAATTCAATCCTTACACCTTATCTACATCTTCATTTCTTGTCTTCAACTTTACATTTATCACTTTCCAACTTCTTAGACCACTGGGTCCGTGGAAAAAGTATCAGGCTTGTGACCTTCGCGGTACGCCTAGTAAAGGCCTCCTACCAGAGCTAAACCTTGCATATGATGTTAAACCCTATTGTTGCTGCCGATACACCTATGATTAGCATTAGAATCGTCCAAAACCGTCTAAACACCGGCTTTAGTTGTATCCTTATGTACCTACGTAGATGTCGGTCGCTAGCTGGCCTTAATTGATGCGTTTTCATTAAGCCTGAGCACTAGCTACTTTACACCGCCGCTTCCAACCATTATCAGTATGTATACAACAATATAATATATATACATATATATACATCAGCTTGTTGCTAAAGAGAGTGTTTTAAAGGTATGGTCCCAAGCATCAGACATTTTGCTCTCCAGTTATCCTCTCTTGGCTCCATATATTAACTTAAGCTTGTATACGTTTGCCTATCGCTATTGACAACACTAGTCGAGTGGCGTCATGAAAATCACATCCTCTTCTTTAATCGCATTCGCTGGTATAACCTTCACATTTCTAGATTTCATTTCACTGGCACGCAAGCCAACCAACGACAGGGAGGCCCGGTCACACTGGTTGACTGCACGTCCAGAAAAGTTTGACCACCACTTCGCCTTATCGCGGCCGCCCGTGCATTATTTATCTTTTAGCTGGATCCAAAGCCTAACCCGCTATCTACGTAATGGTGCGTGAACAACCAGCTCCCACGTTTTTGTTATCATCCTACGCTGGATTTACCTTAGCACCCTTTGCTTAGGATGCTAGAACCACTCTTGCCAGGAAGACCACAAAGGAAATAGTCGCTGCGACAGTATAGTACTAGTTAACATTGCCACCTGGATGAACGCAACTGGCACTTGCTTTAGAATTTAACATAGGAGAGAACTAGCTAGAAATTAATCAAAGAGCTGCATAAAAGTGTGCATCAACATAAGGGGTATAATAATCCCCTTGTTCAAGCAAGCTCAGTCCCTAGAAGTAGAGTTGGTAATGCCCCACCAACGCAGGCCCAAATGCATTTCATGCACCAAGGCACCTTGCTAAATTTTACTAAATTTTTCCATACTCGTTTCTTTAATATTAGTGACAGGCTCTTCTAGCTCAATGGTGGTTAAGACATAGCGTTGTGGATATAGAAAATCGGCTCTATGAGATAAAACTTGCGATGTTTATCTAAGTAATATGTGCATTTTGCAGGCCAAAACGTGTCAAATGATCCGAAAGTTCCCTTGTGTTATTCAGATATACCTAACTCATGCAGCCTTCACATAAACTTCAGAACCACTTAGAGGCTTGAGAAATAACAAACTCTATATTCCTATAGGATTACGTGGCTTTGAATCCACTGAAAATGGTATACTGAAGCCTTCGTTGATTAATTCTATGTTCACCTGAATTCCTATGCACAAAGCATGTTCCTTCCTAGATATATAGTGTTTTCGCGGAAAATTGTAGGTTAGTTGCCTACAATTTCTATACACGCCTGCGAGGTGTTTTTGGGCCGCCTCTGAAGTCCCTAGTTGTTGCAGGGTATTACGAGCTATATAAAGCATGTCTAGATAGCTATACCTACTTAAAACGTATACCGCCTCGCTACACTTTACATATTCCTTTGTTTTTTCTGTTATCTGCTTGCAAAGCAGAAAGCCAAAACTAGCGAAAATAATAAAGGCTTTATGCGTAGACTCCCATTCAATTGCGAATAACTCGGAAACTACTGCAGATATTGGATGGATTTTATTTTTAGCTTACTCAGCGGTTAAAACTTGTCCCGAACAGTTTAATTTTGTGCTAATTTAGGCAACATTCTAGCCTTAGAAAAGGTTTTCCTTTTATTCTGAGATTTACTCACGTTAAAATTTGGCTCCAGGAACCAATATCAGCGCAATAAAAGTTCGGCAAACAGTTTGTTTGTTTGTATTTTTCTAGTGAAGCACGTCGCTTTACTATGTCTGTTAAGAAATCCTTTTTAGCTTCACCTCCATCTCTCGAAATTATTTTTTAAATTTAAGTATACCTTATAATTCCGCCACTCTTATTTATTCCATTTGCACATCAATAATTGTGGCGACTGAGGGGACCAAAAGAGTCCAATGAATTTTAAGTGAAGCTGGTGAATTGTATCTTGTTCCAAATAAAACCGGCTCAACTACGGCCCAGCGCAACTTTCACAGAAAACGAATAAAGAGCTCAATATCGCCCGAAGAAACCAGAAGAACTTAAAGGTGGGCGCATACGACCCCATCAGCTGTACATCAAACAATGTCAATACCTCTGC
Source organism: Dicrocoelium dendriticum (assembly GCA_944474145.2). Classification (NCBI taxonomy): domain Eukaryota; kingdom Metazoa; phylum Platyhelminthes; class Trematoda; order Plagiorchiida; family Dicrocoeliidae; genus Dicrocoelium; species Dicrocoelium dendriticum. The sequence continues at coordinate 94,436,166 of OX104065.1, read as the reverse complement.
AATTTTTATACATTTGTAATCATATTTTACCTACTTCCATGCAAGGGCATGGGATTAATGTAAAAATTGATCTGAACCCTTAAGGGTGCACCCTCTAGCCAGTCTAGAAATATACGTATTTATTTATTTATTAAGTTATTATACGTATGCTACCAGACCTAAACCTCGTATAAAAGGCTAAAATCTATTGTTGCTGTCAATACACTTAATGAACCTAAGCTTAGCATTAGAGTTGTCTAAAATGTCGTCTAAAATCCAGCTTTAGCTGTAGCTCTATGTGTCTTCGTACATGTCAGTTGGTATTTGGCCTTAATTAATGCGTTTTCATTAAGCTGGAATACCCGCCACTTTGCAGCGTTTCCAACCGTTTCCAACTATTTGCGGTCTGAAGACCGCAAAACACTCTCCATATATCATCCGGTCGAAAAAGAGACCGCTTTAAAGTTATACGCCCAAGAACCAGGCATTTTGTTCTTCGCTTAGCCGCGCTGGGCCCATATACTTCGCTTTATATGTTATATATGTGCTCATCACTATTGGCAACCCTAGTAGACAGACCTAATGGAAACCAGATGCTCTTCCTCACTCGCTTTTGTTACTAAACCATTCACATTACCAGGTTACATTTTACTGGCATGAAAACTAACCAGCGACAGAGGCCCCTGTCACAATGGCTAGCTGGACATCCCCAAAATGTTGACCACCGCCAGCTTATCTCGGCCGCTCATGCGTTAAGTATCTTTTACTTGGTTCCAAATCCTACCATATGTCATGGGTATGGAAAGTCACCAATGAACTAGCCGATACAAACTTACAGTACTGGTTAACATTGTCACCTGAATGAATACCGTTGGCATCTGATCATAACTTAAAATTGGTGCGAAATAGCTCCGAATTAAGCAAAGTGATGCACAGTCAGGTGTATCAACACAAGAGGCACAATAATTCCCCATTTTCGAGCAAATTAACCCCAGAAGCTGGGTGGTTAATTCCGCACCAACGCAGGCCCAACTAGAGTCTAAGCCCAAAACAATTTGCGAACTTTTTCGATACCGGTTTTTTTTATTATTAGTGCCTGGCTCAACTAGATCACTGGTCTTGTTGACATAGCCTTATTGATATAGAAAATAGGCTCTAAGAGTTAATACTTGCGATATTTATCCAACAAGTAGGTGCGTTTTTCTGCATAAACCTGTCAAATACTCCTAAAAGTCACCAGTATTATTCAGGTTGACCTAGCTCATGCAGCCTTTAACAGAACTCTGTATTCGTAGTGGTTTATGCGGCTCAGGATGCACTAAAAATGGTACACCGAAACCTTTTGGCCGCATGCTAATTATAACTTGTCCCCAAGTCCCTTGCGTATATAACGTTCCTTACTGGGTTCCTGGTGTTTTCGGAAAATCTTGTTGCTTATTTGCCTATATTTCTTGTCTACGCCTGAGAAGTTTGCTTTCCGGCCACTTACCACGTACCTAGTGAATGCGGGGTAGTTCGGGCTATATAGAGCATTTATAAATAAATAGACGCATTTAGAACTTATACTGCTTCGACAAGTTTACGCTTTCTTTGCTTTTCGCTGATACCTGCTTGCAAAGCAGAAAACCATTTTGAGCGAACAAAAACAATGGCGTTATTCGTAGACCGCCATCCAAACGCAAATTACGCGCGAACTACTGCATGTATCGGATTGCATTTGCTTTTAACGTGATCAACGGTTACCACTTGTTTAGAGCACCTTATTTTTTCACTAATTTTCACAATATTCAAGCCTTGGAATAAGGTTTTGTTGTGAAATTTACACAGTTGACACTTTAGCGTCGGAGATCAAATTTAGAATAGGAGTTTCTGATTAACCTTTTGTTAAAGTTTTGTTTTTCTAGTTAAGTACGCCGCCTTAGTATATCACTCAGGAAACCCATTTTTTGTGTTTACCTTCCTAGGACTTATTTTCACCTTTTCTTGTTCCTTATACGTCCACCGCCCTTATTTCTTTCCAGGTGACGACTGAGCGTGCCGAAATAGCCCCAAGCCTTTATAGGGAAGTTCATGGTGAAGTTGGATCCTGTTTCTAAAGAAAACATACACAACTGCGGCTCTGCGCAACTGTCACAACCAACAAAGTCAAGGAGCACAAAGACCGCCTAAAGGAGCCAGAAGAATTACAAGGTATGCGCGTACAAGCCCTTCAGCTATACACGTATCAAGGTTTATGCATTCGTAATTGCCAACAAGCAGCATATACTCACGTTGTTTTCACTTCCATGCAAGAGAATGGGATTCCTTAAAATATTGATCTGATCCCTTAGGGTACCGTCTCTTGCCAGTCCAGAAATATCCCTTTTAATTAATTTATTTATTTGGTGAGCTATATTCATTATACATTGTGCCTGTGGTTTCCAACTTAATACACCGAAATGCCGTCCGCTTTTAAAGGATATTTAACTTAAAGTTATTTTTGGAACTCGTTATAACTCGCTTTTGTTCGGCATTTCTGCTGCCACCGCTTTTCTCGCTCTTTGCATAAGCCTACCATTTATCGGGCCCCCTATTTATCGAAAATGGCTAATGGAATGAATGAACGAATGTCATTGAGGGTGGGTTACAACAGCTTTGGCTTACGGCGATTAGAAGATGTATAAACGTGCCCTTGAGAATGAAACGCAGCCGTTAAGATTTGGAAGCAGGACGTTCGACTGCTGAATGCATCCTCTAAATCACGGAATGCGTGGAAGCCTCTGCACTATTCGCAAGCAGCCGAAGCAATCGCCTATTGAACTAGTACGTGCCGCAAAAGCCATTTCCGTCGTCCTGGTGCAGTAATCGTGATCAATGAGTAATTAAGCCTGACACCCTGATTACACATGAAACAGCAAGTGCTTTCATAACATAAATAACTAATTAAAATGTTTATTCTCGGCTAAGCGAGGCACGCTTTTACACACATGATTGTGTACGTTATGATCTGAACCCTCAAGGGTACAGCTTCTAGCCGTCTAGGAATATACCATTACTTTTTTTAGGTTGTACGCGTGAGCATTAGCTATTTAATTAGGCAAGTTATCCTTACTGGCGTTCCGCAGAGCTCGGGATTGAGGCCATTGTTGTTCGCGACCTGTGTGAATGACTTACTGAATACTCTAGGTATGTCCTCAGAAATATTTGTTATCCACCTTAACCGCTGGTGTACTGTGGACATCCTGGGTGGTCATACGGCAAATCATTTTGCCTTAATTAGGCTCTGGTAATGGTCTACCTTATGGTTGATACCGATAATTCAAGCAAAGTGCCCTGTCCTCCGAATTGACGTTGTTGTTCCACCCACCCAATGTGTAGTCTCCAGTAGTGAAATCCTTGTTTTTATTCAGGCTTTCATATAAGTGCCATTAATAATTAACTCTTCCCTCGGGCACCAATCGGAATAAGGCTGCTTCTCAGCATGGCATGCTAACTGGCTTTTTATATAGCCGCTGTCGTCCCTTTTCTTATGACACTCATCTCTGCTATCCACAAGTTAATTTGGCGGCATAGCTTCATCTTGCTGGCCTATCCGGACTCGTCCGAACAGTCTCCTGCTTTCTGACCTACCTCGGACTTCTGAGATCCCAATGACCTAGGCTTTGCCGACGTAACGTCCTGCAACCCTCAACTGAAATGCATTGTTGGCCTTAATTAATCCTTATTACTATGTCCCCTTTCTTCCTGTACGTGCCTATTCTGCCGATGCTTCCCTTATTACTTAGACCTAAATTTTACGGTTTTCACTCTTCGAGCTGATATTCTAATCTCATCTCAATAGTCTCTTTGCTTCTGACTATTGTGACCTGAATGATTAGGGTTGGGCAGACTTGTCGGTCTACTCCCATAACCCGTAGAACATCTTTGGCTTTTCCACCTCTTCTGAATAGAGTATTTTCCTTTTGGCACTCTGTTTGCATCAACTTTTCAACTAGACGTAAATCTCTTCGGACCTGGCTCTAATCTATCCTCGGCTGACCAGTCTCATGATTCTGACTGCTCCGAGACATCCGAGACGTTATCACTCGAGGCTCTACATTCCAAACACTCTGTTCCCCTCAACTCAAGACCTTTCCTTGACATGCTAACTGGCTCTTCAAATAGTCACTTTCGTCCCAAAAGCTTCTTTTCTTATGATACTCCTTAACGCTGACGTAACGTCCTGTAACCCTCAACTGAAATGCATTGTTGGCCCTGATTAATCTTTATTGCTATGTCCCCTTTCTTCCTGAACATGCATATTCTGCCGATGCTCACCTTTAATACTTATACCTATATTCAACGGCCTGCTCTCTTTGCATCCGACTACTGTGACCCTATTGATCAGGGATAGGCAGACTTATCGGTCTACTCCCATAACCCGGAGAACATCGTTGGCTTTTCGACCTCTTCTGAAGGGTATTTTCCTTTTCGCACTCTATTTGCATTAATTTTTCAATTGGACGTAAATCTCTTCGGACCTGGCTCTAATCTATCCTCGGTTGACCAGTCTCATTTTTCTCACTGCTCTCTGACACCCGAGACGTTATCACTCGAGGCTCTACATTCCAAACGCTCTGTTCCCTTCATCTCCAGACCTTTCCTTGGCATGCTAACTGGCTTTTCATATAGCCGCTGTCGTCCCTCTTCTTATGACACTCATCTCTGCTATCCACAAGTTAATTTGGCGGCATAGCTTCATCTTGCTGGCCTATCCGGACTCGTCTGAACGGTCTCCTGCTTTCTGACCTAAATTCTACGGTTTTCACTCTTTGAGCTGATTTTCTAATCTCGTCTCAATGGTCTCTTTGTTTCTGACTATTGTGACCTGGATGAGTAGGGATGGGCAGACTTATCAGTCTACTTTCCCGTCTCAGTGGTCTCTTTGCTTTTGACTGCCGTGACCCGATTGATCAGTGTTAGGCAGAATGGTCTCCTGTTGTCTGACCTCTCTCGGGCTTCTGCGATCTAACTGTTCTAGTCACTGCCGACGCAACACTTTGTTACCCTCACCTCAAGAACGTTGCTGGTCGTGACTAATCGTTATCATCATGTCCCCTCTCCTCCCTAACGTGTCCATTCCTGCTGATTCTCTCCGACAAAATTCATAGCTTACTATTACGCCTTTCTCCTTATGAGCCGACTTTCTAGTCTGGTCTGAACGACCCACCTTCCGACTTCTGTGACCCTAATGATCAGGGGTCGGCAGACCCAATGGTCTGTTCATATCACGTCGGGAATATCGCTGACTTTTCCACTCATCAATGAAAACTTTTCCTTTTCTCATTTTGTTTGCATTCCTTTTTCCACTGGTCAGGCAACTCTCCGGATCTGGCACTACTCTAGCGGCGTCTGACCAGCCACTTGCTTTCTGACTACTTCCTTACATTCCAGACGTTAACGATCTTGGCTTTGTTGTCCTGGTGCTCTGTCCCCCTTATCCTGAGACCGTTCCTCTGCATGCAACCGCCTTTTCATATAGCCACTTGCTCCCCAAACTGCTTTTCTGATGACACTCATTACTTTATTCCCACCTTACTTTGGAGGCCTAGCTTCAGCTTGCTGACTTACCCGGGTTTGACTGTACGCTCTCCTGCCTTCTGACATCGCTCGGACTCCTGTAATCTAGACTCTGCCGACGAAAGTCTGTTACCCTCATCGCAAGACCACCGCTGGTCATGATTGAACCTTATTATCATGTCCCCGTTTTTCCTTAACATGTCCATTTCTGTTGATGCTCTCTGTCAGCACTTAGACTTTACTAATACAACTTTCACCCTACGAGCTGACATTCTGGGCTCGTCTCAACGATCTCGTACCTTCCGACTTCCGTGACCCTAACGATCAGAAGCCGACAGCTCCAACGGTCTGCGCAAGCACCTGGAGCATACCGTTGGCTTTCTTTTTCTTTCTAAATAAATAAATAAATAAAGTTTTTATTCTCGACAAGGCGAGGCACGCCTTTACAGGCATGATCATTATGACAACAATGCGCGGTCAAGCGTGTGCAAGAATACGTTATGTTTGCCGTACCAGTGTATGTTTATGTAGGGGGCATGTAATTATGTAGTTGTGTGTGTGGGTGTGTAACCGTGAGGTTCCTGTGTGTAACTGTGCTGCCCTAGTTTTCACTCTCATATCGTCGGCAATGCTCGAGTAAAAGATGGATGTCCGTGCGCTGGAAAGGATTATTCGGATACCCACGGGGCAGTGACTTTATTTTGTGGCGAGTCATGACCTCCACGTCACAGTGTTGTTAAGCAGAAATTTGTGGCTTTTTATAGGGAGAACGCTTGCCAGGCGAAAACCCACCACGTCCTGGAACACTGCCGCCGAACTATTTGCTGGAACGGGTCAAACCCGAACCACCCAGCTGGCACCACGAGGAGGTTGTTCGGCTAGCCAGCTACCCATAGAGCTCACCCATAGAGCCTCTTTTCACACTCTAGTCTGACTTTTCTGGTACTGGCTGTACGGCCTCCTGCCTTCTGACCACTCTCAGACTTCTGAGTTCTATATGCTCTAGTCTCTGCAGACGCAATGCTCTGTCTCCCCGCCTCCAGAGCACTGCTGCTCATGATTCATCACTAGTATATCCGCTTTTATCCTTAACACTTCTATCCTGTTGACGCTCTGTTAACGTTCTGACATTTATAATACGGCTTTCTCTCCATGAGCCGCTATCCTCCTCTCATCTCCATGGTCTCCTGCTTTCCGATTACTGAGCCCATACTTTTGAACCATCGACAGGTCCAAAGGTCTGTTTGCAACATCTCGAGATCTTTGTAAGCTCTTCCACTTCCCCTTAAGTGTCTCCTTCACGATTACATTCTTTCATTTTCGCGATCTGTCTGCCTTCCTTTATCCATTGGACGGATAACACTTCGGGCCTGGCTCCACTCTAGCCTCGTCTGACCAGTCTCCTACTTCCTGACTGTTTCCAGAAATCAGAGACGCACATGTTCTAGGCTGTGCAGTCACAACACACCCTGTCCCTTAGCCTGAGAGCTTCTTTTGATATGCTAACGGGCTTTTTATATAGCCTCTGTAGTCCCGCAAATTTTCTTTCTCGTGACATTCACTGCTGTTATCCCTACTTTAAGCTGACTGCCTAGCTTCATCTTGCTGACTTATCCAGTCTCATCTAAACGATCTTTTGCTTTCTGACTCTTCCCCAAACACTTCTGCTTCATCTTTAATCTTTCATTCCTTACTGATCCGTGTTCTGCTCGAATCGCGTCGTATTTCGCCACTTATGATATAGGTGTAAATGCGATATTTCAATAATAATTACATGCATAGGGGTACAATAGTTCAGGCATCGCCGCAATTGATTGACTGCATTCCAGATGCATTCCTTTCTTCTGTCTGTGTGGCTGTCTCTGTTCGTTTCCTTTTTCTCCCGAGGCTGTCACAGGTACCGCGACACGCACCCAAGAAATTGTCCTCCGTTTCGACAACAATACAAGGCACACAGTTCCTTTACCTGGACATGAGCGGAAAATTATCAACCTTTTTACAACATACTTACCGGACAAATCAATCAATATCTTGCACTGATACAATTCTTCCGCGGCATGAACCACTGAGTTCAATTTACCTAACAATACTTCTTCCACATATCTCTTGACTGGAGGACTTTCGACTACGGAAGGCACATTCTCCTGTCAATACAAAGCTTGAACAATCGGTCATTCTAAGTTCTTCAATCCGCTTTGACCGCTCAAATGGCCGTGGTTTCCCCTATCTCTAATCAATTTCACTACGTACCCCGGGGGATCTGCGATTCTTCCTTCGGAACCTATCCTGTCCTCCAAGACTTCAACATATTTCAACGTATATTCTTCAAGACTTCACGTGGTTCTGCAGATGATCAACACATCATATCCAGAAAGAAGGCTTAGTTCCTGACCTACCGAGCTGGCGCAGGAGAGGACCCAGGCACGCAATGGCCACTCGCATAACGAATCAGTCAGCAGAAAAATGGGATGCAACTTGACTGTGAATAACGGAGCAAATATACGCTCAACAAGAAACATAGCCAGTTACAACTTGCCATTCAATGGATTGGAGGCAGTGTTTCAGGACGTGGTGGGTTTTCGCCTGGCAAGCGTTCTCCCTATAAAAAGCCACAAATGTCCGTTTAACAACACTGCAACGTGGCGAATGTGACACGCCACCGAATAAAGTCACAGCCCATAACTTCACACTGGCAGCTCAACTAGAATCTTCATACTGGATAGCTTGCTCTTCAATTATCTTCCAATGGATCACTCAGGATTCTTTATCTATTATTAGTCGAGGTATGACTGCGATATATGGCAGAGCGATTATGTCCAAACAAATGGATCCCGATCCCACTACAACCAAATCGTTCTTCCGCATGTTCACCATCGCACAGTTCCAAGCATGGACATATGAACAATTTTCTACTGTCATTACAGTTCCCATAAAATGTCTGTACAGCTGTACATTCCTGATCTTGCCTCAATTGGCGTGCCTCGCATAGTCGAGAATAAAATATTTATTTATTTATTTATTTATGGTATGATTTATGGCATGATTCATCCGCAACGCTTTCGGAATCCTAGCGGCTAATAAGATTATGAAGCTATTCTCGGCATTCGTGCGACTTGGCACATTATATCCAGGCCTGTTCACGGTATCTTATCCACGACGAAGTGGACATGGTGATGGTGATACGAATAAATAAATAAATAAATGGTATATTCTCAGTAAAACGAGACACACCTCTAAAGGCATGATCAAATAAGCATACAAGCATAGCATCTTTAGAATATTAAAACATTTCGGTACAATGAAAGAAATAAACGAAAAGATGTAGTCCATTTGAGCGAGCATGTTGTCACATAATAGTCAGATCAAGGACCATGATGGCGCTGTGGCGCGCAAAACTGTTGCGTCAAGATAAAAGTGGGGGGTAAATTTGCCATGAAGTGATTCATGAGCACAGGAGCCCAAACAAGGTTTAGTGCAACCAATGACCATTACGAAGCCGGGATGATCGGTACTCCACTAAAGCATTCTTCATAGTAAAAGCAGTTGCACAGGTTGGATGTAGGAGGCTGAGGACTGCGTCAGTGTGAAATGTATAGCTGTGAATTTATTTTGTGGCGAGTCACATCCGCCACGTTGCTGTGTTGTTAAGCGGACATTTGTGGCTTTTTATAGGGAGAACGCTTGCCAGGCGAAAACCCACCACGTCCTGGAACACTGTCGTATTTTCCGTTGAACTGTAGTGCTAGTCGGCTATGCACCGTATAGACCGAATTTTGCACTCTATTATTCGCAGTCGGTTGACAGCCAAAATTCTTCCTTGGTTTGCCAAATGGCTTAGTACTGAACCGGCAATTGTCGTTGAAGCCAGTCAATGATGTAAAAGAGTCACAGTCGAATGATAATGATGCGGGTGAGTAACCACATTGTTAATAGAGGCTGGATTTTTCTATTATATTGTCCGGCACGCAACCCGTGTCCAGCTATCCATGCTGGACTTGTCATAGGGACGGTGAGTGCAGTTGTTTCTTGTGTCTGAATATGTCCATACCATGAAAGATGCAATTCTCCGCAAAGTGGACTAGTAATTCCTTCAAATGTAAGTGTAATTGTCTTCATGGCCAAGTGAGAATTCCATGAAAGATCATCGGAAAAGCCGCTTATAAGCGCGCAATGCTGTCCGTGAAATGACATCAGAAAAGCTCCAGGTGATTGGAGAATCGGAATGTTTGAGGCATTGAAAGTAATCACGCCAGAATTGTCAGTCTTCGGTTGTGGAACAGTGGATCCATGTAACTACATTATTCCAGGTGAATAAATTGTTCTATTGTGAGTACGAGGCGAGCTAAACCCATTTGTTTAGACCCCGTGGTAATAGCTTCTCCAGAATGGCGGAAAGAGCTCCATTTGGAACGATGTGTGGTTTCTTCATCTCCCGGAGAAAAGATCAAGCATGTAAACCAGCTGGCTATTGAGGGAGGGTCGACCAGTCCCAGTGGATAAACCTTCATGTTTTGGCGGATGTATCTGTGGAAATCTCGGGAGAAAACGGGCAACGGACAAGAGGCAGCCAAACAGAAAGACAGCAATGAAGCAAGAAGCACAAACACAGACTGGTGGCGCGCAACGGTGCCTATGATACATTAAAATTTATGTAATTTTGTTTAGTATACATGATTTGCAAGCGCGTTCTTTACATCACGTCGCTGGAGTGCCTCAGACTACAACTACTAGGTAGAACGAAGGATCTGCACGAGCAGGGTCAAGGGACGGATACAACAAAGCGTGTTGACAAAGTTAAGCGATTAATATGATTGTTGGAGAGTAACAGGTAAACCGATGATGATGATAGCAGACCGAATGCGAGCGGCATCTTAGGTGAAAGTAAGGACAACTAGGTTGAGACGGAATGCGGGAGCAACATAGGTAAAGCAACGTTCCAAGAAGAAAAGGAAATTTAAAGAATCAGCTATGAGCGGAAGAATGCGGACGGCAGTGCGAAGAGTAACTCGTGAGAGCAATTAGGAGACGATAGTCAGGATGAGAAAGGTTTATTACTAAAGTTTGGTGAAGCCAAGGACGCTCTCGTGCGAAGTATGAATCGATCAGTTCTGAAAAATCACCGGTGATTTCCCGGTAGTCTGAGAGAACTCTGAGAGCCGGAGACCGAACAGACGAGACTTGAATAGCCGACACATCCTTAGGCCTCGTAGTAGTCCCAGAGACTTTCACTGATCTGATGATGACAAAGAAGAACATGGCACTAAGCGTCGGTCGTCTGAATGAAGGTTTGAGGGTACAGGTTACTGATGGAAGTGCCTATATTAATAAAGGGTAAACAAGTCTAGCGGGCTGTCAATGTAAGCAAGACATAGTTTTGAGTCTACAGAGATTAGATCGGTATATCTTGCTAGTCTGGAAAAGGTCAAAGGAGCAGACCGGTCAGATGAGACTAAATTATTACAGGGCACTGAGAGTAGGCAGTCCGATTAGAGAAGAAATGAAAGTAGAGAACGCCATAAGGAGAGGAGACGGTCCGGATAGAGAGAGGTTTACTTTTAAGGTGTGGAAAACTCCATGGGGCTCGAGAGGTAATGGAGGCAGAGCATTCGGAATTCTCCTCAAATGCCGGTAACATCACGGCAGTCTGAATGAATTCGGAGAGCAGGGGACCGATCAGACGAGACTGGATTAGTCGGCACATTGAGAGTAAGTCGAACAGTTAAGGTGGGAAGATAAATAAAGAGTCAGCAGAGACGGATAGGTTTGGGATGCAGGAGGCTACATGAATATAAGGTATGCAAGTCAGGCAGGCTAGAAAAGCGAGAGAAGTTGTGTGTTGGTGATACAGAGCCTAAAACTACATTTCGATAGTTAGGAATCAGTCAGAGAAGATAATAGGGCAGGGCGCTGAGAGCTCGCTATGCGGATGAAGAAGAAATAAAGAGGCCGCGATGAGGACGGAGTCGAGAGTTTACGTTTACAGATAAGTAATGCGTGGTAATGGTGACAGAGCATTCAGCCTTCCGAGCATGGCAGGCGGCGTCGCAGAAGTAGGAGAGAAGAAGACCGATCTGCCGAGGTTGGACTTGGTCGGCGCATTGTGACTGAGTCCTATGGTTCATTTGGGAAGGTAAGTGGAGTCAATAGGATTGGACTGGTCAAAAATAGAAGTGGTTATATCAACATAGGGCGAACAAGTTCAGCAGGATATCAAGGTGAGGGAGGAAGTGCTTTGGATCGACGGAGCCTAGGCCGCTAACATCCCGGTAGCCTGATAGCAGTCCCATAGAATTCGGCTGATCAGCTGAGTCTGAGTTACGGGTGACAGAGACTCAATCGTCCGATTGAAGAATGATTGAATACGAACGGCTCTCAGTCATCTGAACGATGGCTAGTAACGTCACAGAAGTCTGAGAGAAGTTGGAAAGCAAGAGACGGATCAGACGAGACAGGATTAGTCGGCAAAACGAGATTGAGTCCAACAACTAATTTTAGGAAGGTAAATGGAGTGGGTGAAGAGGTGGAGGTGCCTATATAAATAGAGGGTGAACAAGTCTAGCAGGCTGTCAACGTAAGTGCGACATAGTTTGAGTCTACAGAGTCTAGACCGTGTAAACGTTGCTGGGTACTAGGTTAATGCAAGGACTACGGGACAGACGTATCCTGCGCGCAAGCTTAGTTTGGAGAAATATCCCTTGCACTACCAATGAACAAGAGGGGACGGGCTGCTCAATCACCGTAGTTTGAGTGGTAAGATCTGTCCCGACTTGTCAGTGCTATTTAGTCCCGCTACGTTACCCAATCATCGTGATCACCCAATGAAACTGCATAAACCACGGTCCGATCTGATTAAGAAGGAAACTCCTCTGTCGCGCCAAGGCATAATGCGCAGGACTTTGCTTCCAGGTCACTTGTTTAGCTAACCAATAGAAAATATTTTGCGCTTCAAGTTGATGCTAGTGGGTAGCAACGCCAAACCTTTGCTTTTTCTGGCTCATCTTCAATATTCAGTTCTTATTTAATAGCTCAAACATCGTAGTATTGTACTTGTTTAGCTATTTTTATCTTCTTGCCCTCGGAGCAAACTGTTTTTCCGTTTTACTTCATTTACCCGGCCTAGCGGAGACTGCTAAGACAGGATACTTGCGTAATAATTGGTTGGACTGGGTGTGATGCAGGCTTTGTTTTCGGTCCATCTGTATTTCAAAACCCAGCACATCCTGGTTCAACGGCTCGCTGAAGAAGGACCACTCACGCTAAAAGTTTAGCATGCCAAGCCCATTTAACTTGAACTTAAACGCCCATTTCGCGCCCACGAATTTGCTGATCACCTCTGGTCTGCTGTGTGCGTCTTCGTTGTTGCTATACCCTGTGAGCTTCGCCCAAACGACTAGAAAATGTCGGACCGCAGGCGTTGCGCTATACGCCGGACCTTACCACTATATTGGGAAGCATACGCATTCTGAAGCCTATTGTGGGTCAGTGCTTGTATTTGACTCAACCGACTGGGTACAGCGTAAGACGGGTTTGTAGTGAAAACTCGTTAGCTACATAGTTGGTGACCTCGTATTGCATTGTTTAAATTTCTAAAGGGAACTACCCTTTTTAACAATTTGGTTAACTTTAACACTTAGTTAAAACTTAGAACACCCGTATTTTACCATGGCTCTTAAACACGTTTCCAATGAGGCCACAGCCGAAACTTTTGTTGGTTGCTGTGTGCCTACTTTTGATACGCCTAATCCTCGTGTTTGGCTATGACAAATTAAGGCAAGTTATTCTTGTCGCCGTATTACTTTGCTGTTCACCATGTTTTCCTATGTTGCCGTCCACATCCCCACTTGTAGCGTCGCTTATATTGCATATTTGCTTGACCCTATTCCGACAATAAGCTTAAAGCTGCAATCCTAAAGCGCCCTTCTGCCGCCGATGAATCCCGACTTTAGCAACTTCTTTCCGCCGTTGAGCTCAAGGAACACCCACCATCACAGCACATTCGCTAAATGCACTCCTGCGTCACCCCAGCCAAGCTGGACGACAGCGTTTTGAGTTAGTGTTGGACCAAGTGTCTTCAAACGAACATCACGATGATCCTCGCCGTGTCCACCTGTGAGGCATCTTTAGATAAGCTGGCAGAAACAGCATATAAAATCCACGCATGTTTTGAAAGCATCAAGTTTAGCACGCTGTCGGTATGCCCCCGAGTCGCCCACAGGAAACAACACACTCCAGTCGTTAGCACACTGGTTGTCCAAACTCGAACACCAACTTTCGAGCATTTTACACCTCCCAGTAGCCCTCGCTGACCACTATCTCTATATGGATGCACGTTTCCGCGGAGCGCGATACTTTACCATTGTTAATACCCCCGCCGTTTTGGTGAACATCTAGGAGTCGTCACCCTGTTTGCGCTCACCATAGGGCACTCAGAAAGTTGCATCAGGTTAACGAGCAAGCCAGCCAGTAATGGCGACGGTTGCAGCTTGGCAACCGTCTAGTCGTCTATTTTTCTTACATGACTCTGCAAGCAAGCTTCCCTTTCTTCTTGACATCGGCGCCAAGGTGAGCATTCTACCTCAAAGAACGGACAACCGCTGCATCCTACCTACCGGAATCACACTTCAGGTGGCTAACAGCACAGAGAACAACACGTACCGCCCTAAGCTACTAACCCTTGATATCGAACTCTGGTGCTCATTTCCTTTCGTCTTTCTCCTATCAGGTGCTCAACATCCTATCATTGGCATCGTCTTTCTTACGACTACGGCCTGAATGTAGACCTACGCTGCAGAAAACCTCGTGACAGGGTCACAACTCTTGCCGTCCCGTATAACGTTGCTTCGGTAAGCGCAGTCGGCCTCAGAATGTCACTTCTCACCGCTAGCCTATTCAGTGAAAGGCTTCATAACTGTCCTCTTTCATATTAGTCCTCCAACGATCCAACGCGTCACGCTGTGCACCATGTCAATAACAGCAAACCTGGTGATCCCCGACGTCGACTGTTGCCGTCCGACAAAATCGCGACAGCTAGGTTGAATTCTAGCGTACATTGTGTGCCCGCATCATCCGACCATCCAACACCTTGTGGTCTCCGTTGCCCATGGTCCTTAAGAATCCAAGCGGAAACCGACGAATATGTAGAAATTAGCGTGCGCTGGTCAGTGCTACAGACCCAGACGAGTATTCCGTTTTCCACATTCCCCGCCTCTCCGTCAGTTTATACGCCAAAGCTACTTGCCCTTTTAACTTCGCAGTGCATGCTATCAGAGGCAAGTTGAGCCCAAAGATATAACCAAAAGCGCCATATCCAGCTCCTTTGGGATTTGCGAATAGCTACGCTTGTCCGTTGATTTGCCAGACGCTACGCAGACTTTTCAATGGCTCTTTGACAAAGTACCTAGCGGGCTTGACTTCATTTTCCTTTACACCAGCTGCAGCCGTGAGACTAATTGGAATCACGAAGAACCTTTGTCTCTGTGGTAACCATGTGAGCAAGATCGATTGGCTCAAGCTCATTGGTTGGCTTGCTGACTCATTACTATTGGTTGTGTGCGTCTGTCGCTTGACTCTCCGTTTAACAAGG
>OX104065.1:94381978-94420567 GCA_944474145.2 Dicrocoelium dendriticum | reverse complement strand
GTACTTCCTTATTGGTTCATCCTTCTCCTTGCGAAACCTTATTGTACTCACCCAGTTAGACATTGTTCAGATTACAGCAGTCCGTTTCCGAGAGTGACCTTTTCGTATACAACACCGGCGTCGCGCCTTACGAACCTACGCCATGGAATTACATCCTCCTACAGTTTACTGGTCTGATCCGACCGTACGTCCTACCGAAAGTGCATGGGCCCAGTGGAAAACATCGTTTACAAACTACCTTGACCTACTACCTGCGGCTGCTAACTACACTGAAAGCCAGAAACTGAAGCTACTCAGACACCTACTAGGTGATGAGGGACAACGTCAATTTGATGCTTTGGAGCTGCAGTCACAAGATACCTTGGCGAAAGCGCTAGAGGTGCTGGACAAGTCATGGGGACAGCGTACAAATCTCTTCATGGCTCGCCTCAAATTCGGCCGACTTACACAGGAACCATCGGAAACTCTAGACGGTTTCGTTGATCGCCTGATTCGCGGTGTACGACCCTGCGAGTATCCAACCATACCGAAAAATAGAATCGAGGGTGTAATGCTAGTGCAGCAGTTGATTAGTGGTATCACCAACAACCGAATTCGGGAATGCCTACTTTCCGAAGACGCTTCTAAATTGACTTGGGATAAGGCTGTGGAATTAGCTCGCCTCAAAACATGTACGGCCGAACAGTTGCGATGTTTCGCCACCCACGCAGACATACAGGAGGTTTCCAAGATCCATCACTCGCCAACTGAATTTCAATCTCCACAGAAATGCTTCCGCTGCGGCAGCCTACAGCATAAAGCCAATTTTACCAAGTGCCCTGCCTTAGAAATGGATTGTAAAAAGTGCGGTAAGCGTGGACATTTTGCTCGTTGTTGTCGTTCAGCACGCATTTCTCAGTTGAATCCTACAGATTCCGTTCCTAATCAACAGTTACAGTCCTCTGAAAATGTATTTTCCATTGATAACACAAGTACTATGTCTAACTATCGTTCCAATTGTCCAGAGCCTAAACTACCTATGCCTGACATTCGTACTGTTACAGTTTTTGCACACGATAGAATAACACATGTTGTCATGGAACTTGATTCAGCCTCTCCTATCACTATAGTACCGAGTAGTTTTTATGACATTCACCTACATGACATGCCTATACATCCTTCAGCCTATCGATTTGACAGTTATACAAAGGCCCCGGTAGAAATACGAGGATTTGTGGTGATTGTGTTGCAACTTGGGGCCGTGAAATCATCAGTTGCTGTGTACGTTACCCGCGGAAATAACCGTCCCTTACTCGGACGCAACGCTATGGTTGCACTGGGAGTCACGCCGTCCCTAGCTCGTATGCGTATCATGGCAATTAACCTATCAGACCTACAGGTACGGTACCCGAAATTATTTGAACAAACAATAGGGCGCGCTCCGTCCTCCGTTCACCGCATATGTCTGAAGCAGGATGCTAAACCGGTAGCTGTTGCTCATCCACGTCCAATTCCTTTGGCCAGAAGAGAGGCTGTTTCGTCAGCATTACGGCAGATGATTGCAGATGATCTCATTGAACCCATTAACTGTTCTGAATGGGTCCACCCTATGGTTACAGTCCTCAAGAAGGACGGTACAGTAAGAATATGCAATGACCTGCAGGCCCTAAATCGGCAAATCGTGGTAGAAAAGTTTGTGCTTCCAACCGCGGATGAACTAATAGTTAAACTAGCTGGCGCCCGATATTTTTCAAAATTGGACCTTAGGAAGGCTTTCTTTCACATGCCTCTAAGTAAGGAGTCAAGACCGCTGACCGCATTTCTCACTATGGACGGACTCTTTCAGTACAAAGTCTTGCCAATGGGCATGAGTTCAGCTCCAGCAGCTTGGCAAAAGTTTATGGTTCACTCATTTGCCAATTTACCTGGTCAGATAGTATACATGGACGACATCTATGTATTCGGTAGGACTCCAGAAGAACATGATTCACGGCTGCGTGCTGTGTTACGTCGACTACACGATCTTAACCTCAGATTAAACCTCGAAAAGTGCCAATTTAATGCTAGTGCGATCGAGTTCCTGGGCCACATTATAACAAATGACGGTATGAAGTCGAGTTTTGACAACGCGCGTGCCATCACTGAGGCTCCTTGCCCACAGAACTCCACTGAAATAAAGCATTTTCTAGGTATGTGTTCTTACAACCTACGTTATCTGCAGGATTTCACAAATATTGCTGAGCCACTGCGTGAACTGACAAAGGAGAAAAGTGTATTTGTTTGGGGTCCACCCCAACAAAAGGCATTTGATGAGATAAAACGCCGCATTGCTTCCACACCAGTTATGGCGATTTTCGACGAGACGTGCCCAACGACTGTCTCTACTGATGCATCAAACATTGGGTTGGGTGCTATACTATCTCAAATTCAAAATGGGCATGAAAGAGTTATTGCTTACGCTTCCAGAAAATTGTCGGCGGCGGAGCTTTCTTACTCTGCCGGGGAAAAAGAAGCCCTTGCCTGTGTTTGGGCCTGTGAGAAGTGGAATCTGTTCTTGTTCGGAAGACCCTTCACTCTTCGTACAGACCACGCAGCGCTAACTAGTTTACTTACTCGAGGAACAAATGGCATCAGGCCACTTCGGATACACCGCTGGTATGCACGATTGTTAACGTACGTTTTTCAAATTAAATTCCGTCCCGGACGCAAAAACCAGGTAGCGGATGGGCTCTCTCGACTACCCCTCAACGAAACTGAAAATAATGAGGATGATAATGAGAGATTACTGGTGTCTTCGCTGAGTAATGAACCAATCTCAGCCCTGACTAGGGAAGAACTCCAGAAGGCGACTCAGGAAGATGAGGCACTCTGCCACGTTCAGGAGTTTCTGCTAAACGGTTGGCCACAAAACAATAAGATCACAGGCGAGTTTCGTCCGTACTACGTGTTGCGTCACGAACTTTCATTTATAGATGGATGTTTAATGCGTGGCGAAAAGTTTGTGGCTCCTCGGAGCTTGATACAAAAGATCATGCTATGTGCTCACGAAGGCCACCCTGGTATCGTTCGTACGAAACGCAAGGTTGACGCATGTTTCTGGTGGCCCAAAATGTCACACGAAATAGAAAACCTTGTTCATGACTGCTATTCATGTCAAAGGGCAGACAAGAGTTCAAGGCCGGTTTCATCCCCTATACAACCCATTGACTATCCTATGCGACCGTGGGCCAAGATAGCTGTTGACATCATGGGTCCATTTAGCTCAGCGCCTCAGCATCAAAGGAACTGTTTGGTAGCGACCTGCTTCTACAGTAAGTGGCCGGAAGTCCATTTGTGTGGAGAGGTGACTACTGCCAGCATTATTCGATGGCTGAAATATATGTTCTCCCGCTTCGGATTACCAGAGGAGATAGTGACGGACAACGGGCCGCAGTTTACAAGCCATGAGTTTCGTTCGTTCCTTCAACTTCACGCTATCCGACACTCACGTACAACGCCGTATAATCCAGCGGCAAACGGCATGGTAGAGCGGTTCAATCGATCCTTGAAAGAGAGTATCCAAGCTATTCGCTTATCTGGTACAGGTTGGGAGGATGCAGTTCTACAAGCACTATTTTCTTACCGAACCGCACACCACCGAGCTACAGACAAAACGCCAGCTGAACTCATGCTTGGGCGTGTCCTTCGGACAAAGTTGAATGCCGCACTTCCAATTCCTGTAACCAATAATTCCGACGAGTTAGATCGTCGCCATCGATATCAGACCACTTACCAGAAGCATACTACGCCGCTCCAGCCCGGAACATTCGTGCGCGTGAAGGTAAACGCTGCATCAAAAGGACAACCCACGTTATCAGATCCGATAAGAATAATGCATGCATGTGGGCCAGGCACTTACCGGCTGGAGGATGGCCGAACAGTCAACTCCCGGCGATTATTCACAAGTACCAGACGACCGAGGCAAATACCACCAAACTTCACTGACGAGACAACGCAAAGCACGCAGCTCCGCAGGACGAGCCGAGAACAAAGACGGCCGTATCGATATGGTTTTGACGCCTCATACGATTAAGCGGAGAGGTGATGTTGTGTATTCTGTCAGCTGTCTGGGCGTCTAGTCTAGACAGACACGTGCACACAACCCAGACACACACACACAAAGCGTCTAATTCTCTACTTCCTTATTGGTTCATCCTTCTCCTTGCGAAACCTTATTGTACTCACCCAGTTAGACATTGTTCAGATTACAGCAGTCCGTTTCCGAGAGTGACCTTTTCGTATACAACACTCTCCTGTGACAGATCGGTAGGTCAGGAACTAAGCCTTCGTTCTGGATATGATAAGTTGATCATCTGCAGAACAACGTGAAGTCTTGAAGAATATACGTTGAAATATGTTGAAGTCTTGAAGGACGAGATAGGTTCCGAAGAAAGAATAGCTGAACCCCCGGGATATGTAGTAAAATTGCTTAGAAATAAGGGAAACCACGGCCATTTGAGCGGTCAAAGCGGATTGAAGAGCTTAGAATGACCGATTGTTCAAGCTTTGTATTGGCAGGAGAATGTGCCTTCCGTAGTCGAAAGTCCTCCAGCCAAGAGATATGTGGAAAAAGTATTGTTAGGTAAATTGGACTCAGTGGTTTATGCCGCGGAAGAATTGTATCAGTGCAAGATATTGATTGATTTGTCCGGTAAGTATGTTGTAAAAAGGTTGATAATTTTTCGCTCATGTCCAGGTAAAGAGACTGTGTGCCTTGTATTGTTGTCGAAACGGAGGACAAATCCTTGGGTGCGTGTCGCCGTACCTGTGACAGACTCGGGAGAAAAAAGGAAACGAACAGAGACAGCCACACAGACAAAAGAAAGGAATGCATCTGGAATGCAGTCAATCAATTGCGGCGATGCCCGAACTATTGTACCCTATGCATGTAATTGTTATTGAAATATCGCATATACACGTATATCATAAGTGGCGAAATACGACGAGAATCGAGCAGAACACGGATCAGTAAGGAATGAAAGCTTGAAGATGAAGCAGAAGTGTTTGGGGAAGGGTCAGAAAGCAAACGATCGTTTAGATGAGACTGGATAAGTCAGCAAGATGAAGCTAGGCAATCAGCTTAAAGTAGAGATAACAGTAGTAAATGTCACGAGAAAGAAAATTTGCGGGACTACAGAGGCTATATAAAAAGCCCGTTAGCATATCAAAGGAAGCTCTCAAGCTAACGGACAGGGTGTGTTGTGACTGCACAGCCTAGAACACGTGCGTCTCCGATTTCTGGAAACAGTCAGAAAGTAGGAGACTGGTCAGACGAGGCTAGGTGGAGCCAGGCCCGAAGTGTTATCCGTCCAATGGATAAAGGAAGGCAGACAGAGCGCGAAAATGAAAGAATGTAATCGTGAAGGAGACACTTAAGGGGAAGTGGAAGAGCCTACAAAAATCCCGAGGCGTTGCGAACCGACCTTTGTACCTGTCGATGACTTAAAAGTATGAGCTCAGGATTCGAAAAGCAGGAGACCATGGAGATGAGAGGAGGATATCGGCTCATGGAGAGAAAGCCGCATTATAAATGTCAGAACGTTAACAGAGCGTCAACAGGATAGAAGTGTTAAGGATGAAAGCGGATATACTAGTGATGAACCATGAGCAGCAGTGCTCTGGAGGCGGGGGAGACAGAGCATTGCGTCTGCAGAGACTAGAGCATTTAGAACTCAGAAGTCTGAGAGTGGTCAGAAGGCAGGAGGCCGTACAGCCAGAACCAGATAAGTCAGACTAGAGTGTGAAAAAAGGCTCTATGGGTGAGAAGAGAAAGAAAAAGAAAGCCAACGATATGTTCCAGGTGCTTGCGCAGACCGTTGGAGCTATCGGCTTCTGATCATTAGGGTCACGGAAGTCGGAAGGTACGAGATCGTTGAGACGAGCCCAGAATGTCAGCTCGTAGGGTGAAAGTCGTATTAGTAAAGTCTAAGTGCTGACAGAGAGCATCAACAGAAATGGACATGTTAAGGAAAAAAGGGGACATGATAATAAGGTTCAATCATGACCAGCGGTGGTCTTGCGGTGAGGGTAACAGACTTTCGTCGGCAGGGTCTAGATCACAGAAGTCCGAGCGATGTCAGAAGACGGGAGAGCGTACAGTCAAACCCGGGTAAGTCAGCAATATGAAGCTAGGCCTCCAAAGTAAGGTGGGAATAAAGTAATGAGTGTCATCAGAAAAGCAGTTTGGGGAGCAAGTGGCTATATGAAAAGGCGGTTGCATGCAGAGGAACGGTCTCAGGATAAGGGGGACAGAGCACCAGGACAACAAAGCCAAGATGGTTAACGTTTGGAATGTAAGGAAGTAGTCAGAAAGCAAGTGGCTGGTCAGACGCCGCTAGAGCAGCGCCAGATCCGGAGAGTTTCCTGACCAGTGGAAACAGGAATGCAAACAAAATGAGAAAAGGAAAAGTTTTCATTGATGAGTGGAAAAGTCAGCGATATTCCCGACGTGATATGAACAGACCTTTGGGTCGGCCGGCCCCTGCTCATTAGGGTCACAGAAGTCGGAAGGTGGGTCGTTCAGACCAGACTAGAAAGTCGACTCATAAGGAGAAAGGCGTAATAGTAAGCTATGAATTTTGTCGGAGAGAATCAGCAGGAATGGACACGTTAGAGAGGAGAGGGGACATGATGATAACGATTAGTCACGACCAGCAACGTTCTTGAAGTGAGGGTAACAAAGTGTAGCGTCGGCAGTGACTAGAACAGTTAGATTGTAGAAGTCCGAGACAGGTCAGACAACAGGAGACCATTCTGCCTAACACTGATCAATCAGGTCACGGCAGTCAAAAGCAAAGAGACCACTGAGACGGGAAAGTAGACTGCTAAGTCTGCCCATCCCTAATCATCCAGGTCACAATAGTCAGAAACAAAGCGACCATTGAGACGAGATTAGAAAATCAGCTCAAAGAGTGAAAACCGTAGGATTTAGGTCAGAAAGCAGGAGACCGTTCAGAGGAGACCGGATAGGCCAGCAAGATGAAGCTATGCCGCCAAATTAACTTGTGGATAGCAGAGATGAGTGTCATAAGAAGAGGGACGACAGCGGCTATATGAATAGCCAGTTAGCATGCCAAGGAAAGGTCTGGAGATGAAGGGAACAGAGCGTTTGGAATGTAGAGCCTCGAGTGATAACTTCTCTGATGTCTGGGAGCAGTCAGAATCATGAGACTGGTCAGCCGAGGATAGATTAGAGCCAGGTCCGAAGAGATTTACGTCTAGTTGAAAAGTTGATGCAAACAGAGTGCCAAAAGGAAAATACTCTATTCAGAAGAGGTGGAAAAGACAAAGATGTTCTACGGGTTATGGGAGTAGACCGACAAGTCTGCCCAACCCTAATCATTCAGGTCACAATAGTCAGAAGCAAAGAGACTATTGAGATGAGATTAGAATATCAGCTCAAAGAGTGAAAACCGTAAAATTTAGGTCTAAGTAATAAAGGGAAGCATCGGCAGAAAGGGGACATAGTAATAAGGATTAATTAAGGCCAACAATGCATTTCAGTTGAGGGTTGCAGGACGTTACGTCGGCAGAGCCTAGGTCATTGGGATCTCAGAAGTCCGAGGTAGGTCAGAAAGCAGGAGACCGTTCGGACGAGTCCGGATAGGCCAGCAAGATGAAGCTAGGCTGCCAAATTAACTTTCGAGCAACAGTAAGGTGTGTCATAAGAAAAGAACCTTTCGGGACGAAAGTGACTGTATGGTCAGCCATTTAGCATGCCAAGGAAAGGTCTGGAGATGAAGGGAACGGAGCGTTTGGAGTGTAGAGCCTCGAGTGTCAGGGAGCAGTGAGAAAAATGAGACTGGTCAACCGAGGATAGATTAGAGCCAGGTCCGAAGAGATTTACGTCTAATTGAAAAATTAATGCAAACACAGTGCGAAAAGGAAAATACTCTGTTCAGAAGAGGTGGAAAAGCCAACGATAAACCCCGGGTTATGTGAGCAGACCGATAAGTTTGCCCATCCCTGGTCATTCAGGTCACAATAGTCAGAAGCAAAGAGACTATTGGGTTGAGATTAGAATATCAGCTCAAAGAGTGAAAACCGTAGAATTTAGGTCTAAGTGATAAAGGAAAGTATCGGCAGAATAGGCACGTACAGGAAGAAAGGGGGCATAGTAATAATGATTAATCAGGACCAGCAATGCATTTCAGTTGACGGTTGCAGGACGTTACGTCGGCGTAGCCTAGGTCATTGGAAATAACTAACCAAAGAAATACCGTTTTGCCTCTAGACGGCGCGTGGCACGCCTGTTTGCACTAAAATATAACATAAGTAAATATTTTATTCCCGAAAGCGCGACCCGTTCACGTAGGAATGACAAATAAGTAAATAAGTATTTGTCGAGAATGCGTGACACGCTTTTTGGGCATGGTCAGAATAATGCATTGTTTTACGTAATAGCATACTAGGCAAGTCCAAGAACAACAACAATCAGGTGAAGTCAGTTGTGTGGGCCCATAAGGCCCAAAGAATGGATGAACTTTAGCCTCGAGGGTATCGTGGCCTGCCCCCGCCGTCATAAGCTGCATTACAAAGGCAAGCTGGTTCACACAGTACGAAATGTAGGATATGAAGTACGAGGAAACGAAATAAATAAATAAAATAAATGCTTCATTTTCGTATACGTCGAAGCACACCAAAGCTAGAATGAGCTAGACGTTACAAGCGATTGTTTCACAACAGGCATGTCGCTTTGCATGAAACGTGGTTTGAAGGGTATATAGAAGTTACATAAATAGCGAATGCATTGGTCAGGAACGAAACCATTGAAAACGTGGTGAAATTTTGTGGTCAAACATGTGGAAAAGCGCAACAACTAGGGTGGAGACGGAAGGTAGAGACAAGGAAGTGTCTTTTAGTCTACATGGCAAACATACCTTAAATGATGTGCAATGTCATTCTGGTTGACTTGCCAATGTGGGTTTATGGCGGTGAATTTAGCCCGTGGCGCGTCACCACAGCCACGTTGCGGCCTTGATAACCAGACGTTTGTGGCTTTGTACAGGGAGAACGCTTGTCAGGTGCAAAGCCACCACGTCCTGGAACACTGCTCCCAATCCGGTTGAATAGTGCTATATAACTGACAATGAATCGTATCGACCGATTTCACACCCTTAGATGTCAGGGAACTTTGTATTTCTACACAGATATCAGGTGCTTTCTTGAATGGGAAGAGTTGCACGGGAGTCATGTCCGTATCACACACCAATATCGGGTCCGTGCACTACGCCTGGAACACACCATCGCTCAGGCTCCGCGTTCCGTGCGCTTCAATCCCCGTAATACAAAGTGCTGGCGTTTCCCTTTGTAGGGGTGCGGGCCGGCTCCAATGAAGACATCTGCACCCACGCACATGCCTCCAGGACTGAATCAATTGGGGTTAGCGCTGCATATAAGGTGGGTCGTTGTACCTACAGGTGGGCGCAAGCAATGTTGCGCGAATTATCATGCCCACAACCTGAGGAGTTGTGTGGCCAAGGTGGTTGCCCGAATCCTGCTTAACCGCCTCGTCAATCAGGTTGTGGAACCGAATGTGGCGGAAGCGCAAGGTGGATTTCGTTCGGGTCGCAGCACTATAGATTTGGTGTTTTCCGCTCGTCAGTTGCAGAAGAAGTGCAGAGCAAGGCACCAGCCATTGTACTCACTTTTTGTTGACTTCACCAAGGCATTTCATACGGCGAACCGCGAGGCATTGTGGCTGGTGTTGGGTAAGTTTGGTTGTCCGCGTAAGATTGTAAGTTAATTTGAATGTCTGCACAGTGGTACGCGAGCGAGGGTGCAGCTGAGTGGAGAGACCTCGGGTGACTTCGAATTTGTCTCTGGTGTGAAGCAAGGCTGTGTCTTAGCTCCTGCCCTGTTTAATATATATCTTCATGCCATGATGTCTTGTGCTTCTGATGCGGCTTGTGCTTACGATATTCGTGTGGAGCACCGTATTGATGCTGGGTTGCTGAACATCCGTCCTTTCGGTGCGAGAACTATAATCTGTGAGATAACTATCCGGATGTTGCTGTTTGCTGACGACTGTGCTTTGTTTTTACACAGCGCGGATGAGTTGCAGCACCCGACTAGTGCTCCGGCTTTGACAGCGGCCAAATTCGGGCTCACCATCAACACAAGCAAAACTGTCTGTCTCTTGCAGCCATCACTGGAGATGCAATCTTCAACATTGTCGCGAATTAGCATTGATTCTGCAGTACTGGAAGCCACCTCCCGCTTCAGCTACCTTGGGAGTGTGATGTCGACTGACCAGCGGCTACACGTGTAGTTGCGTAATCGCGTGTCGAAGACAATAGCAGCATTCGGGAAGCTTGAGTACCAAGTGTGGGAGAACCATCAGCTTAGCATTGGCACAAAGCTGATGGTGTACAAATCCATGGTACTGCCCGTTCTTCTATACGGCAGTGAAACTTGGACGATGTACCAGCTGGATGTGCGATATCTCGAGCGGTTCCATCAGCAGTGTCTGCGACGAATTTTGCGCATCGGTTGGTTCGCCAGAGTTGCAGACACGGACTTGTTGCGCCGAAGTGGGACGTATGCAGTGGACTGCATACTTTTACTGAGACACCTGAGATGGCTTCGTCATGTGTGGCGTATGGATTCGACTCAGATACCGAAACAACTCTTATACGCTGAACCCTTATACGGACAACTTGGGTTTCAGCGTGCGTAGTGTAAACAGTCTGGGCATTACATGTGTAGTGCAAACGACAGATGTAGGCAGAGAGTACCTTACTCTTCAACGTGTCAGGAAAATATTGAATTATGATCCTAGTCGCCCTGTCAGTATGTAGTTGTGGGCAGTGACTTCATTCATTGGCGAGTCACATCCGCTACTTCGCAGTGTTGTTAAGCGGACATATGTGGCTTTTATAGGGAGAACGCTTGCCAAGCGAAAACCCATCAAGTCCTGGAACACTGTCAGAAAACAGTTTGTAGACTATGTAAAACTGGCAGAGCAGCTTGCCGACTGATTTCACCCTCGGTTTTCCGTGGTCAACTGATCTCCACTTTCCTCTGTTAGTTGATCAAGTATCTTTGGTCAGGGCGGCTATAATGGCTGAGGCCCATGGAGGGTGAGACCTTCACGAAGAGTCGTCTTTGTGAGTGTCTAGTTGAGCAAAATGTCAGTTGCTTGCGTCTGGATTTTTCAGGTTTATGTATACTTTTCAGGAATGTGAAGGCCTCGGGTCCAACTATCGATACTGAACAACGGTCGTGGTAGTGAGTGCAGTTGTATCCATCTGTTGTACATCCATATTCTTTGTAGGTCCTTGTGGGTTATGTCCTGTCCCAGTCAGAAACTTTTTCTCGGTCCAATTCTAGAGCCCCAAGAAGTTCCGGACCTCGGAGAAAAGGGAAGGCGAGAGACAAACAAGGCCGCAAAGAACAGGCCTGGAAACATACATTGTTTAAGTCCTATGGTATAACATTAAGTAGAAACAAATGATGTACAAGGTACAACAATGCTTGTGCTGAAAGTGTCTTGAATGTTCTACGAAAGCAATGGCCGTATAGGTTGGTTGCTACCATCTACATGGAACACAGAGCGCTGCGCCATTGAGCAAAGAACGCAGTAGCGGTTTGCTATGACGCGACTATTGCGTGGGAAGACAGAAAGCAGAATTCAAATACCAGCTGGTAGCCAACCTACTTTGTTAGGGAGCGCAGAATAAGTAAGTGAAGGTATAAATGGCATGCGATGAAAGAGATTCAAAGGTCAAATGGTGGTAAGTCAGCGGATGGATAGGATTCAAGAGCTGAGTAGAAGTCTTCTAGGGATCAAGCCAGAAAGGCGACATGAGGGTATTAACAGTGTAGTGCTATGGCCGACTGAGAGGGGAGAAGCGTGTGAGAGAGCTTACCTCCTACATAAGTGAGTGTCGAAACCTTATCTGCTGCAAACCGACACAGTACAATAGGTGAGAAAGGATTGATCGATAGATGTGAAGTAATAAAGATCAGTTAAAGGAAAGCAAACGTTCGGAACAAATGTATACGTAGCGTCGCGAAGAGAAACGAGTTATTCTAGAGTGCTAAGAAAATAGTATTAGGGTACGCTGACCCAGGAAAAGCCAGTAAGTCTGTTGGACTCATAAATGGGTAAGTGTCGCAAACATAGCAGCGAGTAAGTGAGAAATGAACACCTATAAATGAGAAGCTAACGGGCGTCTGTATACTGACCAGATGAGAGGAGTGATGAACTAAAAAGCTAAGAAGGGTTAATTGACGGAAGGACAGCGAATAGCTGGAATGCAAGCGTACATTAAGGTTGCTGAGGACATCAGAACCTGAGGCCTGACCGCAGCAGCTAGGGTGCCCAGATTATAGTACCAAGTTGGATAGGGCCACGGAATGCTAGCCCGAGAGCTGGAGGATTGCAGGTAAAAATGCCTAAGACAATACAGCGAGTGAGCGATAACTGAACATCTAGAAATGTGAGGCAAAACAGCGGTTGGCGCTAAGAACATGGATATGCTTGCACGACAGAAGAAAGCTAAGAAAGTTTTCGTGATAGAAGGAGAGCGGACGAGAGAAGCACAAGCATTCAATGACGTTGTTAAATAGTTCAGAGCATAATAGACTAAGATGCATAGACGCGCAGCTAATCAAATCATGCTGGGTTGCTAATGGAATATAACTAAGGAAGCCTGAGCCGGGAGAAGCCATGGAGAGAGCTGAACTACAATTAATTAGGTGTCGCAGATGAGCAGGTGACAACTGTGCATCTAGCAAGGAAGCCTTTGCCGGAAAAAGCCGGTGAGAAAGCTGGACTTTGGTAAAAGTAGATGTCATACACGTAGCAAGTAATAGATAAATGAACGTCTAGAAAGGAGCGCTGTGCACTAACTACTTGAGTTATGTGTGCTCCGCAGCAGAGAGCTAGGAAAGGTTTCATGAAGAAAGGACAGCGAACGGATGATGCGCAAGCATACAATACGGCTGTTAGGTAGTTCAGAGCGTAGAGGCTAAGACACAGCGACGCCCAGATAATCAAGTTATACTAGGGTGCTAATGAGATAAATATGTTGCCGCGAGAGAGATCTAAATTTCAATTGGCGGTAAGGTAGCGGAAAGGTTGGATGCAGATATTCTAAAGGAATAAAGGTTATTGAGATACGGAGTGGCTCCTGACAAGCTCAGCATAATAGCAGCTGCATAGGGCCTACGACCACTAGCTGCTTACCAATCAGAGGTGAGGATGCTTTGAGGCATCACCACATTCATAAATGACGGTGTTTTCTGCTACGAGCTGCGCTGCTGTTCATCCGAACTGTGAGTATTGGATATGGCGGTGTATTGGTACGTCATTGGCTTTGATAGGCGTGCTTTTTGGCTTTCGCTGTTGTTAGGTTGGCTTGTGTTATTCAAGGTTCTCTGAGTTGGAAGCCAAGTACAACTCTTGGATCCGTTGTTGTCGTTAACCAACAGAACGGAAGAATCGGACTTTGCAAGTAGATAAGGTTTTCGGTGTGGGATGCGTTGGAGCGTTACTACATTGATAAATAGAGGTGATGGCTTCGGTGACCTACGCTCCAATGCTTCTGAGTTGTGAATATTGTAATCGGCGTTCCTGTGCCAGGCTGGTGTTGAAAGTCATGCTTTAGGGCGTTTCCTGTTGTATTATTGACGTGAGTTGTTCGAGACTCTTGGGGTTGGAGACCTATTGCGCCTACCAGGCCGATTGTTGCCAGTAGGCAAGTAAACAACAGAATCAGGACTGTAAGTCTGACCTACGAGGCCAATAGTAGACTCAACACTAATGTACGAGTTGCTATGCGAACTTTCACTTGCAGTAACAACGGCAGTGGCGGAGTGAGGGTGAAAAAGACTTGTTCAATGTAGTCTGAAAGAAGCGTTCTGTTGGGTGGGTTTCGCGGTGAGAGAGCGTTTCTGCTTAGGGTGGGTGACAGCAGGCAACGGAGTAGACAAGTTAGATACCCTGTTAAGAATGTTATTAGATGGTTGACCAGGTGGAACGTCAGTGTCATGCATGCCTGAGTAGCTATAAGTCACATCGCTAGTGGAATCGATGGTTATAGCAGCCAGTGCAGGTTTTGTATTTGAGGTGAGATCTTGTTTTGGAGACAAGTCGAGGTCTATCGCTGTCACTATGGTGGGTTTGACCAAAGATTTTGCAGATGAGTCAATAAGAGCATTGTGCTTGCCCTCTGGCTTGGTTGACGACATTAAGGATCTTTGAAGTGGGGTTTTGTCAGGCTTAATGATAATCGGCTCAAGGTTTGCCCCCTTGGACGCAGCCAGCCTACGGCATATGAATGCTTTAGCAAGATGTGAAGTATGAAAAGTCAAAACTATGGGGCAAGTGCGTGTTTTGCTAGACTTGGGTAGCTGCTTGCACACACAGTAATCTGGTGGTTTGTTGCATACACTCAGAAGAGAACGCTTCACAATTCAAGTGGCAAGCGATCAGGTATGTTGAATATGACGGCGTTCTGGAAATGACGTACACGTTCCGTTACTTCTTCGCTAAGTACTGCTAATAATTCGCCAGCCGCGTTCAGTCCATTCGGATCATCAGTTTCCATTAATCCCGAAAGAACCGACAGTGGTTTCAGGTTCTCCAAAGTTGTATTCATCACAACCAGCTCATATTTAATCATGCTAAGCTCACTTTCTAATTGGGGAATTTTGACTTGAGCTGCACTAAATGGGCCATTAAGTATGACCCTGCAATCCTTCACCACTGATAAATATGCTGGGTGTGCTGTCGTTGCTGCTGTTTGCACTGCTCTCTTTGCAGAAACTGAGGGAGTACAACCCTTAGCACACATTGAGCAGGAGTAAACAAAGTATGACAAAGCAGTAGACAGAGTGAAAACCGTAAAAATTGGTACCACACGAAAAACGATCGAGAGTTGCAAAACGAGGACGGAATTAGTACAGAATATATTGTGTTACTGCTTAATAACACAAAATGACCGACAGAGATTTATACTCAAGTTTCGAAAATCTGAACAGCAACGCGAAAAATACGCATCCCAACACGGGGTGACGATTAATGCGGTATAGTGGTCGTTTGGTGTCGACTCTGTCAGTTTTCTCTGCCACCATCGCTCTCCTGCAAGCGTCGTGCCACGGCAGGATAAAATTACGGCCATCATCAAACAGCTGTGAAGCTTTGATGGCCTCAACAACTTTTATCGATATTTCATACCTAGTTACGCTTCGCTTACGCAACCCCTGGGACCTTCTCCGGGGAAGGCTAAGAAATTTGATTTTCCTGCCGCAACGCGCGCCGCCTTCTAGGCTTTGAAAGGAGCCGTCGCCAACCTAGCTTCTATAGCGCATCACGACCCGGCAGCCTCACTGTCGCTTAGTACCGACGGTTTGGACGTGGCAGTTGCTGCAGCCTTCAACAGTAGGTAGGTGACGCTTGGCGGCCGTTGTCACTTATCTCTAAAAGTTCGCAAACTGCCGAATCTCGTTACAGATTTTTCGGTGGAGAACACAGCCAGTTATTTATCCATACATCATTTCCGAAATGTCAAGGAAGATCGCTTCTTACCCGTCTTCATAGACCAGAAACCCTTGACATATTTGCTTAGTTGGACTACCGACTGATACTCTCCTGGTGAGTCGCGCCACCTGGACTATATCGCTCACTTTACGGCCGATATACGACATGTCTCAGGTATGCTCAACGCCTTCGTCGACGCACTTCCAGAATCCGAGCGACGTCCGCTGACTCCGGCACCCATACCAAGTTGCCAGCCATGGGCGCAGCGCAACTCAATGATCCTGAGGTTGCTATACTGCGCAGGACGTGCACTCCGTTCCGCTGACATCATCAGAAGGAACTATTCCTTGCGGTTTATCGCTGGGCACGCTGCGCTCCATCGCCTCACGCTTGTTTTCGCAGACCTTGTTCAACAATTTGCATGACTTGTCTCATCCAGACGTTTGTGTATCGGTTAAACTCGTAACCACACAGTCCGTCTGGGTTATTGTCAGTAGTGACATTCGTACTTCGGCTGCTGCTTGCCTTCGGTGTCAACACGCAAAAGTGCATAAGCACGCGAACAGCCCAATAGGAACCTTTCCGACGCCAGCTGTAAGTCTTCACTACATGCACATCGACCTCGTAGGCCTTCTGCCGTCTTCGAAAGGTTCTGTATATCTAAGTACCTATGTCGATTGATTCACTTGATGACCAGAAACTATTCCCACACCTAACTGCCCTTCGGCAATGGTAGCGAAAGCTTTTCTGGAGCGATGGGTTGCTCAATGCGGCCGTCGCGCCATCATGATCACCGGTAGACGGTCACACTTCTCGTCGACTTTTGCCACTTTGCTTGAGGATTTAGGCTGTCGTCACGTTCAGAAGACGGCGTATCATCTGGCCACTAGCGGCATGCTGGAGCGTGGTGACCGCCAGTTGAAGGCAGCGCTACGTACACACGCAGGTTCTTCATTGTCTGAAACACTTCCTTTTGTCTTCCTAGGCTAAAGAAACACAGTTAAAAATGATTTCGGTGCAACCCCAGCGCAGTCGGTTTAAGGCTGCACGCTGCGTTTGCCTGGACAACTGGCGGCCCCAGCCCCGTCTACTTTCTCATTTAACTGTGGGAGGTACGCCGACCTTGTTGTTCACCAGACGTGTTAGCTAAGACCGCCCGCACCACGATCACAGAAGACACCAATGTATGTGTCCGGGAAGCTGTCTACATCTTCACGCCTCATCCTCCGCGCAGACGGTATTAGGTAGCCGCTCCAGTCGCCGTAAGTAAGACCATTCAAAGTGCTACACCGTACAAATATGACGAACGCTATTGCCGAAGCAAATTAGTCACCATCAGTCGCCTCAAATCAGCTTTCATCGAAGAGGTTGCTTAGCCTATGGCCACTTCGAACGCTTCTTGTGACGCTACGAATAATCGCGCCAAGTCACAATCACCCAGCTTTCATGCAACACCTACTGCTTTAGATTCACAGGCTAGGGACATTCCGACGTCATTGTCTACGATGAAGCTGTCGCCTCCCACCATCAATCGCCGTGGTTGGGAGGAGCGTAAGTCCTTTCGCTTTTCCGAGGATATACGGTATAGACTTTTAGGTTTGTAAATATTTGCCCCCAATTTTGTCGACTAAAGTTTTGAAAAGAAAGTTCAAAAGCTTCCGAAAGCCTTTTAGCTATGTACAAAAACCAAATAATCCTAAACGCTTGCACGTGGATCATTCGTTTGTTCTTTTAGGCGTGTTCTGCATGTTTTTCTGCTTTCGCATCTCCACATGCCCCAACCCTCCCTTTCGATCCACTGGCCCTCACGAGCGATCTATCCGAGGATGGTCAGAGTCAACGAGGCTCCAGCAGCGACCCCAGTTTGTCTCTTCGTAGGTCGAAGTTCGTTTCTTCGTGGGACGACGCTCGTTACTCCGTGGGACGATGGTCTTTTCTCCCATGGACCATGGTCGTTTTGGCTCGGGGCGGCGTTCGGCCCTCGGAGATACCACACCCAAGCACACCTTTTGGCAGCAGAGAAGGTTGAGGACCTGTCGGCCTTTCTTCTTGGCTAGCCAGTATTTTGAACTCCGACAAGCTCCCTCCAACGACGCACGGAAATGCACCCTGCCCTGCAAGCATTAAATTATGTTTCACGAACGGCACAGAGGACTTCGACTTCCGGCGAACCTTCATTTGATCCGAACCCCCTCTTACACACCCACTCTGCACGATCTTGCCCTACCAACGTTGATTCACTCGTCATTGTCGACACTAAGGTCTTCTTCTGTTCAACCTTCTTGGGGCGTCCTGTAGCACCCCAATAGCTGAATATTATCCTTTGTGTACACTTCCACTGATGACCAATGGTACACTATTCTTTCCTATTTTAATCGCCCTTACATTGCGTCCCTGTTTACCTACATCCGGTTTTACACTTGACCGTCTTGTAAGTATCTACACTAACGTGCTGCTCCTTTCTCGCCTCATTCTTCCGCCTGTTCTTGTAGCCCATCGAATACAGTCCACTGTGTCTGACTCCAGTTGCCTTCCGATTTCCGCGCTTAGTTTCACGCACTGTCCCGGACTAGTTTTTACTAGTCCTACAGTTCACAGCGGCTTCCCGCATAGGTCGGTTCTTGGCCCCCTGCTTTGCACCTTGTTTGTTTTCGGCTTACCCGACGAACTGGAAGTACCATCTCTAATGTTCGTGGACGATTTAAAGTTCTGGTCCAAAGTAAATAATTCTAGTGGTACATTGGTCCCACACAGCTCTAGACGGACTATGAAACTGGTCCGTGTTGTGGAAGCTGCCTATTAGTAGCGCTAGATATGCAGTTTTGAGAGTAAGGTCAGACTACCCACGGACGCACTATTCATTCAACGGTAACGAAGTTTCACTTGTTTCACTACAAACTGACCTTGGCGTCATGCTGTCGTCTGATTTTACATCTGGTAGACGTTGAATGGTAGCTGCTCGCAAAAGGCTTGTATCCACCAGATGTCCTCCGTCGAAGAGCCTTGAGTGTCACTACCCAGACGAGTCTTTCTGTATCACATTCTTGCCGGAAA
Organism: Dicrocoelium dendriticum; assembly: GCA_944474145.2. Lineage (NCBI taxonomy): Eukaryota > Metazoa > Platyhelminthes > Trematoda > Plagiorchiida > Dicrocoeliidae > Dicrocoelium > Dicrocoelium dendriticum. The sequence continues at coordinate 94,402,008 of OX104065.1, read as the reverse complement.
GCAGCTTCTGCTGCTAACCGCATGGTGGGATGTTTGAAACGAGCCTTCGGTCAAATTGACCCCAGCAAGTTCCGCCTCCTCCTCAACGATTCGCTTTGCATCCACCTAGGATTCGATAATCACTTTTGATGCCCTTGGTTGCTGAAGGACCAATGTATACTCGAAACCCAAAAACGTCGAGCTACAAAACTGGCACGAGATCTCAAACTTCCAGATTATCCATAACAACTTCACTGGCTGGGCCTCTACTCGCTAAAGTAGCGCCGTCTCCGGGGCGATTTGATTCCGGGATTTACGATCTTATCCAACTCTGGACATCCCTCTCTCCACCTACTCACACCGCACTAATCTTGGTCGCACCTACGTGGCCATCCACTGAGGCTCACACATCAGCACTGTCGGCTGGACTGCAGACGACACTACTTCGCTTTGTGCAACTGCTGCCGGTGGAATGCTCTGCCCGCCGATTTAATCTTGGCACCCACTGCGGCGGATTTTAAGACCCACCTGGACTGTCATCTGGCCGACCTACTCTGCGATCTTTCTAAAACAACTACCTACTTGACGGAGTTACTTTTCTTTTTCTTCCCCAGCTTAACGCCTTGACCGTTTTGTAGGGCGTGGTTGGACGTCACGCTTTGAGCCTGGGTGCATTCTGCTTCGATGCCGCATAAGCCCGATGAAGGTAGGGCTAACCTGCGAGTCCAGCCCGCTAAGAGGTCGCTTGGCCTTTCAACAGCTTCGACATGAACACTTTTACCCTATGGGTCATGTAAGTCCGGAGATTTTATTCTTGTTAACTACAACGTTCGAATTAAGGTAGCTGCCGTACCTTGAGAGTTTACGCAAGTTGAATAGGTTTTCGATATACTACAAGCGATTGCGGGGTGACCTGTGTTAGTTCTGCACTTTTCTCCCTATTCCGAATAAAACATCCAAAAATTTGTCCGCAAATTTTCCAACCCAGCCGAAGAAAAATCAACCTTCCAACGACCTTGACCACGAAAAACATGTTAACCATAACGCTGCCATCGTAGCCAAAAGGGCCACCATAACGCTGTACAATTGTGCCAGACTTACGCCAAGTATATAGGGGCTCAATGACTATTGGTTGCTGGAAAACATAGGTCAACTGGTAAAATTGGTAGCCTCCCTTCCTACACTTCTTATGCAGGCTATCACCTGGAGGATTGGAGGGTTCCGGAACTTTCAGAATCAATGTACGATGGAAGATAAACAATTAATTGCTAAAATAATGGTTTTCCTTTATGTTTTTTCCCATTTCGCGGTTACCCGTCCTCCGGAAAGAGCAGCCATGTTGTATGATGCTAGCCTAGGATTGACCTGAAGCCTCCTGAAAAGGGTTCTTCGCCTAGCGGTCCATCGCCTTAGCCGTAGTGTTCTGGATTCGAATTCCGAGCTCTGCGGTCTGGTGCCATTCGTCTGGTGGCAGGATTCTTCTACTAGCTGTTTAGGCAAGTTATAGAGGTCCGCCAACAGGTCAAATGGAAGCGCGGCGGATTCTGTTGCTTTTGGCGGACATATTGTTGGCTGCATTTGGTTCGCTTGGCGTACCCGTACCTGCATTCAAACTAGCAAGTTGTACAGGACGTTTCCGCGCTTGCGCCGGATCATGATTGACGTCCATTTTGCGTGTATCTGCAGATACTCACGTACAAGTACTGGCTGACCCAGTTTCAACGAACGTCGCTTGACCCCAAACCGCCGATTAAAGTCACGTTCCAGCTCGAGGTTCCTTGCACCCGCTGTGCACTCTGAGAACTGCCGAACTGGAGCAAACGGCATGGGAAGTTTTCCCTTAATCATTGCCTCTGCTGGTGATATTCCACCCGGCGTTTGTGGATTTTGTGTAGATCGGTAAAGGACGCGGCGGTGGTCGATCGCCTCCTCTATGTCTCCCTCCCTGCTTGCTTTGAGGAGAGCGCGTTTGAATGTATTCACATACCACTCCGCTTGGCTTTTCGATTGTGGGTTGTATGGTGGAGATCTTACGTGTTTTATGGCCCAGCAGTGGCAGGATTCCGTGAATGTGGCCGAAGTAACCTGTGCTCCCTTGTCCGGCACCAATGTTTCAGTGCAGCCGAACCTGATGCTGATTTGTCGTAACATCGAGACCGTTGCGATGGTATTCGTGCTTCTCATAAGGGACACTTGGGGCAGCTTGCTGTAAGCGTCCACCACTATGAGAAACTTCTGGCCATTGCTTGGGCCTGCAAGGTTGACATGAACACGGCTCCAAGTCTTAGGCCACGAGTGGAGTTCAATTTTTGGCAGTGCCCTTGAAGCGTCAGGGCAGTGGCCACAACTTCCAGCTGGCTGCTTCAGCAGTCTGTCCATAAACGGCCAATACACATAACTTCGGGCAAGCGCTTTCGTTCGGTTCAGTCGTGGATGTGCTGCACGGAACTGCCGCAGCATGCTTTCTTGCAAGGCCTGCGAGATGACTGCTCTGTCTGAGAAAATGACGCAATCGTTCACAATGGAGAGCGAATGTCTTCGCTGATAGTACTGCTGCATTTCCGCAGATGAATACGGTCGTAGCCAGCTGGTTCGTTGGAAGTATGTCACCTTATCAGAATTGGGTCGCGAAGCGTTTCGGCCCCCACAGCATCGGCAGTAACTGGCATATAATGTAGTGCCTCGCTCATTAGGAATTTGACACAAGGTTCGATCTCAACTGAAGCCAAAATGGCGTCCTCGTGTTCTGGTTGCAGAGAAGCAATGAAGAGGGACAACGCCTCTACCTGGCCTATCGAATCCGTTGACTGATACTGAATTTCATACTCGTAGCCCAGCAAGGTGAGTGCCCATCGCTGGAGTCGATTGGCTGTATAGCAAGGATGCCCTTCTTCGAGCCGAAAAGACCAGTAGTTGCCTACGAGCCGTAAAGAGCTTGAAGCGGTGACCATAGAGCATCTTGTGAAATTTCTGCACGGCAAACACTATGGCCTATGCTTCCTCCTCGATTGGACTGTAGTTTCCTCCGGCTTTCGTCACCTTCCTACGGCATATGCGATGGCCTTCTGAGATCCATCTGGGAACGCATGGGATACTACGGCACCGATCCCTAGACTCATTGCATCTGTGGCAAGGACAATTTCCCGGAACGGGTAAAAGTGAGTAAGGAGTAGGTCTGCAGCCAGCACCGACTTGACCCACACGAACGCAATCTGGCGTTCTGGCGTCCAATTCCAGGTTCGGCCGTTGCTCAACAACCTATTCAACGGGACACGCAGGCGATGCAGTCCGGGCACGAAAGCTCTGTAATAACCGATTGGGCCACAGTATGAACGCAGATATGGAAAGTCCGCAGGTGGAGCGGCATTTGCAGAGTTCGGCTATTTTCTGGACCAGGGGGACGACCGTATTTTGAGCAAATGAATCCGAGGAACTTCATGGTTGGTGTAAAATAGGTACACTTGGCTTTACGGATACGAAAACCATATGACTGGATACGTGCAAGCACTTCAGTGAGCCGCTGAAATAGTTCTTCTGCCGCCCGACCCATTAAAAGGATAACATCCAGGTACGCCGCCGCTCCAGCAACTCCCGCGTGCATGGTGTTCAGCAGCTGCTGGAATATGGCTGGTGCTGTTTTCACGCCAAAAGGGAGGGAACTGGACTGGTACAGCCAAGATGAGTGCTGCTGGTCGACAGTCCTCTCGAGCTTGCATCAAGCTCGACCTGGAAGTAGGCATCGGATCAGTCGAGCTTGGCGAACCACTTGCCACCGTTCAGCTCGGCAAAGGGCTCCTCTGGTATCAGAAAGGGGTATTGATGTTCGTCCAATGCGGCATTCACGCCAGTCGCTAAATCGGCGCAGACACGCACTTTACCATTCGGCATTCTCACAGCAAGAGTCGGCGCCGCCCATGCAGAGTGGTTCACCGGTGTGCTGACACCGGCTCGTTCTAGTCGGTCGAGCTCCTGATCAACTGCTGGCATGGCTGCGTACGGTACCGGTCTTATTGCTCTGAAGACTGGCTTGATACCTTCATGAAGGCACAACGTGGATTTGAACTTAGAGCAGTGACCGAGGCCAACGCTAAACAATGTAGGAAACGTCTGCTGCAGCCTGCTTGTCATGTCTTCTATCGACGATGACGCAAGGACTGGTCGGTTTTGCCTCTGTTGCAACTCTGACTCATTGGAACATCAAAAGGTTGTAACGTATCCATCCAGTCTGGCCCAAGGAGTTTCAAGTTTGGTCGGTCAGACAAGTAACGGGTTCCGAACTGTTCCACACCGTTGAATGCAATTTTGCAATTTATTTCTCCGACCGGCCTCAGCACTCCACTGGATGTGTTATGGGTGGCTTTGTTGAAACCAACCAACTTCGACTACTGTATATGCTTCTAAGTGTTCTTGGAAATGATCGTTATATCTTATGGCGTATCGAACTGCTGCCGGGTTGGAACACGTTTATAAACATTGCGCTAACACGGCGGCGTGTTCTAGAATCGCTGTGAAAAGTAGCAACCACCGATAGTGATTCTGCGTCAGGCTTCCTGAAGTTCTTCCTTCGGTAGGACTGCTTCAGGTTTCTTGGCAGGGACTGCTGATGAACGTCTTCCTTGTGGCCGCGTTGATGGCACTTATCACAAATGTGACGCTTAAATCGACAGTATCCTGCCAAATGTCATTCACTACATGACCAACAAGGTGTAGGGGCTAGTTCGAGCCAGCCATTCTCGCTTTTTGCACAGCATGAACAGTAGCTGCAATGAGGGGAGACTCCGCTCAATGATAGAGGTGTCGGGTGTCAAAGTAAAGAACGATTTGCATTCACCCACAAGCGACTTCACTGTCAAATCTGGATCTTGATGCAACTTAGCAAGGAGTCAAGTGCGCATTTCCGCGTCGCTTGGAGACTGGAAAGCAGCGACAAATATAAGACACTTAAACTAGTCATCCGTCAAATAGTGTAACTTAAAATGTTCCATTTCACGGGTAACAATGTCGGTTAGTGTCCCATAATCGTCTGTATCAAGCTTAACGATTTTTAGACATTGGTAGCCAATGCTAAACAAAGAGGTCGACCCACCGAAAGTTGTTTGTGTTGCCAATGCTTCGTTGAAAGTGATGTCCTTCGGCGCTTTGGACAGGATGTGGTCAACTAACCTTGCATGTTCATTATTACCGAGCTTTCAGAGCAAATGACGCACTTACCATTAATCCTCTTGACGGCTGAAATCCGTCCGGAACATATCCTTCCAGCATTTTAACCACGCCTCGTAAGTGCATTCAGTATCTGCATCCTAAGGAAATTCAGTGATTGAATTCGTAAGCAGATCAAGTGAAACAGCCGGTGTGTCCCGTGTAGCTGCTCAGTTTGGCTGCATGTTCAAGCACTACATTAAAATTTCAATCAGTCTTTTGTGCATCCATCTGGGAGTGTTGTTGAAGAAGCAGCTTTGGAATATGTTCGGCAGAAAATCTTTAACATTTTCCTGTTTGTACGTCGCCATTGTTAAACCTTCACTTTTCTGCTGCGACGTAGTCGCAGCACCGTCACTCCGCAAAACCTAGTGCGCAATAAATAGTTTCCTGTCATTTTATGGCATGATCCCCGGCTATCATTGTGGCTTTGCAGTTTTGTTCAGTTCTGTGCAAATGTGATATTGCATTTGTTTAAATGTGTCAGAAGTCAGATACGCACCGTTATCCCGCAAAACCTAGTGTGCAATAAATAGTTTATGGTCACTTTATGGCATTATTCCCGGCAACCTTTCTGCCTTTGCAATTTTATTTAAAGCTCTGCAAATGTGTTATTGCAATTGTTTAAATGTGTCGGAAACCAGATACGCGGTGGAAACAGTATTTTCGAAATCGTACGCCATGGAGTCTGATTTCCGGAGAATCTTCTTTGGGCGGTCTTTTGACAGTTTTGACGAGTTTAATAGTTTGTTTTCAGACTTTATGCTTCTTCATTACGTCAATTTCGTCCGCTATAGCAGCGAAAAATGTAACCTGTCACGGGTGAAGTACGACAAGGTGATTTATCGATGTGTCCGCTGCGCTCAGAGGAAGTCGAAAAGTACAGGAGTGAGACGCGTTTAGTAGGATTTCGGTTCTATTATTCTACATCTTTCAGCTCACGTGATACTAACTGCCAAGCTCGCGTTAACCTCATTAGAACGGGACGCAAGCTGAAAGTCACAACGTTCGATCTGTCGCACAATCACCCAGTTAATCGCCTTCTTTTTGAGCGACACCCCATCAATCGCCGTCTGACGGACGATGAGTTCACTCAGTCCGTAGACCTTTTCCGCTACAACACCCCAACAAGCGACATCGAGCAGTTCGTCGAGGTTCGCTTCGGAAAGCATATTCCCAGCGATGATGTCCGCAATGTTCGTCGTAAACTGAGACCTGGCGTTGAGGGTAAGTTTATTTTGATAGTTTTTATTTCCTGCAGAAAAATTGCGACATTTTGTTGTGTTACTTCCACATCCGCCAGGCCATCAGGAAGCATGTAAGTGATAAATCTTCGTTTCATTCTGTAGACAAATATTAACCGGTCACGTTATCTGTTTCATCGCATGGCAACTTCTGACACGGAGACGGAGTAAAATCTCTTCATATATGTAATATTCTTGTTTTAGATTTCAACAAGATTTGAAGCTCCTTCAAAAACAGACCCCCACTTTGTGCGCTAGCTTACGTTTTACTGGTTGTACATAAAACGCTCGTGGGCGAAACACGCACAAGCTGGACTGGTGCATTTTGGCAATACGACGAACAACCGAGTTGAGAATGCCAACTTGCAATTGAAGAAAGTTACCCAGGCATCGGATGGCCTTGGTGCAGCCGTTCGCAAAGTCTGGGCGCATTCGGAAGTTCTCCTGTAAGAGTCCCAGATGCATGCTGCGTTTTTCTGTGACAGGCGTCAGCTACTAGAAGGCAGCGCATATGTTCATCGCGTAGTTTGCCTCTTAACTACGTACGCATGCAACTTAGTGATGCGCCATTTAGCACAACCCATGTTACAAGCAGTTTACTCGGACCTTGGAGATGGAGTTGTATGTGAATAAAGATTTCTGACGCTTCCAGTTTGAGATATCGCACCAGGGAAACCGCTTCACCATCGATTGCTCCTTGGGAACATGTACCTGTCCTTTTTATGAGCCAATGTGGCTTCCGTGTGTGCATTTAATGGCGGCATACAAGAAGCACGCGTATCTGACAAGTATGCCGTTTCTGATATGTGCATCAACTTGCAGGCCAACTACCTATTTGCATCCGCTGGCTGGCGGACTTCAACCTACTCGCAGAGTCCATGCCGTTGCGGACGTTGAAAGTTCCCGTTACGAAACCACCTACGTCTAAAATTGCACATCTTGTACATCGTCTGAGAAGTGCTGAAGAGGTTAATCCATCCGGATTTTCGGTACTGTATCAAGAGCTATTGCGAAGGACTAACGAAGTAATTGGTGAGTCGTCAGGCTTTCAACGTGCAAAGAAAAAACCGCGTTGGCCGAAAATTATGGCGCCCACAGATTTGTGTTTCACATGCAGCAAGCCTGTTGTGCTTGACGCAGTTCGCTGTGCGCACAATCGGTTACTTTACCATCGGAAGTGTTTGCGTGTGCAATCAGGAGCCCGTTGTACAATTTGTTTCAATGCTTCACAAACGGTATCTGTGCCCATGATGGCAGTGCAATGCTGTACGACCGGTAAGAAAGCAACTTTTTACCTCGATATTTAGCTGTTGGCCGTTCACCCTCACCGGATTTCGCAGTTGCCTCTACCCCATCAACCTGCCCCGCTTACGAAGGTAAGAGACAGCTTAGTATAACTATTTCCTGCGCAGACAGTCAGGATGAGATTACCGCCGATCCGAGTACAAGTCAACCAACCGTACCCCATATTGCACATGCACTTGGTAATGGTGATCTATTTCCTTACCTTTCATCGATAGCTTGTCGAAAAGGAGCCGTGGAGTTCCCCTCAAACAGATGTATTGTGCAGAATAGAGTGCCAAAGTAAGCTATTCGGTGCAATTTAAACTCCCATTTTCACTTCATTGTAGCGTCGACATGAATGCCAACCCAGTAAAGAAAACGTAAAGAAAAAACTTGTTCAGATACAAACTCTCATTCAATTACCCGACAGTAGACTATATGTTCGCACTACTATTATATTTTAGCCGATGAATACGACTTTGTGTAAAGATACCTTGCATGGGACATGCGCGTCCAAGGCACGAATATAGTGAACAAAGCTGAACCTTCTCTCGCTGCCTTTTGTTAAATACAATGCACAGTTTTTATATCGGTTTCTCCGCTCATTTGGGATTACAGCGTTTTGAACAATGGACTGGACTAGCGGCACTTTTGTTGCCAGTGTAATAGGACCCAGGTCGGTTGTATATAGGCTCCATCAGGGGCACATTCGGTGTCAACGTACTAGGACGCAGTTGGGTTGTAATAGCCTACGGCTCGAAGTCTCGTGGTCGTTGTATATAGGCTCCATCAGTGGCACATTTGGTGTCGACGTAATAGAACGCATTTGGGTTGTGATAGCATACGGCTGGAAGTCTCGTGATCCTTGTATATAGGCTCCATCAGTGGCACATTTGGTGTCAACGTAATAGGACGCAGTTGGGTTGTAATAGCATACGGCTCGAAGTCTCGTGGTCGTTGTATATAGGCTCCATCAGTGGCACATTTAGTGCCGAAATAATGGGACACAAGTGGGTTGTAATAGCACACCGCTCGAAGTCTCGTGGTCGTTTGGTCGAGAATTGGTAATTCAAAATCAATTTATGGTTTGGGTTTGCGGCTACCGCATTGCGTAATTATAATTAATATGTGCCATTCCGCTCCGTGTTTATGATATTTTTACCATGAAATTTTCGTTGTTGGAGTTCATGCGGCTTTGGAAGATATACCGGGTGACCAAAAGGTCGTCCATAAGGTGTACATTTGCACTGCTGAAGGCCAAAAGTCTGGTCATTTAGGGACTTACAACACTCACACGACGGCACACGCTTTCGCTGCTCGAGCTGAAGGGATGCATGTTCCGTCAAGGTTATGCGCTAATCGAGTACAGACTAGTAAGTACGTACTAACACAGTGCCGAATTATTCGTCACACATGGCGCGCCAAAAGTCACTTGTGCTGACCGAAAGTACGGTTAAAAAGAAGGAGTTAACACACTAAACAGCGCCGATAATTATTTAGAATATTACTTAACAATATCCAGACATATAAAGACATTTAACTTTATCTCCTTTTGCTTCTACACGAGTGGCCAAAAGCAAGCTTCAGTGGGAGGGCTTGCTGTACATATGTTTGGATAAAATGCTAATTCATAGCTACAATAATGCTGCATAAGATTCCTATGGTTTTACAAAATCTTCGCTGTTAAAGAAGCCATTTAATTATGTCTGCTATGATGAATGCACTGCTATGAAACTCACAAAAACCCAAGTGTTACTTATTTCATTACATTAATAATGCGTTTCACATTAAAATTCCGAGGCTAAAAATATCGGCACAATAGCAGACTAATTAAATAGTCCAGGACGATACTAACATTGGACGGCTTGAATTTTTAATAAATGGGCTCCGAAACGGTATGCTTGTCTTTTATACCTTGTAGTGAATGATTTCTACTTTAGTTGCCAATATTGCATTACCGTTGCGCATATTTAAGGCAAATATAGCTGCATGCATTACACACTTCGATGTTTCCCCCTCGATACGTGGACGAGTAGTAACGTCAGTTGGATATTAGCAATTTTGCAACACAGCGGGCCCAGCTGCTTGAGTAGACACCAGTTTGCATTCATTTCAAATCCGTTTTCCTGCACATCTCGTCTGTGTTCTGTTTTGCGTTTAACAACATCTAGACATGACGCCAAGAAAACGCATGAAAGATAACCCACGGACTAATAACGGACATTCGTGACAACAAGCTTGTCACAAAAAGAAGCTTTTACGGTATAAGTTTCGGAAATCTAATGATTTTAACGGACTTCCAAGACTGCGAATAAGTTAAATGCAGCATCCATGAAAACAGGCGACCTTATTTTGACTTTTATCATTACAATGCGCTCACTGTGCAATATTAGACATAAGGCTGTGGAAATTTCTTTGTCTAATTAAGTTACCAAATTTACGGCATTTTGCTAACCGTATTGCTAAGCATTCGAATCGGCGGCAAACGGTTAATAGCCTTTTAGCACACTAAAACACAGTTTTAAGTTTACACCAGATTAGAATGCCAGAGTCTAGAGGTCAATTGTTTCACTCCCGTCCGACCAATCAACAAACGTCACCATCTGTAAAGTACCCTGCTAGGACTGCGACTACAGGGCAGCCACTTTTCTCGCTATTCCGAGCTAAACACTCAAAACCTTTCCGCCTTCGGATAGTGAGCTCCTTTGCGTGTCGTTACTCTCTTGAAGATTCATTCTAAAGTTATTGTATATAGTATACAGTGTCTTCCAAATGCTTGGATTGCGGTAACGTTGTCACTTCTCGGTCAAAGGCTGTTCAGTGTTGCTTCTGCGAAGGGTGGCTGCACATTGCGTGTTGTAAAATCGGTGCAGATCTGTACGATCCACTGCAAAGGACCATTTCCACAGTCGTCGTCTTTATTTGTGACCAATGTCGCGCTGGAATGAGTGTCAGTCGCGTTTCGAATGGCCTACCTCCAATCAGTCCAAGTCCCTCATGTCTGTATTCCTTGCAAAAGCAGAAAGATCCTTCGCTGCCTCTCAACGACAAGTTAAAGCGAGAAGCAGGATCAGTACGCTTTAGAACCAATACGCGAATATAAGGCCAACCTCCGATGAGTGGAGAACACCAAAGGTAACGCTAGGAAAAATTTATTAAGTGAGGCGAAACGCTATATAGTGCTAAAAATAAGGCACCGGAAGATAGCTAGCTAGGGGAAAGGTGTGGTCGCGTGCGCGGAGAGCAAAGATGGCCGCGGAGCCGATGAGCGTCGTCCCGTTCGAAGGCGGATGCTATGTTGACTCAAACAAACGCGAGCAACGTTCAAACAGGCGAGCGGCTAATTTGCTATGTACATTGAGAAAATATAATTTTGTGATTTTGTAATATTTTACGCAGCATGCGGCAGCCAAACAGGGGAATCTCCAGGTCACTACACAGCCCCCTCTTAGAAGGGAACCGTAGGAGACCCTTCCATCTACGTGAGGACTGTCCTTCGTCAGCCAACCTTCTGCGAGACCAGGCGGTGAAACCTGATGCAGCTGCTGGGGGAGAACCAATGCGATCGGACGCTAGGTGGCTCCCACCTGTGTTCTCCCTACAGGTGCCAAAAGCACAAAATGGGGGGAAATGTTCCTAGCGTTCGAGTGCATAGTGTCACAGCCCATGATGTTTGAGCACGTAGTGTCCGAAAACGTAACGTTCGTTTGCCGTTGAACGTCCGCGTTTCGGGGATATGAAAAAGAAGCAGAAACGCGGAGGGTCAAAAAGGTGCGAGCGACAGAGCTAACAAAAGACGATAGCACTTACCGAGTGCGATAAGCGAATAAAGCGAGAACGATTTTGTGCTTTCAAAACGATTTTCTCCTTTTTAAATTTTCAAAACGTTTTTGCGATTTTTGGGGTTTTCAAAAGGTTTTTGCGGTTTCTGGGGTTTTCAAAACGTTTTTGTTTGGCTGTTTAGGCCACAAACAAAAAGGAAGCGGGAAAGGAAGAATGAAAAGAAGACTAATTTTAATCGCGCTGGCCAATGAACCCGCCTACCTGACCTAGTCGATTTCGTACTTTCGGTCGGAGGCGTTGTCGATCCAGCAGTTTTGTCGGATGAGGACGCATTCGGCTCGATAGAATCGGAAGGAACTGGGTCGGAAGGGTTAGTCGGTGAATGCTTTGTAGCATCAGAATTAGGCGTGTCGTCGATCATAGGCTGCGTTGACTCGTCCAAAGGTGGACGGGAGTCATCGTCGATCTCAGGTTCCACATTGGCAACCTTGAGACGGTCGATAGAGACAGTTTCACGTTTACCGTGGCGGTCGATAACGAATAGGCGGTCCTTACGTTTAAGGACCCTTAATGGACCTTCGTAGGGTCGTTCGAGTGGTCTGCGTAGACCCTCGACTCGAAGGAAACGTAAGCGCAAAGCAGTAGATCTTGTGGACGAACAATTTACGTCGTTCTCGCACGTCGGTTACTTTGATATGGCGCATGCTCGTGGCTAACTGCCGAGCGTAAATCGCGTCGTAACGGGGTGTTCTGGAGTTTCCAGAAAAGAAGTCCCCAGGTAGTCGAAGAGGTTGTCCATATACCAGTTCGGCGCTGGACGTGTGCAAATCGGCTTTAAGAGCTGATCGGATACCAAGTAGTATCATGGGCAGTGCTTCGGTCCAGCTTAGTGCATCAGCGGCACTAAGTGAGGCCGTCAGCTGTCGGTCGAAACGTTCCACCATGCCGTTGGCTTGCGGGTGATAGGCGGTAGTCCGGATGCGTTGACATCCGAGGACTTTGAGAAGATCGCTGGAGGTCGAGGATTCGAACTGCGGACCGCGGTCGGTAGTCACGGTGGCTGGACACCCATGTGAAGCGACCCAGCGATCAACGAAAGAGCGCGTTACGGTGTCCGCGGATACGTCGGGTATAGGTACGGCCTCGGGCCAACGGGTGTATCGGTCGATCATTGTCAGAATGTAGACCATTCCTCTGGATGGTGCCAAGGGTCCAACTATGTCGAGATGGACATGGGCGAAGCGAGCTGAGACTTGCGGAAAACGACCAAGCGGGGCGGACACGTGCCGCTGTATCTTGGCCTGTTGACACGTTAGACAACCGCGTGCCCAGCGCTTAAGATCGCGTTACATTCCGCGCCAAACGTATCTCTCGGATATGAGCTTGATCGTGGCTCGGATGCCTGGATGAGCGATGTTATGAAGTGTGTCGAAAACTAGACGTCGAAAGGTTTCTGGAAAGACGGGTCGAGGTCGTCCAGTAGAAGTATCGCACAAGATTGTGCCAGCAGATGACGGCAGTGGATGCGATGTGATTCGTAGCGAAGAATCTTGTTTGACGTTCTGACAGTCAGTGTCGGTTAGTTGCGCGGTAGCCATGGCAGATAAGTCGATTGTTTGGCCAGCGGTGTGGATTGCGAAGACGCGCGAAAGAGCGTCAGCAACTACGTTATTCTGACCTGAAATGTGTCGGAGGTCAGTAGAAAATTGAGCCACGAAACCCAGCTGACGAACGTCACTTGGTGAGTATCATGCTGATTGCTTTCGAAAGGTGTAAATAAGCGGCTTATGATCGGTGAAGATAACGAACGAATTATCTTCTAAGACGTGCCTGAAATGTCGGACGGTAGAATAAACTGCCAGCAGTTCGCGGCTGAACGTGTTGTACTTGACTTCTGCCGGTTGTAAGCGTCGGGAGTAGAAAGCGAGTGGTTTCCAGCGTCCTTCAGTGAATTGCTGCAGGACGGCGCTAATGGCGGTGTCCGATACATCGACTACAACGCTGACTGGAGCCTTGGGGTCGAAATGGTGAAGCATAACGGCTTCAGCCAAGGCCTCTTTGCAGGCCTTGAAGGCGTCGGTTGCAGCGGACATCAACTCGACGATGCCGTTCTTGCGTCCACGAAGTAAGTCGGTCAATGGACTGAGCAAGTCGGCACAACATGGCAGAAATCGGCGGTGGTAGTTGATCATCCCACTAAAACGGCGGATGGCGGCCAAAGTAGTCGGAACGTGAAAGTCCTTAATAACGCTGACTCGGTCTTCGAGCGGCCGTATGCCATGCTGGTCATTTCGATGACCAAGAAATTCGATTGATGGTTGCTGAAAGATGCATTTGTCAGCGTTGACAGTAATGCTATTAGAGGCTAACCTCTCGAAAAGCATCTTGAGGTGCTCCGCGTGCTGTTCTTCGGAAGAACTAGCTACTAAGAGGTCGTCTATATAAGGCTAAACAAAGTCGAGGCCTCTCGTGACATTAGTCTATGAAGCGTTGAAAAGTCTGAGCTGCGTTGCGAAGACCGAAAGGCATTCGCAAGAATTCGAAAAGTCCGAAAGGCGTGATGACTGCGGTTTTCGGAATGTCATCCTCGGCTACAGGGATCTGGTGGTAAGCGCGAACCAGATCGATCTTCGAGAACACACGTGCGCCACGTAGGCTAGCCGTGATGTCCTGAATGTGCGGAATCGGATAGCGGTCGGAGACGGTAGCGTTATTGAGAGCGCGATAGTCGCCACATGGACGTCAGTCTCCTGACGTTTTAGGCACCATGTGTTAAGGCGACGCCCACGGGCTCTTATACGGGCGAATAATGCCCAAGTCTAGCATGTGCTCGAATTCGGAGCGTGCAATTTTGAGCTTGTCGGGGGTCATGCGCCTGGCTTTTGCGAACACAGGCGGACCCTCCGTAACGATGTGATGTGTCGCGGCGTCGGTTGCGGAAGGCAACGGGACGGCAGGACGGAAGGCCTGCGGAAAACTATCGAGCAGCGTTTGCCCGACGGGTGAACTAAGTAGAGTCGCGTACACGGGACTGATTGACGCGGTGTCGGTCAAAGTCCCAATGACTGCGAGATTCGTAAGGCGGTCGACTAGATGATGTCGCTTAACGTCGACGAGTAGGTCGTAATGACGTAGGAAGTCGAGACCAAGTATAGGCGTTTGAACATCCGCAGCGAGGAATATCCATTTGAAAGCGTGTCGGAGGCTGAGATTTAGCGTGCGCGAGCGTTGACCATATACGCGGATAATGGTCCCGTTTGCTGTGCGCAATGAGCTAGTCATCTTTTCGGTCGGGTCGTTTGGATCACGCGGGAGAACACTGACTTCTGCGCCAGTATCGACGAGATAGCGAACTCCGGTTCTACGATCGGTGACGAACAAAAGGCGACTGCGTTGACCAGCTACGTCCGTCACCCCTACGTGCTGGTCCGCCCGTTTCCCTGCTGTCGCCGTTTGAAGGAACAGGTCGGGCGACATGATTTAGCTTGCTGGCCGAATAGTTCGTGGTACCAGCAGTAACCGTTCCTATTCGGTGATCGCGAAGGAGAGTTCGAACGTGAACGCGAACGGCTCCTAGAGCATTTACAGCGGTTATGTCCGGAGGCCGAAAAGTCTGCGAATTGTAGAGTCAATGTTGCCATCTGGCATTTAAGCGTGGCGATATCGTCGTCCGGTTTCGTCTGGACCTGCGAAACCTGGCCGCACGACTCCCAAATTCGGTCGGGTGTATCGGTCAGTTTGGATAAAGGTGCATCCTCACTAGCGCATAGGATATGCAGCTTCTCGCGCGGAAGTTGTTGCAAACACATTTTCCAAAGAAAAGAATCATCCATCGAAGTGGGTTTAGCTAGGCCCTGCATTTTTTGAAGCAGCTGAGACGGCTTAAGATCGCCAAGGTCGGTTTCGTTGAGCAGTTTCGTAACTCGCTGTCGATCGGATAAGCCTGTTCTTCTCAGAACAGCTGTCTTGACTGCATCGTAAGTCTTTTGGTCGTCAGGAAGATCTAGAATGTCATCGATGACATTTAGCGGAAGCGCGGAAACGACAAGGTGGAACTTGGTCTTTTCGGACCTAATACCACGCAAAGAAAATTGCGACTCTAGCTGACCAAACCAAGACTTAGGATTAGTCTTGCGAAAAGGTGCGATAGGAAGCGTAACTGTGCCGATCTGTACGTCAGAATCTACGCGATCAGTTTTCATAGCGAGCAAAATAGCGAGCCGGCGAGATTAAACCGGAAAATGAAAAGGGAAAATCAGACGGGTTAGCGAAAAAAATGTGGCCAAATCTGAAAAGAAAGGTTAGCGAAAACTCACCGGATAATGACCAAAAGTCGGGGGTTACCAATAAAGCGAGAAGCAGGATCAGTACGCTTTAGAACCAATACGCGAATATAAGGCCAACCTCCGATGAGTGGAGAACACCAAAGGTAACGCTAGGAAAAATTTATTAAGTGAGGCGAAACGCTATATAGTGCTAAAAATAAGGCACCGGAAGATAGCTAGCTAGGGGAAAGGTGTGGTCGCGTGCGCGGAGAGCAAAGATGGCCGCGGAGCCGATGAGCGTCGCCCCGTTCGAAGGCGGATGCTATGTTGACTCAAACAAACGCGAGCAAAGTTCAAACAGGTGAGCGGCTAAATTGCTATGTACATTGAGAAAATATAATTTTGTGATTTTGTAATATTTTACGCAGCATGCGGCAGCCAAACAGGGGAATCTCCAGGTCACTACACAGCCCCCTCTTAGAAGGGAACCGTAGGAGACCCTTCCATCTACGTGAGGACTGTCCTTCGTCAGCCAACCTTCTGCGAGACCAGGCGGTGAAACCTGATGCAGCTGCTGGGGGAGAACCAATGCGATCGGACGCTAGGTGGCTCCCACCTGTGTTCTCCCTACAGGTGCCAAAAGCACAAAATGGGGGGAAATGTTCCTAGCGTTCGAGTGCATAGTGTCACAGCCCATGATGTTTGAGCACGTAGTGTCCGAAAACGTAACGTTCGTTTGCCGTTGAACGTCCGCGTTTCGGGGATATGAAAAAGAAGCAGAAACGCGGAGGGTCAAAAAGGTGCGAGCGACAGAGCTAACAAAAGACGATAGCACTTACCGAGTGCGATAAGTGAATAAAGCGAGAACGATTTTGTGCTTTCAAAACGATTTTCTCCTTTTTAAATTTTCAAAACGTTTTTGCGATTTTTGGGGTTTTCAAAAGGTTTTTGCGGTTTCTGGGGTTTTCAAAACGTTTTTGTTTGGCTGTTTAGGCCACAAACAAAAAGGAAGCGGGAAAGGAAGAATGAAAAGAAGACTAATTTTAATCGCGCTGGCCAATGAACCCGCCTACCTGACCTAGTCGATTTCGTACTTTCGGTCGGAGGCGTTGTCGATCCAGCAGTTTTGTCGGATGAGGACGCATTCGGCTCGATAGAATCGGAAGGAACTGGGTCGGAAGGGTTAGTCGGTGAATGCTTTGTAGCATCAGAATTAGGCGTGTCGTCGATCATAGGCTGCGTTGACTCGTCCAAAGGTGGACGGGAGTCATCGTCGATCTCAGGTTCCACATTGGCAACCTTGAGACGGTCGATAGAGACAGTTTCACGTTTACCGTGGCGGTCGATAACGAATAGGCGGTCCTTACGTTTAAGGACCCTTAATGGACCTTCGTAGGGTCGTTCGAGTGGTCTGCGTAGACCCTCGACTCGAAGGAAACGTAAGCGCAAAGCAGTAGATCTTGTGGACGAACAATTTACGTCGTTCTCGCACGTCGGTTACTTTGATATGGCGCATGCTCGTGGCTAACTGCCGAGCGTAAATCGCGTCGTAACGGGGTGTTCTGGAGTTTCCAGAAAAGAAGTCCCCAGGTAGTCGAAGAGGTTGTCCATATACCAGTTCGGCGCTGGACGTGTGCAAATCGGCTTTAAGAGCTGATCGGATACCAAGTAGTATCATGGGCAGTGCTTCGGTCCAGCTTAGTGCATCAGCGGCACTAAGTGAGGCCGTCAGCTGTCGGTCGAAACGTTCCACCATGCCGTTGGCTTGCGGGTGATAGGCGGTAGTCCGGATGCGTTGACATCCGAGGACTTTGAGAAGATCGCTGGAGGTCGAGGATTCGAACTGCGGACCGCGGTCGGTAGTCACGGTGGCTGGACACCCATGTGAAGCGACCCAGCGATCAACGAAAGAGCGCGTTACGGTGTCCGCGGATACGTCGGGTATAGGTACGGCCTCGGGCCAACGGGTGTATCGGTCGATCATTGTCAGAATGTAGACCATTCCTCTGGATGGTGCCAAGGGTCCAACTATGTCGAGATGGACATGGGCGAAGCGAGCTGAGACTTGCGGAAAACGACCAAGCGGGGCGGACACGTGCCGCTGTATCTTGGCCTGTTGACACGTTAGACAACCGCGTGCCCAGCGCTTAAGATCGCGTTACATTCCGCGCCAAACGTATCTCTCGGATATGAGCTTGATCGTGGCTCGGATGCCTGGATGAGCGATGTTATGAAGTGTGTCGAAAACTAGACGTCGAAAGGTTTCTGGAAAGACGGGTCGAGGTCGTCCAGTAGAAGTATCGCACAAGATTGTGCCAGCAGATGACGGCAGTGGATGCGATGTGATTCGTAGCGAAGAATCTTGTTTGACGTTCTGACAGTCAGTGTCGGTTAGTTGCGCGGTAGCCATGGCAGATAAGTCGATTGCTTGGCCAGCGGTGTGGATTGCGAAGACGCGCGAAAGAGCGTCAGCAACTACGTTATTCTGACCTGAAATGTGTCGGAGGTCAGTAGAAAATTGAGCCACGAAACCCAGCTGACGAACGTCACTTGGTGAGTATCATGCTGATTGCTTTCGAAAGGTGTAAATAAGCGGCTTATGATCGGTGAAGATAACGAACGAATTATCTTCTAAGACGTGCCTGAAATGTCGGACGGTAGAATAAACTGCCAGCAGTTCGCGGCTGAACGTGTTGTACTTGACTTCTGCCGGTTGTAAGCGTCGGGAGTAGAAAGCGAGTGGTTTCCAGCGTCCTTCAGTGAATTGCTGCAGGACGGCGCTAATGGCGGTGTCCGATACATCGACTACAACGCTGACTGGAGCCTTGGGGTCGAAATGGTGAAGCATAATGGCTTCAGCCAAGGCCTCTTTGCAGGCCTTGAAGGCGTCGGTTGCAGCGGACATCAACTCGACGATGCCGTTCTTGCGTCCACGAAGTAAGTCGGTCAATGGACTGAGCAAGTCGGCACAACATGGCAGAAATCGGCGGTGGTAGTTGATCATCCCACTAAAACGGCGGATGGCGGCCAAAGTAGTCGGAACGTGAAAGTCCTTAATAACGCTGACTCGGTCTTCGAGCGGCCGTATGCCATGCTGGTCATTTCGATGACCAAGAAATTCGATTGATGGTTGCTGAAAGATGCATTTGTCAGCGTTGACAGTAATGCTATTAGAGGCTAACCTCTCGAAAAGCATCTTGAGGTGCTCCGCGTGCTGTTCTTCGGAAGAACTAGCTACTAAGAGGTCGTCTATATAAGGCTAAACAAAGTCGAGGCCTCTCGTGACATTAGTCTATGAAGCGTTGAAAAGTCTGAGCTGCGTTGCGAAGACCGAAAGGCATTCGCAAGAATTCGAAAAGTCCGAAAGGCGTGATGACTGCGGTTTTCGGAATGTCATCCTCGGCTACAGGGATCTGGTGGTAAGCGCGAACCAGATCGATCTTCGAGAACACACGTGCGCCACGTAGGCTAGCCGTGATGTCCTGAATGTGCGGAATCGGATAGCGGTCGGAGACGGTAGCGTTATTGAGAGCGCGATAGTCGCCACATGGACGTCAGTCTCCTGACGTTTTAGGCACCATGTGTTAAGGCGACGCCCACGGGCTCTTATACGGGCGAATAATGCCCAAGTCTAGCATGTGCTCGAATTCGGAGCGTGCAATTTTGAGCTTGTCGGGGGTCATGCGCCTGGCTTTTGCGAACACAGGCGGACCCTCCGTAACGATGTGATGTGTCGCGGCGTCGGTTGCGGAAGGCAACGGGACGGCAGGACGGAAGGCCTGCGGAAAACTATCGAGCAGCGTTTGCCCGACGGGTGAACTAAGTAGAGTCGCGTACACGGGACTGATTGACGCGGTGTCGGTCAAAGTCCCAATGACTGCGAGATTCGTAAGGCGGTCGACTAGATGATGTCGCTTAACGTCGACGAGTAGGTCGTAATGACGTAGGAAGTCGAGACCAAGTATAGGCGTTTGAACATCCGCAGCGAGGAATATCCATTTGAAAGCGTGTCGGAGGCTGAGATTTAGCGTGCGCGAGCGTTGACCATATACGCGGATAATGGTCCCGTTTGCTGTGCGCAATGAGCTAGTCATCTTTTCGGTCGGGTCGTTTGGATCACGCGGGAGAACACTGACTTCTGCGCCAGTATCGACGAGATAGCGAACTCCGGTTCTACGATCGGTGACGAACAAAAGGCGACTGCGTTGACCAGCTACGTCCGTCACCCCTACGTGCTGGTCCGCCCGTTTCCCTGCTGTCGCCGTTTGAAGGAACA
>OX104065.1:94370928-94381478 GCA_944474145.2 Dicrocoelium dendriticum | reverse complement strand
TTATTTCTTCTTAAACCGGAGACCGTGCTCTCAGTGCCCTGCTCTATTATCCTCTTCGACTACAGAAATTCAGTTCTAGGCTCTGCTTCACCAACACACCTTTCTCTCACACTGCGAGCCTGCCTGAGTTGCATGCCTTATATACATAAAACCACTTCCATCCCAACCCATCCGTCTCCGCTGACTCTTTATTTACCCTCCCACCTCAACTGTACTACTTACTCTAAGTGTGCCGACTAATCCAGTCTCGTCTGATCGGTCCCTGCTCTCGAATTCATTCAGACTGCTGTGACGTTACCGGCATTGAATGAGAAGTGCGAACGCTCTGTCCCCATTACCCCTCGAGCCCATGGACTTTTCCACACCTTATAAGTAAACCTCTCCCTATCCGGACCGTCTCCTTATGACGTTCTCTACTTTCAAACCTTCTCTAATCGGACTGCCAACATATGTGCCCCTGTAATAACCTAGTCTCATCTGACCGGTCTGCTTCTTTGACCCTTTCCAGACCAGCAACATTTAAACGGTCTAGACTCTGTAGACTCAAGCTATATCGCACTTACGTTGACAGCCTGCTAGACTTATTCACCCTCTATTTATATAGTCACCTCCACCTCTCGACCCACTCCATCTGCCCTCCTAAAATTAGCTGTTGGACTCAATGTCGTTTCGCCGACTAATCCTGTCTCGTCTGTTTGGTCTCCTGCTTTCCAACTTCTCTCAGACTCCTGTGACATTACTAGCCATCGTTCAGATGACTGAGCGCCGTTCGTATCCAATCATTCTTCAATCGGACGATTGAGTCTCTGTCATCCGTAACTCAGCCTCAGCTGATCAGCCAAATTCTATGGGACTGCTACCAGGCTACCGGGATGTTAGCGGTCTAGGCTCCGTCGATCCAAAGCACTTCCTCCCTCACCTTGAAATCCTGCTGAACTTGTTCGCCCTATGTTGATATAACCACTTTTATCTCTGACCAGTCCGATCCTACTGACTCCACTTACCTTCCCAAATGAACCATAGGACTCAATCACAATGCGCCGACCAAGTCCAACCTTGGCAGATCGGTCCTCTTCTCTCCTACTTCTGCGACGCTGCCTGCTATGCTCGGAAGACTGAATGCTCTGTCACCATTACCTCTAGAGCCTCGTTAACTGTCGCATTTCATATCCGTAAACGTAAACTCTCAACTCTGTCCTCTCCTTATCGCGGCCTGTCTTTATTTCTTCTTCATCCGCATAGCGAGCTCTCAGAGCCCTGCCCTATTATCCTCTTTGACTGCTTCCTAACTAGCGAAATGTAGTTTTAGGCTCTGTATCACCATCACACAACTTCTCTCACATTGCGAGCCTGCCTGACTTGCATACCTTATATTCATTTAGCCTCTTGCATCCCAACCCATCCGTCTCCGCTGACTCTTTA
This sequence comes from Dicrocoelium dendriticum, assembly GCA_944474145.2. NCBI lineage: Eukaryota > Metazoa > Platyhelminthes > Trematoda > Plagiorchiida > Dicrocoeliidae > Dicrocoelium > Dicrocoelium dendriticum. The sequence goes on along the minus strand of OX104065.1, from coordinate 94,380,056 downwards.
TTTACCTTCCCACCTCAACTGTACTACTTACTCTAAGTGTGCCGACTAATCCAGTCTCGTCTGATCGGTCCCCTGCTCTCCGAATTCATTCAGACTGCTGTGACGTTACCGGCATTGATGAGAAGTCCGAACGCTCTGTCCCCATACCTCTCGAGCCCCATGGACTTTTCCACACCTTATAAGTAAACCTCTCCCTATCCGGACCGTCTCCTTATGACGTTCTCTACTTTCAAACCTTCTCTAATCGGACTGCCAACTATGTGCCCTGTAATAACCTAGTCTCATCTGACCGGTCTGCTTCTTTGACCCTTTCCAGACCAGCAACATTTAAACGGTCTAGACTCTGTAGACTCAAGCTATATCGCACTTACGTTGACAGCCTGCTAGACTTGTTCACCCTCTATTTATATAGGCACCTCCACCTCTCGACCCACTCCATCTGCCCTCCTAAAATTAGCTGTTGGACTCAATGTCGTTTCGCCGACTAATCCTGTCTCGTCTGTTTGGTCTCCTGCTTTTCCACTTCTCTCAGACTCCTGTGACATTACTAGCCATCGTTCAGATGACTGAGCGCCGTTCGTATCCAATCATTCTTCAATCGGACGATTGAGTCTCTGTCATCCGTAACTCAGCCTCAGCTGATCAGCCAAATTCTATGGGACTGCTACCAGGCTACCGGGATGTTAGCGGTCTAGGCTCCGTCGATCCAAAGCACTTCCTCCCTCACCTTGATATCCTGCTGAACTTGTTCGCCCTATGTTGATATAACCACTTCTATCTCTGACCAGTCCAATCCTACTGACTCCACTTACCTTCCCAAATGAACCGTAGGACTCAATCACAATGCGCCGACCAAGTCCAACCTCGGCAGCTCGGTCTTCTTCTCTCCTACTTCTGCGACGCTGCCTGCTATGCCCGGAAGACTGAACACTCCGTCCCCATTACCTCGCGAGCCCCGTGGACTTTTCCACACCCTTATAAGTAAACCTCTCTCTATCCGGACCGTCTCCTCTCCTTATGGCCCCTCTACTATCATTTCTTCTCTAATCGGACTGCCAACTCTTAGTGCCTTGTAATAACCTAGTCTTATCTGACCGGTATGCTTCTTTGACCTTTTCCAGACTAGCAAGATATACCGATCTAATCTCTCTAGACTCACAACTACGTCTTGCTTACATTGACAGCCCGCTAGACTTGTTTACCCTTTATTAATATCGGCACTTCCATCAGTAACCTGTACCCTCAAATCTTCAATCGGATGACCGACGTTTAGTGCCATGCCCTTCTTTGTCATCATCTGATCAGTGAAATTCTCTGGGACTACTACGAGGCCTCCGGATGTGTCGACTTCTCGAGTCTCGTCTGTTTGGTCTCCGGCTCTCAGAGTTCTCTCAGATTACCGGGATATTACCGGTGCTATTTCAGCACTGAACGTTTCATACTTCGCACGAGAGCGTCCTTGGCTCACCACACATTAGTAGTAAACGTTTTTCATCCTGACTATCGTCTCTTAATTGCTCTCATGAGTTACTCTTCGCACTGCCGTCCGCATTCTTCCGCTCATAGCTGATTCCTTAAATTTCCTTTTCTTCTTGGAACGTTGCTTTACCTATGTTGCTCCCGCATTCGGTCTCAACCTTGTTGTCCTTAGTTTCACCTAAGATGCCGCTCGCATTCGGTCTGCTGTCATCATCATCGGTTTACCTGTTACTCTCCAACAATCATATTAATCGCTTAACGTTGTCAACACGCTTTGTTATACCCTTCTTTCTACCTAGTAGTTGTAGTCTGAGGCACACCAGCGACGTGATGTAAAGAACGCGCTTGCAAATCATGTATACTAAACAAAATTACATAAATTTTAATGTATCATAGGCACCGTTGCGCGCCACCAGTCTGTGTTTGTGCTTCTTGCTTCGTTGCTGTCTTTCTGTTTGGCTGCCTCTTGTCCGTTGCCCGTTTTCTCCCGAGATTTCCACAGATACATCCGCCAAAACAAGAAGGTTTATCCACTGGGAATAGTCGACCCACGTTCAATAGCCAGCTGGTTTACATGCTTGTTCTTTTCCCCGGGAGATGAAGAACCCACATGGATCTACTGTTCCACAACCGGAGACTGACAATTCTGGCGTGATTACCTTCACTGCTTTAAACATTCCGATTCTCCAGTCACCTGGAGCTTTTCTGATGTCATTTCACGGACAGCACTGAGCGCGCATAAGCGGCTTTTCTGATGATTTTTCCTGGAGTTCCCACTTAGTTATGGGGACAATTACACTTACATTTGAAGGAAATACTTGTCCACTTTGCGGAGAATAGCATTTATTCCTGTTTTGGACATGTTCAGACACACGAAACAACTGCACTCACCGTTCCTATGACAAGTCCAGCATGGATAGCTGGACACGAGTTGCGAGCCGGACAATATAATAGAAAAAGCCGGCCTCTATTAACAATGTGTTTACTCACCCGCATCATTATCATTCGACTCTGCGACTCTTTTACATCATTGACTGGCTTCAACGACTATTGCCGGTTCAGTACTACGCCATTCGGCCAACCAACGAAAAATTTTGGCTGTCAACCGACTGCGAATAATAGAGTGCAAAATCGGTCTATACGATGCATAGCCGACTAGCACTACAGTTCAACGGAAGTTACGACAGTGTTCCAGGACGTGGTGGGTTTCGCCTGGCAAGCGTTCTCCCTATAAAAAGCCACAAATGTCCGCTTAACAACAATGCAACGTGGCGAACGTGTCTCGCCACAAAATAAAGTCACAGCTATACCTTTCACACTGACGCAGTCCTCAGCCTCCAACATCGAACCTGTGCAACTGATTTTACTATGAAGAGTGCTTTAGTGGAGTACCGATCATCCCGGCTTCGTAATGGTCATTGATTGCACTAAACCTTGTTCGGGCTCCTGTGCTCATGGATCACTATATGGCAAATTTACCCCCCACTTGTATCTTGACGCAACAGTTTTTGCGCGCCACGGCGCCATTATGATCCTTGGTCTGACTGTTACCTGACAATATGCTCGCTCTTATGGACTACATCTTTTCGTTTATTCTTTTCATTGTAACGAAATGTTTTAATATTCCAAAGAAGCTATGCTTGTATATATATTTGATCATGCCTTTTAGAGGCGTGTCTCGTTTTACAGAGAATATACTATTTATTTATTTATTTATTTACTGAGGACGTCACCTCGATTGGTGAGAAAATGGTTGCAACACAATTGCCAAGTTCAGCGAACTGTTCAACCGCCATCTGAACAACCTGAGCTAGCTGCTTTCGATGCTATAATTCTGTCTGAAATATCTTTCAACACTGTTTGAATGAACGTTTGAAACGTAAGTAGACTATTGTCCAATTCCCTCTGATCCAAGGCAACTTTCGAGCAACCTCTTTAATCGTGCTGTGAAGTAATGGGCTGGACACTCTGTTATCTGGTAGCTATTTGTCCTTGTACTGCAGGCATACTTACTATTGTGTGGTTTTCCACCGTACAGTCCCCACCTAGTTAGGTACCGAGTTGTACGTAGATGCCAATGTCACCTGCAGGAGCGCATACTGGGTTTTACTGGAGATTAACAATTCGGGCTGCATGCCGAGTGACGACTGAAACCGCGCAGGCGTGACTGCTGGCGAGCTGAACAACCGCCACGCGGTGCCAGCCGGGTGATTCAAGTTTACTCCGTTCCAGCTAATAGTCCGGCGGCAGGGTTCCAGTAGGTGGTGGGCCTTCACTTTACAAGCGTTCCCCCTATGAAAAGGCGCATATATCTGCTTAAAAACACGGTGACGTAGGCGGATGTGCCGCGCCACTAAATAAACTCAATGCCTCTTGCCCTACCGGAGGATCTTACCAATTTCACGAACGCCATGCACTTCAAAGATTTTATCTGATCCACTCCTATAATGGCGAATTTGCCGGACAAACTCACAAATGCACAGTAATGGTAACAAATTCACTCAGCAAGGTGACTCACACATGAACCCATAAACATGCTACACCTACCTACACATATATCTAGTGTGTGTTGGTTAACTTACAAACTTTCTTTACCATTACTGATGTTACGAGTTTATATGACCATGTTCAGGCCTTTGAAGGCGTGCCTCGCACTGCAGAGAATAAAGCACCAATTAAGCTATTTATTTATCTACCAGCGACAGTGCTTGTTGTCTACGTCAAGATTCGTGGACGCCGGCATGTCAGCGCGGGTTCTCTCGGTAGAGTCCTCATTGTCGTTTATGCCAGACTACTTTTGGAGCATTCATTCACAGCCATCACCGTTGTCACTCGTAAGCTAGGCTGGTTGATATCGGCACGCGGATTCCGGTGATGTCAGTTTGATGAAGTCAAACAGGCAGATCAGCGTATTTGATCAACCAGTGGTGCCCGCCATCATGTCTAAGGCATTTCTTGAGCCGGATCTGGAGGACCAAGAGACTACTGTCAACATTTCTGGCTCTATCCAGAAATATACTTAGTTGCTGGCATACAACCTCGCTACTTTGCGATGAAAGTGGACCAGACAAGCGCCCCAACTGCATACCAAACCATCATCTAAGGCCTGTATACATGGAATTCAAATCACCAGTTTTCCCCATCGCGGAAGTGCATACTGCAAACACCATACTCGGCCATCCCGAGGGTAAGGGTAATACAGGCTGATCACGATGGTGTGCCACGAGCCATTTACCCGGTTGACTAAGGAACAACCAGAACTGCCCGTAATCTTCCTCTCACTGGTGAGATTCAAGGACGACGAGGAAAACGAGCCGGAATACAGGATGTATGCTGCAGTTACTGCGTCCTATAATAACTTGCACTCTGTCTCTTTGTCTGCGGCTAAGCTAACTTCTGTTTAGGTAAATGCCGAAACACTTGGGAAACTAAAGCGCGCCGAGCTGATTCCTTTGTGGATCGCAGCGTGATATTCTGTAACACAGCGGGACCCACTGCTGCACTTTCTGATGAATGCATGTTGGCCGACCTACAGCGGTATGAAATGTGTGTAACGAAGCTTCTTTCTCTTGGGTATCCCGGTGTTGCTACCAGGAAACGGAATAGTGTGCGTGAGGGTCCAGTTAACTCGAGAACCCTTGACAACGCGCTTGCTTCAGGTAGTGCTATCCACCCCGGAGAAACGCAACTCGCTGTCACGGTTTGCTTTCAACACGAAGCGCACTAATGTTAGCGTTGAGACAGTCCACCGATAGCGGACAGGCTGTAACTGTCCTCTCTGCTGTACGGCTGTTGGCTGCACTTCAGTGGTTTGAAATGTGCGATAAGCAGCTCCCGCAGACTGGGCCTCCAGCCGTTATTTTCAGGAAGCTTATTGGACCTTGGAGCGTCCTAGTTAAAGCATTGACCCTTACGCCACTGGCACTTCCTGCAGTTCGCTTCGACGGATCGCACCGCTCTTGTTCGTGTTGCTTTCTAACGTAAGGTTACTAATGAAAAGGGACGGCCTAAAGCCGTTGGTGACAGGACAACTTGACGGATCAAAACCTCCGTAACATGGGCTACCACCTATATTATAATTGAACATAAGGCCACTTCGCGGTCATGAAATTCCCATCGCTATCTTTTTCTAACTGTGGCAAGATCCGAACCCCATCACGATTTGAAACATCATAAATTATCTCCGGCTCTTTAACAAGAAAAAGTTTCGATGTACTTGTGACCGATTTATAAATGGTTGTACAAAGCTGACAACGCCATCACTGCTGTGTCACATGTACATCCGAAACTATATTATTTATTTATTTATTTATTTATTTAGTATTTCAGTTCCACCAACACTTTTCCTCTGGCAGATAGCCTGAATTATAAGTATGCTAGCAATGACCTAAAATGCACGTGAGCCTGCTTAGATGATGGGCGGGCCTCCAGTAATCATATTTGTTGGTCGTATGGTTGAAAGCTTCCAAGTTCCTGCCGGATTATGGTTGGTTCTAACCAGGAACGTAGGACACGCTGACTCTGAAGCAAGGACAGCCAAGGCATCGGCATTCCTTTTTAAGCTTACATGAGGTTACATTCTCATGTTTGTCGTCCCTAAGTTAGGTCATGGGTCACTGAGGTATCGGCCCTCGTCCTCTAGACCATAAGGAGAAAGGATGCATGGGCACGGCCTCCATGGATGGTAGCGATTGGGAGGCATTTGCTCACAGATGACTCAATGTTTTCTGACTTGCCGACACCTTTAAGCAAAGGTACCTAACGCAGGTACCTGGCAAGTGGAAGTATACGTTGGCAACAACTACAGCTTATAAGGCTCCATTTCACGAAACGTCTAGCAGAGTAAGCTACGGAGAATGCAAACCTCGTCCTGTACACACTGCAACTAGGTGGTAGTCTACCAGCGGCTACCGGTTTGCGTGAAAGTTTATGCGGAAAGCCGTTCTGTATGGTACCTGGGTAGGTAGGTCAAGATCTGTCACCCCTAATCAGGCAAGCTGGATTGTCCTCTCTGCGTGGTCCTTCCACATGCTGGACGAACTTTAGTCGTATGGTATTCCTGTGGAAATAATGCTGTCGAGCTGTGTCAGAGAGCACCGGAAATTGCTTTCGGACATTAGTACCTGGGGATCACTCGGGGATAGGGTTTGAATGTTTATGTGATGCTCTGGGTTGTGAACTTAAACGGCACTTTCCTGAATAACTCGCACCATGCTACGTTGAAATCCTTTCACTAGCACCCCTTCGAGCATTGGTATTATGCTCTCGGTTCAAGTGAACTAGCTTGTTCTGTACCTTGAACCTCCCTTGCTGTCCCTTGCATAATTTAGGTGCCTGCCACACCAAAGCCCGATTGCTCAAGCAACGTAAGCAGCAATTGCTTGAGCAGCGTGTAAACTTGTTGTTCCATCTACCATGCTTCAAGAACTCAGCCCAACACATCAACTCCTGGCGCCTCGATCCATTCAAGCAGAAACACTGACGAACTTCTCCTACATTGCTGTTTCCGTGTGCACTTAATGCGATCAAGCGTTGCAGTTCATAAAGCGTTGTAACGCCATGTGCAACCAACTACAGGTAAGGGACGCATATATCTCTTTATCGGCTGTTTTAATCCATGGTGTAATGCGCCGCAATAATCCATGTGCCGATGGCTTCAAACGCTGTCGCCATTTCGTCTGTCATTAAACGTAACGTGCCGTTGTATGACCAATAAGTACCAACCGTAGGCAATGTGAGCAATTTCACTGAGCTTACTGAGGTGGGCTACCGTCCTTATCCATGCTATACCTCCACGTGTTGCCACCGTCCCTGTTGTCCATAACATTAGTAAGCCAGTGAAAGACAGCTTGAAAGTATCTCCAACACTTATTCCTCACTTCTTTCAGTGCTCATTCTGAGACGCATTCGTGTCATCCACCTTAGCAGACGCTGCCTCACGCACCGGTGCATTCAAATGTCTATCTAACAACACTGCGACATGGTGGATGTGACCCGCCACTGAATAAAGTCACTGCCCACAACTGCATACGGGCAAGTCGTCTCGACTCATTTTATAACCTTTTCCCGACAGGTGCAAAATATGATACTCTCCGCCTACATGTACTGTTTCACCGCACTTACAGTGCCTTGGCGTTTATATTACGCAAGATTGAACCCAAAGTATCATTGTGATACACGACTGCCTATAAACCTTGATCATGCCTGCTTTGGTTTGTCTCTATAAATTTGGGAATAAACTATTATTTATTTATTTATGTATCGCATACTTTTATGTAAACATGATACCAGCCACAAGTAAGCGTTCAACTTTACAATGTAACCCCATATCATTTCTTGGAGAGCACTCAGCTGCCCACTCGCAAGGTCAAGACCAAACTTGTTTTCACCTCCATCATCGTAGATTCGTTTTACATATGCTGATCATGCCTCGTCGGCGTGCCGCTTGTAACACCGAGAATAAATTGATTTATTTGGTTATTTAATTAGTCTCTGTTGACGGTATAAATGCACGCGTGCCCGGTCTTCTTTGGATTCCGTATACTGCGTCGCACGTGTCTTTGTACGCCTCGCCGTTCCACAATCACCATTCATGTGAGCTGCGTCCGCCCTGCATCATACTTCGCCGTAGGTGCAGCTGACAGTCAGTTGTAGTAAGGAAACACCTAAGTTGTCTAACCTTTGCTTCTACAAACCTGATTGCGCCATCAGGTAATGTGTCCCAAATGTATATAGTCCGCCCCGCCCTGCTGCCATCATTATTCCTGTGCGACGCGTCTGCCCTGCCTCAGTAGCTTGAGGTAAGTATGCATCGCAGTGGTTAACATCCACGTACACAGTCTACATGCACCATCATCCTGTCTCCAACTCTGAAGGCATAATTCAAACCGGGGCATGCATCACCAGCCATTCGCCGAGTTAGATTCACAGGAATGCGGAAATGGATTTTTTAGGGTCAAACACCTTTAGTATTCACGCTTTGCGGGTACGGTGTACACGCATACATGCTCCTTAAAATTACGTAGACATAAATAAATAAATAAATATTTTATTCTCGACTATGCGAGGCACGCCAATTGAAGCATGATCAGGAATGTACAGCTGTACAGACATTTTATGGGAACTGTAGTGACAGTATAAAATGGTTCATATGTCCATGCTTGGAACTGTGCGATGGTGAACATGCGAAAGAACGATTTGGATGTAGTGAGATCCGGATCCATTTGTTTGGACATAATCGCTCTGCCATATATCGCAGTCATACCTCGACTAATAATAGATAAAGAATCCTGCGTGCTCCATTGGGAGCTAATTGAAGAGCAAGCTATCCAGTATGAAGATTCTAATTGAGCTGCCGGTGTGAAGTTATGGGCTGTGACTTTATTCGGTGGCGAGTCGCATTCGCCACTTTGCAGTGTTGTTAAACGGACATTTGTGGCTTTTTATAGGGAGAACGCTTGCCAGGCGAAAACCCACCACGTCCTGAAACACTGCCGCCAATCCTTTGAATGGCAAGTTGTAACTGGCTATGTTTCTTGTTGAACGTTTTTTGCTCCGTTATTCGCAGTCAAGTTGCGTCCCATTTTTCTGCAGACTGATGCGTTATGCGAGTGGCCATTGCGTGCCTGGGTCCTCTCTGTTGTGTATTC
>OX104065.1:94227132-94370829 GCA_944474145.2 Dicrocoelium dendriticum | reverse complement strand
AAGGTCAACGAAGCAGACCGGTCAGATGAGACTAGGTTATTGCAGGGCACTGAGAGATGGTCGTCCGATTGGAGAAAGATGGAGTGTACAGGATACTGTTGGTGTCTTTAAGCTAATTCTGAGGAAGTTTATCGGATAAGCTTTGTTTCTACACACTCGAAACAGGTGCCTTGCTTCCTGTGTCCGCGATTCGGCCGTGCTGCAGTGCATTTCCGCTCTGTTGTATAAGGTTTGAATGCAGCGCTCCTTGTGGTTCATCTGGTGGTTGCTGTGGTAGTTTAATACCTGGTCCATATTTTTCCTTCCGATAACGGCATGTTTGCATAGATGCGTCTGTATTCAGAGCGACCAGTACATCAAAAAATGGTAGCTTGTTATCCTCTTCTAATTCACTCGAAAATTTGTCATCTTCAAATGTGCTATTGGGCAAATCGTGCGTGACCTGTGCTCTGTTCCATATTACGATGACAAACGTATCGTTCACGTAAGTTAGCAGGAGGTTTGGGATGATAGTTGGCAGTGTAAATCACACTGGATTGGATAACAATACGACAATGCAAGTTACCGCTTCACGGTCGATAGCAAATCGGGTTATCATGGAATATATTATTAACAGCAAGCAGTGAATGCAAATGCACCTACCGCTTTCCACGGCAAGAATCCAGCTTGGAACTAAAGCAGCGGAATTTAAAATACTGACGCGGAAACCGTTCAGGCAAACACTAACATACCGCTGCTGTGAGTCAACACTAAATGCACAAAACATACATCCCCATGCGAATTCAAAACTACGCACCGCATTCGCAAATCCCTCTGCACTTTTGCAGCGAGCATTAACCATATGACGAAACATATTAGGGTCCTCCAGCATGGCGAACGACAACCAAATAGGCCGCTTCGCTTTTTGTTGGTTTCTACAAGGTACTAACGCAAGCAGGTGGTAATTCAATTCCATTGATTCCTTTTCAAGGCAGCAGTACGTATAAACTCACTTCTTCTGTATGCACCTGATGACCTATAGGTTGGCTACCGTACCCATACGCGCCGCCTCAATACGGCATTTTACCTACAACAATAAGCCACGCCCATCAAACGCGTGAAATCCATTATTCAAATAATGACAACATGTATACAAAATCAGAACTAAAAATTTATTTACGTACTTAGTAACTAACCGTGTGCCTGAAGAAAGTAAACATAACTACAGTTATTTTAAGCGCGCCACGCAATGCATATTGTAAATAGTACCTGTTTAACGTTTTTCCTTCAGGTGCAAGGGAAAGAGAAATTCGCGTGTGGCGGTTATTTGAAATTTGGTTGCTGTGTTTCGGGGACGGTTTGCTTGGACTATGGCGATTAAATTTTAATTTCTTTGGTGCTAACTGGTACATCCGCTTTACGGTGTAAATTCTTTGCCTTCGGAGTGCTATGGATGAGTGGCATAAATCAGTATAAACCGTATAATGGTGTTACATGGGATGTGATCTATAAACATTTTACTGAGGCAGTGAGTAAAATAAGGGATGCCCAAAAGCTGGGGATACTCAACAGGTGCTAATGTGCGGAAAATGCGTTCAACAAATATAGCATTATATTTGATTAGGGAACATTTTGAAATGTTGCATGTATTGAGACATAAACTTAATGCCTATTATAAACGGAATTTACACTTTGCAATGCGGCTGGTACAAGATAGAGAAATCCACACGGCATGTTAATTGCACAAATAATGTACACAAAAGAAATTGAATGGAACATTTTAAGGCAACGTAGGTACCTTGGGTATTCCTAATGAACGGATAAACGTCATAAAGAAGCGTGAAACTTACGGATTATGCGTTGAAGGTAGGCTGGAAGTGAATGTAATTTGGTAAACCTGCAGAAATGCAAAAGGAATGACTGCTATGACAAAAGCACCGCTATGTGCATGATTGACAAAATACAGAAGGAGATGTTCAATGTTGATAAGGAATTACGAATAGCAGACAATTTCTATTACTGTATTGCTGCATATACGAAGGAGTAATTGGAAATGAGCATGCACCGAATAGCATTTGTTATTGGTGTTACAGAGCAGGAATATTTATAAGTACAAAAGCTCTGCTGCTAGATGTTATTTTGTTGTGAAGTGCCACGCAAAGAAAACTTTTGAACGTCCTGCTATGCCCAGATACGCATGCGAACTTGATATAAAAAGGCGTAATTTCACGCCTTATTCTGAAATATATGTGTATAAATATCTATATAGAGGTTTAATTATATATATTCATCTGTCCTAATATGCTATTTATGTAGATACCGATGTATATTTGCATATACAGAGCTATACGTATATATATACATATATATGTGTACATATATATAGTATACACATATAGGTATACATATGTATACATGTACATATATATTGCTATATTCATATATACCAACGTACGCACATTTCATTACCGTACGTTATATTACATGCAAAGATACGCACTTATATATTTATGGTTGGCGGCATCCGGTTTCGGATTTGCCTGTCACTGTGACCAGCCACAGGACGCCTGCGCCTACAGAGAGACCATGGACGGCTTGCGCTGCACCACCAACAGCTCCATCCACACACACCATATCCAGTGTAAATCCGAAGGAATAAGACCGGGAGGCATGCGGATGGGAGCCACTTTTCATCATCGGAGCCGGCCCACGCTCCTTCACAAACAAACACAAGCACGCTGTATCTGGGGAATCAACCGCACACAAGGCGGAGGCTGGACCGTAGTCCTCTCCACACTGAGTGCATGGAACCACTGTTCGAGCCTAGCACGACCACAAGGACTGTGCATCCCGTCCCCTCCAGCAACGACCAACTGTCTCCTGGAGCCAGTATGGACGAGGTAGTGGGTAATAGACAGGTAGGCAACTTGTCAACCTGCACATCAAGCGCAGCCACACCTGGGATGTCAAACAACAGCCGATCAATCGAAATGCCGACATCGATTAAAGTAAACGCATATGACGACATAAATACTTGCTAAATGAGCAAAGAGAAGAAATTGGTTATAAGTGAATCCGTGATAAGTACAAATTGTCCGAAACTTATTTCAAAATAATACCACGCGATAAAATTACGCAGGTTTACCACAATTTGCGTGAGCGACGTGTGAAAGTAAGGAGAAGATTAGCAAGTACGCAGAACAAACCAATCAACATGTAATGAATTTTATCCACATTGAAATGACATAGTTTAAGGGTAAGTTGGTTTAGCCCAACTGCGGTGAAGAAGCATCATGAATGCAAAATATATGCCGGTATGTATCTTTGTATGTAATGTAATGTGCCCCATGCTGAGGCTGATGTTGCATTCTTGATGCTTCTTCACCGCAGTTGGGCTAAACCAACTTACACTTAAACTAGGTCTTTTTAAGCTGGATAAATTTCATTCCGCTTTATTTGGTATGTTCTGCCTCCCTGAATAATGTTCTATTAACTGGCCACGTTGCATACACTAATTGTGCTTATCTTCGGTAATTTTGTTGCGTTTTGTAGAATTTTTAAGTAACTTGTGGACATTTCTTACTTACCACGGATTTGTTGTTAACGCAGTTACTTCATATGGTAAATTAGCGAATAGTTATGCCACCGTATCTGTATGCATTGTTGGATTTATTTTATTTCAGCTTGTCGTTTAAAGTGAATGGCTGTTGTTTGATATCCCCGGTGTGGTTGCGCTTGATGTGTATGTTGACAAGGTGCCTACCTGTCTATTACCCACTACATCGTTCATACTGGCTCCAGGAGACAGTTGGTCGTTGCTGGAGGGGACGGGGTGCACGGTTCTTGTGCCCGTGCTAGGCTCAAAGAGCGGTTCCATGCACTCAGTGTGGAGCGGACTACGGTCCAGCCACCGCCTTGTGTGCGCTTGATTCCCAAATACAGCGTGCTTGTGTTTGCCTGTGAAGGAGTATGGGCCGGCTCCGTGGATGAAACGTGGTTCCCATCCGCATGCCTCCCGGTCTTATTCCTTCGGGTTTACGCTGGATATGGGGTATGTGGTTGGAGCTGTGTGTGGTGCAGCGCAGGCCATCCATGGTCCCTCTGTAGGCGCAGGCGTCCTGTGGCTTGCCACAGTGACAGGCAAATCGGAAACCGGATGCCGCCAACCATGTAATGTAATATAAATAATAGCTGGTCATATGCAGACTTTCCAAATTAATCATATTCGCTTAGCACTTCGCAACAAACTCGACCTACCAGCACTGCTTTCGCACTTGTAAAAATTCTTGTTCACTAGCTCCAATAACGATTGCTAATCAATCTGCAATGAAAAAGGTAGCACATGTGCAAGCCCGGGCTTCGGTGTCGTTCAGTCTGATAGGGCGTACGTAATCGTTAGTGCGTTAGATTCCACGCGTCGGGGAATTACCTAACCCATAAAGATTTCTATATGGCTACATATATACGCATGCATACGCATACATGTGTATAAATGGATATAATCAGACATACCTACGTATTTACCTTTCATTAACGTACATGATATTACCCACAAAGAGACGACCCACACTCCTTCACAGACAAACACAAGCATGTTGAATCTGGGGAATTAAGCGCACACACAAGGCGGTGGCTGGACCGTAATCCACTCCACACTGAGTGCATGAAACCACTCTTTGACCCTAACACGGCCACAAGAACTGCACCCCGTCGCCTTCAGCAACGGCCAACTGTATCCTGAAAACCAGTATGGACGAGGTAGTGGGTACTAGGCAGGTAGGCACCTTGTCAACATGCACGTCAAGCGCAGCCACCCCGGGGATATCAAGCAACAGCCAAGCATTAAGAGAAAGCTAACAAAGAAAAGACATCAAGTAATGTATATGGAAAGGTGACAAAAATCTTTAATTAATAAGCATATGAAATAAGTTATAAACAAAGGATCCAAGATAAGTTCAGGGGATCAGAAGGCGTAGTTTACGAAAACGACGCAAACATGAAAGTGTTATCGAAATTAACCACAATTCGCTTAAGCGTGTTGTGCAGATTTATAGAAGAGCGCACCTACATACATACATTCCACAACGGCGCAGCACTTCCACGTCTGCAAATCTGTCGCCCCAACCGATGCGCAAAATCAGTCACAAACACTGCTGATGGAACCGCTCGAGATATCGCACATCCAGCCGGTACATCGTTCACGTTTCACTGCCGTATAGAAGAACGGAAAGAACCATGGATTTGTACACTATCAGCTTTGTGCCGACGGTAAGCTGATGGTTATTCTACACTGCGTACCCAAGCTTCCCAAATGCCGCCGCTGCCTTCGACACACGATTACGCAACTACACGTGTAGCCGCTGGTCAGTCGATATCACACTCCCAAGGTAGCTGAAGCGGGAGGTGGTTTCCAATAATTCAGCACCGATGCTGACTCGCGGCGATATTAAACATTGCACCTCCGGTGAAGGCTGAAAGAGACAGACAGTTTTGCTTGTGTTGATGGTGAGCCCGAATTTGGCCGCTGTCGAAGCCAGAACACTAGTCATGTGCTGCAACTCATCCGCGCTGTGTGAAAACAACGCAGTCGTCAGCAAACAGCAACATACGGATAGTTGTCTCACAGACTAGAGTTCTCGCACCCAAATGACGGTGGTTCAGAAAACCGCCATCAAAACGGTGTTCCACAAGAACACCGTAAGCACAAACGGCATCAAAAGCGCAAGGTACCATGGCATGAAAATATATATTAAACGGGGCAGGAGTTAAGACACCGTGTTGCTTCACACCAGAGACAAAATCGAAGTCACCCGAGGTCTCTCCACTCAGCTGCACCCTCGCCCGCATAACACTGTGCAGATATTCACTTAAACTTACAACCTTACGCGGGCAACCAAACTTACCCAACACCAGCCACAATGCCTCGCGGTTGGCCGTATGAAATGCCTTGGTGAAGTCAACAAAAAGCGAGTACAATGGCTGGTGCCTTGCTCTGCACTTCTTCTGCAACTGACGAGCGGAAAACACCAAATCTATAGTGCTGCGACCCGAACGAAATCCACCTTGCGCTTCCGCCACATTCGGTTCCACAACCTGATTGACGAGGCGGTTAAGCAGGATTCGGGCAATTACCTTGGCCACACAACTCCTCAGGTTGAGGGCATGATAATTCGCGCAACATTGCTTGCGCCCACCTGTAGGTACAACGACCCACCTTATATGCAGCGCTAACCCCAATTGATTCAGTCCTGGAGGCATGTGCATGGGTGCAGATGTCTTCATTGGAGCCGGCCCGCACCCCTACACAGGGAAACGCCAGCACTTTGTATTACGGGAATTGAAGCGCACGGAACGCGGAGCCTGAGCGATGGTTTGTTCCAGGCGTAGTGCACGGACCCGATATTGGTGTGTGACACGGACATGACGCCCGCGCAACTCTTCCCCTCAAGCAAGAACCTGATATTTGTGTAGAAATACAAATTTCTCTGACAGCTAGGCAAGTGAGCGACGAACCGCAAGGCATGGAAAAGGGACATGCATAGGGAACACGGGATGTGCACGCCGACTGATTTCACTTGTGAAGACCCTTGAAGGCAGTACTAAGGAGCGTTAATGGAGGATGCATGTGGATGTATGGTCTGCATGCTGATTATCTCCATTGTTGTAGCAATTGCTTACCGCTGACATGTATGACGTCAGGTCAAGTGCAACGATACGCGCAGTGATGTGGTAGATGTTACCGTTACCCAAGCATGTATGAGGAAACGTGACGTACAATGCATGGAAATGTACGCTGAAATCAGTCCCTCTAATAAACCTTATGACTGTCGGTGTATAGCAGTGGTGAAGCGGAGCAGTGTATGGGGTAAAAATTGCACGCAGCAAATAGGAGTGGGACTGCACAAGAGGTTACTAACATGTGTTATTGCGACGCTTTTCATGGTGTTTTCCGCCTGCCCTCTGGTAAATGGGTATGGTACGCTGGCAAGGGTGTAGCTCAAGTGCCACAGGGTCAGATACACACCGTGACGCGATCCTCCATGGGGAAAGAAAATGCCTTTTTAAACCGCACTACGAAAAGTTGCTGCACCGGTGCTGTATGATGTTTAAACCATTCGCAAATACACCCGGCACCGCGGGTGATATTCGTAACGGTTCTTT
The DNA here is from genome assembly GCA_944474145.2 of Dicrocoelium dendriticum. NCBI lineage: Eukaryota > Metazoa > Platyhelminthes > Trematoda > Plagiorchiida > Dicrocoeliidae > Dicrocoelium > Dicrocoelium dendriticum. The sequence continues at coordinate 94,363,689 of OX104065.1, read as the reverse complement.
ACCCACGAAGCGAGAACACTGAGAATTGGTTAGTGGATACTTCACAAGGTACCTGCAATGGAGAGACGCGGCATTAACAAGGTTGCCTAGTAGTGACTGCATGGTAAGTGTAACAAACAACGCACAAGGATACATGCATAATGTACGCAATGGAGATAAAAGGATCAACAGTATGTAGCGCTGCGAAGAAGGGAAACCATTTGGGGCCCGGAAGGAAATATTCGGACTAATACGGACCCACTCACTGCACCTATGTCCCCGTGCTGCAGTCGATGAAGGAGAGGCGCGAGGCCACAAGAGAGAGGGTGGCTCTGAAAAGGGCCGCTGGGATGTGCACGAGGACTTGGATGTTACGGAGCGATAACAAATGCCAAATGGACGTGCTATGGCGACTTACTATCCTCAGGAAGCGGAAACCGGATGCACTTCAGCTACTCGTTGATATGTGTTGTGAAATTGAGGTATGGAAGTGTGAACTCACTTGACAATGTAAAACATGGGATGTCGTGTTACTGCGGACGGTGGTTAACGGTACTGCAACACTTGGAGCTGCTTGTACGTACCATATCTGTGGAAGGGAAAGCGATTAGCATTAACGTACTTACCTGCTATCATCACACACCTCGTGAAGTATCTGATGCTAGGGCATGGCATGGCAAGGTGGAGGCGATACGTTGGAGGTGGCTCAGTGGCATCGTTACGTCGGAAGGCAATGGAAGGTGCATATCACTGTTGCTCTGAAGGAGAAGTGATCATGAAAAACATATGGTACCTGTGACTAGGAATGATTCATGCATTACAAGGCGGAGGCGATAAGTGTGAGGTGCCTCAGTGGCAGCGTTATCTCCGAAGACAATGGGCGGCGCATATCACTGTTGCTCTGAAAGACGTTATCGTAAAAGACCAGTATCACCTGTGACTAGGTTGCAAGGCGACATCACATGGCGGAGGCAATACGTGAGAGGAGGCGCAGTGGCATCGTGCGGTATGACAGCGAATTGCGGCCCAGCTAGTCGTGGCTCTGAAAATGAGATAATCGCGGATAAACCAGGGTACCTGTGGCTACGTAGCATGATGTCGGAGGTACATTGGAGCACCTTCAGCGGCAGGATGTTGGGCTGTCGAAAGAACAGCAAGTTTCAGTGTGACTGTGAAAGAATGCGCGCATACAAGGTCAACACGAAATGCATGTGAAACACCATAGTGATAGATAACGAGGAGACAACCAACCTCATGTCGGAGTGGAAAGTCAGCAGTGGGGTGGACTGCAAGCTGACATCCTTGTGAGTCCAATTAATGATGCGGGCCTGAATCGTGGTTCATTGAGGGAACGGAAAACTTACCGGAGCAGCATAGTGCAGCGTAGCTACGGCTCTGACGACGTTGACGGGGAAGTTACAGACGCCATGGAATGACACGTTGTGCATTTTTCAGTTACACTGATTTCTATCGAGGAAACCTGCAATCCCGTCTGTCGTAGCAAGAAAGGGCATAACGGATGTGCGTGCGCATGACGCATCCCTGCAGGGCGTGTTATCCGAGGCCTTTTATTAGTGATTCCACAGGCACTAGGACGAGCAAGAGAAACAACCAGAATCCGCGTCACCAGCATAGCAAACACAGGACGCATGGTACCATTGCGAGCACGCATAGCACATAACCCACTCCACGTCATCCCCGCGACGTTGCACATCATCCTCCCGCTGACAGAATGCACAGAGGTCCTCGGAACCGCCTCCCTGAGTATCCCGTTTCCGTTTAACGGGCACCCTGTAGGAAGGGATGTGGTCGTGTGAAGCTTCCGAAAATCTTGGCCCCTCAGAACACTCTTACTGAGGCTGACCTCCGTCACGCGGCACTTCAGCGGCGATTTCCGCTTCCTGCGGATGTGGATGGAACCGGTGTTTGCGTTGAAATGACTGGTCGGAAGTCATGCACCTCTGTTGCTTGCATGTGCCTCGGTACATGGCTTCCCGACGTCGTGGCTACCGCGACCGCTGTGGCATCACGTACCGTTCCTGGCGTTGGTAAACCACATAACATCCTGACGTTAAGCTCCCTATCCAGGAGAAGGGCAACAGGGCAATTATACGTGCGACCATGCAGCTGAAAACTGCCCTCGTTCGACATCAGTGACGCAAGCATATTCAAGAAGTTCGACGCCGCGGAGAAGTTCCCGGATCTGTAACTGCATAATTGTGTGCAAATGTCCGACAACACCTCTTGTGTCTTGCGCAGTTTTAACGCACGGCTGACAACGGTATCGCTGTCCCCGGCCTGACGACCTCGAAGCTGCAAAGCACTATCCCTCGGAACACAGTCTGAGCTACCTGCGGGAGGTGGCCGGGGTGCAATCCACCGACATGAATGTAGTATGTCCTCTGCCGAATGTCCGTGAAACCGCGAGACATAACAAATATGAGCACCTGGGAGCCGCCCTGCCGAATGAACCCGCAATCGCAATCACCTCCGCGTGTTATGTATACGCGACGCACTTTGGAACGAGGACAGATAACTGACCAAGATGGCCCATCAGACCGACGACCCAGAACTGGGGATGCCGGAAGTGGGCTACGAAAGCATTCCCTGCAAAATCGCTGAGCTGTGTGAAAACCGAGGCCGCTGAGGACACCGATGGAATAGAAACGGCGCTCATTCAACGTCTACCTATTAAGCAGTTTCGTTCGTGCACGATACTACTGACTCTATCAACGACGCAGATGAAGAGACTGAGCAAAACGGACTTCTCCGACAAATACTGCTTCGGATACTTGTATTCGTTCTCCAACCTGTTCGCCGTATGGCATCCAAAAAACACAACATCCCTTTGTCTGGAAGCCGCCCAAGAGTCAGCGCACTGGAGCCACGTTGCGCACAAATACCGGCACGGTTCCGCATTACCCAGTCGTACCGTGTTCAATAACATTTCAAACATGGACGCATCACGTGTATATATCAGGTTATGTTGCCGCGCGCGTACCTGAATTCCGCGTGCATCAGATATCCCCCGTATGCGACCACAACACCGAGTCATGTAAACTTTAACATGTTACCGGCAAAACACGATCTTCGCGTTGGGATAGATACGTTGAAACTAAGCAGCACATTTATCCATTACCACTGTACTGCAACGGATGCTGCTAGGCACCATCTCCCGCATCGCTTCCACCGCTTGCCCATAGCTGTAAGACGTCTCATCCGGTAGTAGGGCGTAGATAAAAGAAATCCCTAGACCTGTGACGTCCACGAACATGCAGTGCAAAAATATGTATCCACCATAATTTAACTGGTGTGTTGCATCGCATAATAACACCTCGCCATACCGCTTAACCACGCCACGGACAATGGATGGAGAAAAGAACGCATACCGAATCTGGCTACCTCCGACACCTATCGGCCACCACCGTGACCTTCCAACATCGATGCCACCTCCGAATCCTCACATGAAGTTCTGTTTTGATGAAGTTTGCGCAGATTACTCAGGTCCATGCGGGTTACACGCTTGCCGTATTCCTGATAGATGAAGCGCCACGAAATCGGCGTGCTGTGGAAACTGTCCATCAAACGCAGCACTTCCTTCTTCTGTCGCGGTGACAGCCGACGTTTCAGTGCATACAGCCAGGGGTTACCCAGGTGCAAATCATAACTATGGAGCATAAAGTAACTTTCCACGACATATTCATTACCACCGAGAACCGCGCCGTGCAATTTTACGATTTGCATCTACATGCATTAGTTTACGTGATGCATAACTATTAACTCACCGCTTGCCACGAGATCCAGAACGTTGACAATGAACGCAACGGTGCATGATGTAACCGTAGCCACCTGCATCCGGCAAATGCTTACGTCTTCCACGCTTGTACACCGCAGCGGACACGGAGGAAACTCGCGAAAAACAAGTCACCGTTTCAATCTGAAAACGTCCCAAATGCTCCTCGATGTCTTCAACGCTGTCATACTTCCCCATAGCCAAAGACGTGAACAGCCCACTGTCATCCACAAGCATAGCAGAAATAACAAATATGGCCACCGAGCAAACAAAACAAACATCAAACATATGCACCCTTAACCGTAACCATTTTCAGTGTATCACGATTCACCCAAAATCCAGTTCCATCCACACCTTCCAGCTATTGCGCCCTTCCCACCTTTGGCCATGTCGCTAGGTAACACCGTTGCTATATACTATTTGTACCACGGAAAGTTCTCAAGCGACAAATTTTCCTCATAGTGCAACCAAACGTCTTCGAATTCCTCTACGCTTTTGCAGCGAGCATTAACCATATGACGAAACATATTAGGGTCCTCCAGCATGGCGATCGACAACCAAATAGGCCGCTTAGCATTTTGTTGGTTTCTACAAGGTACTAGCGCAAGCAGGTGGTAATTCAATTCCATTGATTCCTTAACAAGGCAGCAGTACGTATAAACTCACTTCTTCTGTGTGCACATGATGACCTATAGGTTGGCTACCGTACCCATACGCGCCGCCTCAATACGGCATTTTACCTACAACAATAAGCCACGCCCATCAAACGCGTGAAATCCATTATTCAAATAATGACAACATGTATACAAAATTAGAACTAAAAATTTATTTACGTACTTAGTAACTAACCGTGTGCCTAAAGAAAGTAAACATAACTACAGTTATTTTAAGCGCGCCACGCAATGCATATTGTAAATAGTACCTGTTTAAGGTTTCTCCTTTAGGTGCAAGGGAAAGAGAAATTCGCGTGTGGCGGTTAGTTGAAATTTAGTTGCTGTGTTTCGGGTTCATTATTGGTTGCTACAGCTACTACATATTTGTTATTCTTTGTGGTATACTCTGACGCAATATATTGTTTTTTCATTTAGTCTGAAACGACGTTTAAGCTGTTGTAACTTTTGGTTTGATGACCCACAAGAGTGAGGAACCAAATGTGCGCTTGTCCAAGTATAACCCCAATACTAACCTGTATGGTTAATAAATAAGAACCTATAGTATCACTAACAACTTTGAAATTTGTGTTTGTAATATGGAATAAAAAATAATCTAGCTTTGACACCAAGTGCCGGTCCTAACACAGCAGCCAACCTCACCCGCATTTCTGGCATTTGACAGCCACGAATTCTTTCATCCGTATGTGCGAAGATGAAACAAACTGCAGTGTACGGTAGGCGGAGTCTCCTTCGTTTCATTGCATTTAAGGCGCATTTAAAAAGGTCCGCAAGAATTTAAGAAAAAACGTTTCAGATGATCAGTCTGCTCAACTTTATTCTATATTATCCACAAAATCTTGCAAGCGCTTGATTCAGGTTAGTAATTAGATGGCCTCCAAAATTTTAGCTTAATCAGTAAAGGTTAGCTTAATAATCTTGTGTGGCTTTATTTATTTTAGTTCGACATAATCATTCCATAGTTTATTTGAGAAACTATATACCCCTCGCTATCTCAAGTTAAGGATATTCCGCCCGCGCGTGTTGAAGCATGCGGTCTGCTTTAGATGCTGAGTTTATTAACTGCGCATCACTTTTTGTCATATGTTATCTGCTAGACGCTTTTTCCGTGCAGACAAACGGTCAGACGTCTCAGTTAGGCATGTAATATGCCTACATGTGACATTAGATAATGTACTGCACCGATAATACTACAGATCTTTGTTTGTAAAGTCATACACCCAAGCAGCACAAGTGACGAGTAGACTATCACTGAGAGAACTACTTATGCACCTGGTCGCCCCAGTGAGACAAATTTAAGACAAATTTTGGTCAAGCAATTAATTTTGCCGTAGACTTGTGTCTTCACTTATGCGTTATGACGCTCAGTTTTCAAGCTTTTGTGTACGGAATGCAGTTTCCATTAAAAAATATGTTCACATCATTGTTCAGGGTGATGTTTAAACGTTTTATCTGTGTGACTAAAATTTGCAATTAACTTGTCTCACTGAGGCGGCCATGAACATGAAAGAAAGGTCACCCAGTGTTCACCAACGGTCAACCCAGCGTACGGAACTTAGTTACTCGTGTTATGTCGGCACGGACTATATCTCTCCTTGCCAAAGATACGGTCCGATATCTGTACAAATCAATACTAAGAGCATTAGGATGTAGTGCTGTACGTAAAACGTTACGCAAAGAACAATTTATTTCATAAACTTGCCTCGCTGGGATAACCAATGGTACGAAATTCGGTCACCATCTACTTTCCAACGGTCCAAAGCCGTAGCATAGGGGGGCGGGGGGACCGACCGCCCTGGAGAGCATGCAACCGGGGCTGTCTTTTTCGTACAGATGATTGTTTATACCAAGAGCAAATTCCACAAATTTACTTTATCACTTAAGTGATAAAATGCTGATAACCGTACTGCAACCGAAGATGAAATTAGTGCTGCAAACATTTATATCCGAGCAACAGAAAGCGACATTGACAGCATGAAGGCAGCGAGAAACCTTTGTAAAACTGATGCCGAAGATACACACGAAGTTGAAGAATTGGAAATACAACTACACTTTGGCAAGCTAACATGCATATTAACCGATTTTATGGATGTCAGTTAATGGCCTGTTAAGATTGGCCATGAAATTCTCACTATGCTTGTCCAGCTCGGATCAACTGTTGTGCAGCACGTAGATCATAAATTTAGTAAGTGGTGTTACCTGCAGTTACTACTGATGCTGAGGTTAGGAAGCTAACAGCAACTGTTTTTTTTGGAATTGCGAACCGGTGAGCGAAGATTGCGAACACGGATCGTGTATTCTCCTTTAAGAGAGACTGTTTTGTTTCGACTGCAGGATGTGTTCAAAGAAATAATCTCGTTTCTCAACTGACGTTGTTGTCAGAAACTGGTGGCAACTGAATCCAGAAGCATGTGAACACGAATATAGTAAAAGGCGTGCTCTGCCATTCTTAAACCGCAAAATGCTAGCAATCCGGCTAGTTGAACGAAAGGCAACTAACAAAATGGAGCTGGTAGTATTGAAGAAGTAGAGCAAAATTTCAGCTAGAATGCTTGATAGCGTCAAGTTTCTCGCCAAGCAAACCTAGACCCCGTGTTGTCATCAAAAAGGCATCCATCATAAAGCAAACCAGGAAAACAGGATGAATTTTTTGAATTTGTACATTTTTTCCTCAACTATGAACTCGTGATCGTGAATATTTGGTGACAGTTCAGCTGGGAAGAAAAATCAGCACCGTTTATTTACTTCCAGAGGTTCAGGATGAATTAGTATCTTGGTAAAGTAGGTGAGAAAGCAACACATAGATCAGATCAAACAAGTTGAGTATGTTTGTTTAATTTATGCTAGCACTCATGATGCATCTCACAAAAATCAGGTGAGTGAAAATGAAGTGAGGGTAAATAACTTTTGTCAGCTTCACTGAGGCTAACAACAACAGAGCAGTGGACATCCCTGGACTGCTTTGGAGAGAACCGAAGAATAATGCAATTCAAATTGTTGACTGCCATGCCCAGGCATTTAACAATACTACTGTTATGGCGCGCTACCTATCGGGCGTGCAGAAACACTTGCGAAATCAACTCAAAACTACATTCATCCTATCCACCAACCATTCCTTGAATTTGGCTTGTGTACCTCAAGTTTATGCGACGGTTCATACTGTTACATTTTGGGCATGATGGACATAATATTTTTATCTGACTATTTCTGGTATGTCTTGCTTAAACTTACTGATCTATGTATTAAGTGACTGTAAACTATAGATGGGGTCATCGAGCAGGCGTTGTAAATATTGTGGTGAAGAAATGCTCAGAACTCATCACTTCTTTTAACCCTTCACAAAATAAGAAAACGCACCACAGTATTAAACGCATCTTCCATTCTCATCTCGGTATTGTCGTTTCCGATCATATTGTTTCCGGACATTTGGATATATGTTCCTGTACAAAACAAGAATGCACTGATATGTTTAAACAAAAGGGTTGGATTTGCAGCAAAGTTCTGTCAAGCTTACAACAGTATGAATAGGTCTTCTTCAGAAAAAAGAAAAAAATGGTGAAGGTTGTAATGGATGAATCCAAAAACACCCAGCTGAGTTGGGAATAAGCATGAGACGTCTAATTCGCCAAAAGTAACAAATGAACGTTGAAGAATTGTTTGATATGTCGCTGTGAGTTGATGCGGAATTATTACATGAAATGATATCTGTTGTAGACGGTCTGACTGACGAAATGCCTTAAACTTCAGCAAATTCGTGATTTTGTAAACAAATATGCTTTTCTTACAACCTCAAATCTGCTTGGTGTTAACTATGGTTGTCCACTTAGCAAAGTGAGGAATCCATTGCCGAAAAGAGGTTTGTAGTATTTTATGAAAGCTTCCGGAAATGACAAAATTAATGAACTTACTGAACTTGCATTCATCCAGAAATATCACTTTGGGGAATCTGCTGCGCATCTTTCTTTCCAAAACTAGTAGCATTGCCAACTGTGAGAGCGCATTCTCAAAACGCAAGCCTATAATGAACTAACTTCATTCATCTATGAACCAGGCAAGTTCCACGGATTGGCCGTTCTCCCTATAGGCTTCATACTTGAAAATGGACTGCATTTTTGTTAGTGTTATTAATACTATTACCTCAAGTAATGCACGAAACGCGTCTCTATGAATTTTGCTCAAGAGGATTATAACAACGCAACTACTTGCTTTTACGGCAACACATTAAATTGGATCTTTGCATGTTATTATATTGTACGAAATATTTAAGGACTATTGACAATTGTGTGGGTTTACGGATTTACAACTACCAGAGGGACGGCTATTTTACCTCCTCCCCGGGCGGCAAAAGTAGTTGTTACGCCAATATATCAGTTGCAATTCCTTAAAGCTACAATCTACTTTTTCTGAGTGCGCCATAAAAGTACCCGAGTTTATCAAAAGAAGAATAAATTAAAGCTAGAGTTAAAAGCAATGCAAAATAACGAATATCATTTGATTTACACATATAGCACTTCTTATCTCATCATCTTCATATTTCTGTCTGCGTCGTAAATTGTTTATACATAGTCGTATTTTCACATATGGTCGGCGGCATCGGGTTACGGAGTTGCCTTTCACTGCGTCTACCATAGGACAGCCACAAGACACCTGCGTCTACACAGGGACCATGATTGGCCTGCGCTGCACCACCCACAGCTCTATCCAACCGACTCATATCCAGTGTAAACCCGAAGGAATAAGACTAGAGGGCGCGTGAATGCGAGCCGCGTGTCATCAGTGGAGCCAGTCCATACTCCCTCAACCTGCACAGCAGCAGCATTCCTGTCTAGCTATGTGTGGAATCATACATATCATAGGTGCACAAGGCGGGTGCTGAACTGTAGTCCGCTCCACACTGGATGGAACTACCCTTGAGCCTAGCACGGCCACGAGGACCGTGCATTCCGCCTCCACAGCAACGATCAACTACTTCCTGGAGCGTATACTAGAGGTGGAGAGTGCTAGACAGGTAGGCACATTGTCAACTTTCACAACAAGCGCATCCACACCGGGAATATCAAACAACCAATATGGAAATTAAGGAAAAGCGAACACGCAAAATTGCATAGGATATGCAGCAGAGTAACAAAACTGTGTTAATTACATAACGTAGAATACTTTTTATGCAGGTTGAGAAGACGTAGTTCAAGTGGAAGTCGTTGTAGCCTAACTGCGGTGAAGAAGCATGATGTATGCAAAATCAACCTCAGCATGAGTACACTTGCACGTCTACATATATATATATATATATATATATATATATATATATATATATATATATATATATATATATATCCACATATATGACAAACATGTTATACCTTTTTACATTTACTTATCAATCGCTGCTCGCTTACCATGATCATGCCTATACTGCCGTGCCTCACGTTGTCGTGAACAACAATTTACTCATTCATTCATTTATTTACTACCATCTTCTGGGGTATAAGCAGCCGTCATACGCCGGATGTCCGAAAGAACTGTGAGTCTTTTGGATCTGGCCAAAGTGTAGTCAGGTAGAGACTTCCGCGTGATCAAACACCACCTCTGCATCTTGACACTGAAGCCAGATAGACCAAGGGCGCAAAAAGTAAGGGAGGCCGGAGCAATGAGAAACTATAACCGTAAGTCTCAACGTCACGAGACCATCAATTCTACACTGGTTCACTAATTCTCAATGAGAAACTCCACCTTACCGCTTAGACAGAACACTTGTAAGGGCAGTTCGGCTGACTCCCTTTTTTCGGCAGGGTGCAGGTTGAACCATTGCTGCTTAAAGTAGTTAGGAATACCGGTAGCTCGAATTTGCTGTCCGATGGCTGACTTGCTCGCCGAGATGCGCAGTTTGATTACAGACGTTTCGCCACAAGTCGCGTTGACCTTGTCGGTGCAGGAGGAGCTTCGGTTTGATAGCAGGCACTGGCAGGAGTACGGATGAGATCGCGTTTGAGATTCCACAGGGATGTCGAAAATGTATGCATGTGGACATCTGCACCACACATAACACATGTGAGTGCATCTGCCCAGTGTTCGACAACTTTAGAACAAACACTGCAAGAGGATTCGTATGGCATTATGAAAAAGCCGAGAGTAAACTAGCGACGAATAATAAGGCACTAAGCGACAGTATGATCTCCGAAGTTAAGCTAAGAAAAAGGAAACACTCAAAGTTGACAATTCCGTATCAAAACTGAGACTAAATTATCTCGTGGGTTACCTCGAAGTAATTTCAATGCAGTGAGATATTTTACAAGTAATAACCTTGATAACAGCCAGGAAGCCCAAATATACCCAGTTTATACAAGTCCATTATTTGGGACAAGATACCGAACTCATAAAAAATCGCACGGCCACCGTTAAAGCGAGGGTTATCGTAACCCGTATCGGTGTCTATTGGCCGATTACTTAGTTCATTGCAGCCGAAAGTTGTTCAGGTTAAAATGCATAATTAATTGAAACCGGATGTGATGAAACAGTGCTCAGGTCAGGAATGTAAGTAATTAGGTTAACTTGATACGAAACATTGAGTTGGAGTAATGCCTCTTTGATTTTTCCATGTAAACTGTTACTCTGTTTTAATGTATATACACTCCTAAGCAGACGCATAACGATTGCACTTTTTGGGTGATTCGGCGGTCCACAGCGTGGAGCACGATCTATTCGAACAGACAGTCAGAGAGGTGAGCGCTCTCAGTACCAACTTATGACAGCTACTTACCTCTTCTGTGTACTATGCCTCGTCGACAGCGTACTTCTTTGGAGCAACACTTAGTTCGTCAGGCAACCCGTTGAAGACAACTGTCTTCTAGGGTATAAGAGTAGTGAACAAAATGGATTTCCCAGTGGCTACTTCAATCGCCCCATAAATATCCGGCTCCAGAACACCATATATAACGGTTAAGATACAAGACGGCTTGTGTGTACCTTCTGCTTTCCGCCGCTTCCGTAAAAGTGAAGACTGCTATGGGATCGGCATGCTTGAAAACATCGCTCACAACTGAAAGCAATAGCAGCATTGTCTAGATAATTGTCTTGCATTAAATGTTTAGCGCTTCAAACATTGAAAAGGATAAAACAGATAAATTAAGCATTTTGTAAGGCAACCAAAAGGTAATTCTTTCTATTTTTGCCCAAGCTATACTTCCATTTGATTTCCGGGGATTTTTCAGCGACTTCATGTCCACTTTTTAGACTGTTGATTATATATTATCCAACACACTTCATTACCCTGGTTTCTTACGGAAATTACTACGTTCTAATCTATCACTGCTATCGTCGTATCAGTCACGTGCCTGCTCTCTGGCTCAGGGGTTGTTTAATTGGCCAAGTAATGGCTATTCGCGCTCTTGTGTGGGATTCGAAGCCATTTTAGTCAAGTGACCCCATACGTTAGGCACTTTGTTAGGCGTTGCTTCTTAGCACGCACTTATTTCTAGTAACCCACAGAATATATAAAGGCATATATGGTTAGCGGAATCCGGTTTCAGATTTGCGTGTCACTTTGGCCATCCACAGGACGCCTGCGCTTACGGAGGGACCATAGGTGGCTTGCGCTGCACTACCCACAGCTCCAACCAAACACCCCATATCCAGTGTAAACCCGAAGGAATAAGACCGGGAGGCATGTGCATGGGAGCCACGTTTCATCATCGGAGCCGACCCATACTCCTTCACAGACAAACACAAGCCCGCTGTATTTGGGAATCAAGCGCACACAAAGCGGTGGCTGGACTGTAGTCCGCTCCACAATGGGTGCATGGAACCACTCTTCGAGCCTAGTACGACCACAAGAACCATGCACCCCGTCCCCTCCAGCAACGACCAACTGTCTCCTGGAGCCAGTATGAACGAGGTAGTGGGTAATAGACAGGTAGGCACCTTGTCAACCTGCACATCAAGCGCAGTCACACCGGGGATATCAAGCAACAGCCAATCACTTGAAACGACAGGATGAAATAACATAACTCTAATAATGCATACAGATACTGTGGCATAACTCTTCAGTGAATTAGCGTATGAAATAAGTTAATTAACAACGAATCCGCCATAAGGAAGAAATGTCCACAAGTTATTTAAAAATGCTACAAACGCAACAATGTTGTTGAAGATAAGCGCAATTAGCGTAAGCAACCTGGCCAGTTAATAGAAGATTATTCAGGTAAGCAGAACAAACCAAATAAATTGGAATGAAATTTGTTTAGCTTAAAAAGACCTAGCTTAAGCGTAAGTAGATTTAGCTCAACTGCGGTGTAGAAGCATCAAGTATGTAACATCAGCCTCATTATGGGACAAAGGTATATATATATATGTATATATATATATATATATATATATATATATATTCAACACTTTTCCAAGTACAGTACCATTGGCTGAGTGCCACAACAAACAAGTTAAAGAAAAGAGCCTGAAAGGGAAAACAACTGTTAGGGTAGAAGAGTCTCAAAACAATTGCGCCATTGCGTACGGTTCTTGGTCAGATCCAGTAGCGTTTGCAATCAGACGTGCTTGGGATCCTTTAGTCCCCGACCGGGGGGTCAGGAACGACAAACAACAGCCAGCTCCGATGTTTGCGCCTTAACACATTGCATCCAAGTTTTACACTAGCTTGCTGGTCGTCGCTTTCATCCCACGTCTTTGAGCGTAAATAGGGCACGTCGTGGTAGCCGCTGGGTAGGAATACGGAGCCCATACGCAAGCCAACGAAGCCTCCGCAGTGAGATGATTCTGTCAATCGGTAGGCGATTTATGCCAGATTTAAGGACTCGTCGACTGACTTCCTCATTACTGATGTGTTGCTGCCATCAAACATCAGCAATGCTTTGCAGTGGTGATCGAAGACAGATATCCGCTGAACGTCGCTTTTGCGAACGGACCAAGTCTCATACCATACAGTAGGATCGCGCGTACCGCAGCCTTGTAGATTCGTCCCTTAAGAGCAAAGCTAAGGTCAAGACGAAATCACAGATTGCGGAAGTTAGCGAAAGCTACTCTAGTCTCGGAGACACGCAGGGAGATCTCATCCGTCAAACCGCCAGTACTAAGACAACGCTCAAGGTACATGAATTTCTTGACCACTTCCAGCGGAGGGAGATGCACTTGGCCAGTCCTGTAACAGGACCTTACCATTGGAAGGGGCAAAAGTTAACCCAAATTGGGAGGCGGACATCTCCAGTCTAACCAGCACATGCTGGGTGGCCTGGGGGACTCACTAATCACATCGATGTCATCTGCGTACTTCAAGTTCCGTAGGAGGTCACCAGGGAGCAGTTCAACACCGCAGTATTCGGAGTTTTTCAGGGTAGTTTCCAGAGTGTCTTCCATGGCGAAGATGAACGAAAATGGAGAGACTGTGCACTCCTGTCTAAGATGGCTGGTGATACTGAAAGGGGGCGGAAAGTCTCCGTGTATCCGCACGCGGACAGAAGTTTGTTGGTAAATGGCACAGTGAATGCTGGTGTACTTCTCAGCTACTCCCCTCTTCAGTAAGCAGTCCCAAAGAGCCACTATGTCAATGGAGTCAAACGCGGCTCGAATGTCCAAGCATATGACTATGGTTGGTCGACTGAACGTATAGCGATATTCGAAGTAACTACGCCTCAGCCATGTCACAAAACCACTGAGCGTAGGCAAAGGTCTTAAATCTATCTGAGTGTCTTTTTATTCATCCGGCGCGATTAGACGCGTTTCCATCCCATGATTTTGCAGCTGATTCTAAGAACTTTAAAGCTGCTGATTCATTTCTCGTTTGCTTTGGGTACGGTTTTAGAGTCCCCGTATCCAGATTACAAATTTTCTTGAAAAATTTGCATTGGCAAGTGAACACCTGTGACATAACAGCGTCGATTACATCGCTGCATTCATTGACACCATCTGTTCATATTTTAAAGCCTCAGGCCACTGATCCATACTGTCCAGCTGCCTTTGCTATGTATGTCCTTGCTTTAATTCCTGGAGAAGTAACTAATACTACTTATCCATAAAGTCCCCGGATTCGTTTGAAAGCATGGAATTTAGCACTGTGATTTCAGAGCCCATTTGGTCGTTCGTGATTAGACCTATATGCTGTAAATTTTCAGCATGTTGCAATTAATAAAAATGTACATTGTCTTATTTGAAGACAGTAAATATTAAGGGAATTTAGAAAAGACACAAAAGTTTCATTAATAACTAGAGTACATAACTTACTTTTACAACTTGACTGTAAATGCATCGATGTGGACGATTTTCAAGACGGAATTCTTCTCAATGTTAAACATAGGGATGGAACATATTGATATTAACTGCCTCTTAATGACTACTTTATACCAAGATCAACAACCTATACATCGACTTACGGGGGACCATTGCGTCAAATCCGCTGCGGCCGTTACTTCAGACCACAATAATAAACACTGCCTTTGTTATTCAGTTCGATCAAACATAGTAAACTCCGTGACCTAAGGGTATGTTAAAACGCATACTGTAGGAACATATACACCCCAACGTGTAGACTCGCTGTGTGTAACCTGCCATTTATATACCATTTTCGCTTCTTGCTATTATCAAAAATAAGCTCGTTCACTGGAAAGCAGTTCTACTGGTTTGATCAAATTTAGATGACATTCTGACGGACATTTGATGCACGCTTTTATAACGAGTGTAGCCATTCCTTTCCTTCTAGTGCAGCTTTTGCCTGCATAATACCAGTATATACTCCTGACTGTGCCTACTATTCTTTGCTACTCAACACATTTCATAGCCTGTAAAAAGCTGTTGTCAATTTATTCAACAATTCAAGGATACCGATTGGCTTTCCAAGTGTATATGCATCAGTTGCTTAACAAGGTGCTTACCTGTCTATTAACCACCACCACGTCCATACTGCCTCCAGGAGACAGTTGGTCGTTGCTGGAGGGGACTGGGTGCATGGTGCTTGTGGCCGTGCTAGGCTTGAATAGAGGTTCCATCCAGTATGGAGCGGACTACGGTCCAGCCACCGCTTTGTGTGCGTTTGATTCCCCAAATACAGCGTGCTTGTGTTTGTCTGTGAAGGAGTGTGGGCCGGCTCCGATGATGAAACGTGGCTCCCATCCACATGTCTCCCGGTCTTATTCCTTCGGGTTTACACTGGATATGGGGTGTATGGGTGTAACTGTGGGTGGTGCAGCGCATCATCATCATTCAGCATTATACTCGTTAGCCGGAGATGTAAAAACACCTCAGCTACTATGCCGCAATACCTAAAAGAAAAAAGGGAATAAAATGCAACAGGTGCAAACCAGCTGAGCTACCGGTAGCGGATGGGCATCGTTCCGGTAAGCTACTTGCCGGCTACTATGCAGCAGAAAAAGTAATTTGCTACGCGTAAGTATAAAAGGCTAAATAGTGAGATCGTGCTTAGAGGGTGAGGCTAGGAGGGATGAGGTGCGACAAAGAACTCACAGCACGAACGCCGCTGAGGTCGGCTCCTAACCATATCAACAACTGTATCCAGCCAAATATGTTCATTGTCTTTCAGCTCCCAACCAGGGAGTCGAGAAGTTCCAACTGAGGTCAGCTTCGAAAGAAGGGCCTTCATTCCTCTCGACCAAGTCATCGCTTGGCCACCTCTCTTCTTTTTCTATCCACGTCCCCGGCGCGCAAACAACGCACGTCGCGGGAGTCGGTGGGCTGGCATGCGTAACACGTGACCGAGCCTGGTGCAGCGCAAGCCATCTATGGTCCCTCTGTATGCGCAGGCGTTCTGTAGCTGTCCTTTGGAGGCCCCAGTGACAGACAAATCCAGAACCGCAGGCCGCTAACGATAAATATGTTTATTTTTGACCAAGCGAGGTACATCTACATAAACATGATGATTACTTTCGATAACCCATACTATCCTCGGTGGGAGAGTCCATTTCGGGTATATGTTGTGACAGACTGCCCAAGGTAGTTTTTAGGCTCTTCAGGTAGTTACTAACCACTGTTTAATTTACACTCCACCGACGCTGCAGTTTTATTTTCCGTCACATTGTAGGGCTCTATTGCTAAATGCTCTTTAATTTCTACACACTATTCGATTTGTTTATTATTACTATGGTTTCGCCTTTGTCGGATTTGGTGGCGGTGATGGTGACTAATCTTCTCAGTTCTTGTTGTTCACTGCAATAATTGACTGGTCTGTGTTTTTTGAAATATTACTCACGTTTGTTGACGTCAAATATTGTACTGGCTTCAGTCAGCTAGTACTACATCTCGGATTAGGGCCAGAGTTCTTCCAACCCGGTATAATGAGTACACACAGATATGACATCTGTCAAGCAACACACTCCATAATCATCATTACACGTTAGCGGAAAGTAAGAAACTCACTACTGCGCCGCAGTACAAAAGATCAGTTACACGAAAAGCGGGAGACAAAACACTAAAAAATACAAAAAGGAAAAAGGAAAATAATATTATGCTGTGTCATATTATCCGTGGAGTGGGAGATCGTTATGGGAGGGGGAAGCTAAGCGGGAATGGGAGGCACAAAGAAACTCACAACACAAACGCCACTGAGGTCGGCTCTTCGCCATTTCAACAGGTGTATGCAACCAAACGTGTTCATCATCCTTGGGACCCCAGCCCGGCAGTCGTAAGGCACCAACAGACGCTAAGTTCTAAGTGGGGACCTTGATACCTCTTGACCAAGTCATCGCTTGGCTCCCATCCTCATCTTCCATCCACAGACCGGTCGCGCAAACAACGCGCGTCCCGAGAGTCAGTGTGCTGGTATGTGCCACAGTAGGCCAATTGTCGGAGCCTTCTGCGTGATGTCGTGCAATGGGGTATCGCGACTCGGTAGCACCTAGTGTCTAGCTGTTTAGGAGACGGTGCCACCGACAGAACTGGATGGGATTCTGTTGCGGGTACTTCAAATATTCCCGCAAAAACACGCCAGAAACCCCGGCAGAATGGCTGTGGAAACTGAGGTCCAATTCCTCCCCACAACGCAGCAGAGCTCAGCCACTCCGAGACGCGCCCCAACTGCGCACCTTGCGACAATGCTCATTTGCAAAATATCACCTCTGCGTGGTGACTGTTTTACCTAACTTAATAACCCATAGCACTGTCTGTGATCGCCCGTTGTCGGTCGTAAAAGAGTCTACAGAGGACCACTTGCCTTTTCTTTCTCTTCGCCTCAGTTGGGAGTCGGTCGGGTCACGTAATTGCGTGTGAGTCTTTAGCTGGCCAGCCTTCGTGTCTAAGTCATTAGCGCGCGTCTATCGTACCCCCCCCCCTCTCGTTCCGAAGGGTCGGCGTCTATCCGAACACTTGCGGCTAGGATCGGTCACACGCTCGCTCAATTTTCCGTCACACCCCGCTAAGCTAGCGTCATCAGGTCAGCGCAACTCCGTTCGATTGGCCAGCGTTACAAGCAATTATCGTAGGCGTGCTCCAATCGGGCCAGCGACAATCTTATCAAGCGTTACACAATCCATATCGAGAGGCGGCGTTCCCTCAATTATAACAGCGGCGACGACTAAGGCAATTCTGCGCAATTATAACAGATTCATCCCAGACTCAGCTGCGGTCCAGACTGAAGTGGTACGTCGTAATCTGCTCACACAGCAGATTCCTCAAAATGTGCCTACAGTGAGTTAGTAACCATTGTAACAAGTGTTGTCGGTGGGTCGGTAGTGCGACAGTGAAGGCTTCGATTCCAAATCTAGACGTCTACGGATCGAGTCCTAGTTGTGCCACCTATACCTGAGGAGTGCAGGCGCATACATAAGTGGTCGCGGACTGCAGTGGGGGGAAAGGGAACCATGCGACATTATACTCATACACGAATCTATTTTAAACTCAGAGGTAACGCCTTCGCAGCTGTTTATAGATGACCTGACGCGAGGCGCCGTAAGCTTTAGTAGGGAATTCACACCCCTAGGGGAAGGGCATTTTTGAGGGCCTGACTTGACACACCTCCTGTGCTCAGTATTCCATGGCTATCCTTTGTGTTAGGCAATCAATTTATGTATTTTTGTGGCCGCATCGCCTCAGGTAGACAAGTTACTGATATACCAGATTTACGCGTCGGCGAAACACGTATGACCTTTCTTACTTCGACTACTTTTAATACGGTAGGGTAACTGAATTTCGTCTAATGGTGAGCTGAACGGCGCAGATTGGTGTTTCCCGACTGCCAAGCTGGGGTCCGAAGGACGATGAGGCCGTTTGGTTGGGTACACTTGTTGACATGACAAGAAGCCGACCTCAATAACATTTGTACTGTGTGTTTCGGTACCTCTCACCTTCCCTTTAGCCTCGCATCCATCGACGATGTCATACAAAGTGCCTAATATGATATTAGGCATTTATTACACTTTTACTTTTTTAGTCCGTAACGTCTAACATCTTACCTTGTTTTATGGCGGCACATTAGCCAAGGTGTTAACCTCGGCTAACTTGTATTGATGATGATGATGATGAACGGCGCTGTGTTGTGTAGGTCTTATACAATGAACCAGATATGGTGCGTTTACACTGAAGATATGCAGAATTTCGTTGAGTGTAAAGCTTTGTATATAGGGATTATTATGCACACCTGAGGGGATCAATCCTAAAGCATCACCAAGGTCCTTCATCTGGTACCAAGCAACAAACGCCGTTGTGTTTCACTGGAATGCAGTTTATACTTGAGTCCACCATGACAACTGAATCAACATTTTGTCTGTACCGGACTAGACAGTCAGTAAAAGGAAAAACAGATGCAAAGGCGAACTGATCTGACACATGTCGCCCATCTGAGTGGACCTCCTGACCGACCACCTCAGTGCATCTAGACACCATCCGACGCTGTACAGCTGAAAAACCACTGGTGCTCATGCCGACATTTCCCTGTCGGATCCGCGTGGAACGCTTTCTCTTACTCTTTTTTAATCGCCTTTTGCTTTCGTATCCGGTTGTGATTTTTCTTTAATTTCCAATATTGCCCAATATTTTTAACTTGAGCACACGTGACCGCAGTCGCTCACTTCGATCCAACGGTCTGTAGGACTAATGAATACCAGCCATGACGAGGGCACATACTCGAGTACCAATATTAAAAGGCAAATGTAGTCGAACACAGCGTGTTATATTCCAGGGCTACAACAAGTCGTGGATGAGCAAATTGAATGTCAGCACAGGAACGCACCGAACAGACGAGTACCATTAGTGCGGACAGAGGGTGTGGAGCAGTGAAACACGAACGGATACTGTACGATCGATCAATAGTAAAATCGCACGTAATCGTAGGCGCTACAGAGCTCCCCTTTAGAAGGCTAAAGAAACGAAGCCTTTGATAGCAAGAATGGTATGAGTTAAAGCCCACAAAATAAAATCGTCTTAAGTAGAAATGAGTGCAAATGTTCGCGTTGAAAGGAGGATCTTCGGAAATCAGGGTTCTCTGAGCCGCCTGTATCTTACTATTCAACTAATTGCAAGACGGAATACGTCACGTGAGCCATGGGATCGAGTTTGTTGGATTGCAAAAGCTGACCAGTCCAAAAGAAAAACGCCAGAAACTCAACCTCTTCTGTGCCAAACGGTGCGCTAATGGAAGGCCTCCCCCACCCCGCTGCAATTTGCACTGTGTCAAGACGACCCACGTCCCACGAAGAATGTCTAACGTTTGATTTCTCGTTGGCCGCGGCAATCCTCGAATATGTCGCTTGTGAGGACCAGTAGATCGGATGAAAGAGCTGGAGCATGTAGGGGCAAAAAAGAATAACGCACGCAGAATAACCGACAAAAAGAACGACATTTGACCTGTGAGCAGCATTTTTAAAGTTTACTGGTAGTTTGCTCTTTCGGGTTTCCAGTGTTACTCGATCAGCGAAAACGCAAATATATGCTGGATTTAAAAATCAAAACGTATGAACCCTACATAGTCACAAATAGGAACCAGTTTACGAACCTCCAAACCACAGCTATCGGCCGTGGGAGTCGACTGGTCAAGTGTAGACGGTGACAGTTGCAACCCATAGACCGTGATAAGCTTATGATTCGGAACGGCATGGGGATGAAACGTGGTGCAGTTAGTTGCAACTCCGTACGAGATATTGCGAGACGTTGGAGGCATTGTGACTTCATGGCGGCTAGCTTTAGGCGGTCGATGTTCAAAACTCCATGTCAGCCACCGCGGTCGATTGTAACCGTTTTGCTCGTACGGCTTATCACTCTAAGAAAGTTCGACTTACGGCGACTACAGAGGCTGTCGAAGACCGTCTACACGAAAAACTATGTTTGAACAAGTAGACAGTTTTTCGGGCACGTACACCGGTGCTTTCTACAATCGGGGTGCAATATAACATAAACGAATATTGGATAGGCGACCAATAATAAAGTTGCACTTTAAATATAAGAATTATCTTCGATTGCGCTGCAGGTTCCAAGTGGGCAATCACAAATATACCATTTTCACTTTAAATTGGACATTTTGCAAATCCAATTGGACACTGCCAAGTCAAATCAAGAATGCATACACGATGGGGGAAGTTTCAGCCGTGTCACCTACTATGGATATGAGAAAAAATACTTTAAAGTGGGAAAACAACAGCAACCTTACTGGCCAAATTTACCTACCTCTTCTTGGATGTTGGCGTTGTGCTCAATCAAATCTCTGGCTAGATAGAAATAACAGAACCATTAGCCCTCTTGTGGGCATGCATCGCTCTGTAGTTTTTTCTGATCGACGAGGTAGTTACAGTTGGAGAGTGCACTGTGAAGAAGGTGGCTAATGTCAGTGAGTATTCCGGAAACCAGTTTAGTGCATTAATTAACGTGTGTGTATACAATTGTTTGAACCAGTGTTGATTTTTGAGTGCCACTGCAGCGAAACAAGTGTTTCACCGAAATATCAAGCAGCTTGAAGTGCCTACATAGTATACCTGAAAACAAACACAGAAGCAATAAGTCCAGTGTGTTAGAATGCACGCAGTGATGAATTCTAGGACCAAATTGCACTGTACGCAGGATGATCGCGATCGAACAACGTAAAACGAAAGTCGTCTAACTTTGGGGTATTTTGTTCACCTGCAGTGACCACTATAAGTCGTGGCGCAGTGTAACTCCAAGATACCTTGGTTGGCGGCATCCGGTTTCGGATTTGCCTGTCACTGTGGCCAGCCACAGGACGCCTGCGCCTACAGAGGGACCATGGGTGGCTTGCGCTGCACTACTCACAGCTCCAACCACACACCCCATATCCAGGGTAAATCCGAAGGAATAAGACCGGGAGGCATGCGGATGGGAGCCACGTTTCATCAACGGAGCCGACCCACACTCCTTCACAGACAAACACAAGCACGCTGTATTTGGGGAATCAAGTGCACACATGGCGGTGGCTGGACCGTAGTCCGCTCCACACTGAGTGCATGGAACCACTCTTCGAGCCTAGCACGGCCACAAGGACCGTGCATCCCGTCCCCTCCAGCAACGACCAACTGTCTCCTGGAGCCAGTATGAACGAGGTAGTGGGTAATAGACAGGTAGGCACCTTGTCAATATGCACATCAAGCGCAGTCACACCGGGGATAGCACGCAACAGCCAATCACTTGAAACGACAAAATTAAATAGAATAAATTCAACAATGCATACAGATATGGTGGCATAACTCTTCGCTAAATTAGCAAATGAAGTAAGTTGGTTACCAATGAATCCGCGATAAGGAAAAAATGTCCACAAGTTACTCAAAAATGCTACAAACGCAACAAAATTACCGAAGATAAGCGCACTTAGCGTAAGCGACGTGGCCAGCTAATAGAAGACTATTCAGATAGGCAAAACTAACCAAATAAACTGGAATGAAATTTATGCAGCTTAAACAGATCTAGTTTAAGTGTAAGTTGGTTTAGCCCAACTGCGGTGAAGAAGCATCAAGAATGCAACATCAGCCAAGATGCCTTACTGACGTACATAAACTCATACTGTCACCTGCAATTTGAAGTCTAGGACATTCCGAGACAAGTTCATGGTAACGAATTGCTTGTGACGTGAAGACAATCTCCTTACACTTGGACGCGTTTAGCGTCAAGCAGCGGCGGTTCGACCATTGCACTAATTCATCCAGACAACTTTGCAGCTTGATTGAGGAGGCCGAGGTTGGATGATTCACACCGATGATAATGTCATCTGTATCTTTTAACAGAATGGTTTTCTCTGGAGCAGGTATCAAGCTAACGTAAGTAGAGAATAAGAATAGTGACAAAATTGCTCCTTGAAAGACACCGGAATCTGTGGTAAGTGGTGAGGAGCCTTTTCCGTCATAACTGGTATCCTGATTACGTTTGGCGAAATAATCCTTTAGCAAGGATACTAAGGAAGGTTGAGTACCAAAGTGTGTACATCTCGCAATTGCATTTTTCAGTTAACACAGCCAGAAGTGTTGCTGTAGTAGAAGAAGCAAACACATGTAGATTTAACCTTACTGTCTAGCGACGAAAATACGAAAATGCACGAGACTCGCCACTGCGTCATGTGAATCTTGAACTGATAGCGGTCATTAAAACAGGACTGGGCCAACATTCTTTCAAAAATAATTTTCTCAAAACCTTCAAGGCCACCGAGGTACTGGCGTTACGCTGGCAATCCTTCAACCATCAGCGATTTTTCCTTGTTGTAGACACATTGTGTGCAACTTAGCCTGTGGCTGGGTAAGCAATCCGCATGCTGCTTGAGGATGACAGGAGATAAGCTGTCAGGTCCGCACACCTTGCTTGAGTGCAGCTGTTAACTTCGTGTGCAGTGATGCAAAGTCGACAGGAGACAGGGAGTCCGTAGACCACTGAAACGCTACGGGTGATGAATCAGAGAGGGAGTCACTACTGGGGTCCACGTCAGAATTTCTACCAAGCCGAGTGACTCCGCTTGGTTGTTTCATTATTCGCCAACTCCTACAAACATTGTTGTTTCCCAGACATAGATATGATTGAGGTGATGCACTCCTTAACACGGGCAAAAGTAGACTTCACTAAAGCGCGGTCTTTGTTTTTGTAGGCTCTCTCCTTGAGTCTACGAAGCTGATTGAAGTGCGACGAGGACGAGAGATCAACACGGATGAAAAAAGTTTCTATCGGGCATCAGACATTATAACAGAAGTTCAGATACCTTGTCACTTGGTCACAGTATGTTGATACATCTGTGTATCGTATTCTAAGCAGAAAATCGTTAATTCGTTAACAAAGTGGGTCGCTGAAATAGTCGCCTACTAAAGTTGGGTAACGTTTGGCTGAGTCACAATTCGGGAGTTTGACTTTCCATTAGTCGCACAGCTGCACAGGTTCATGCGTACACGCAGGCACACAAACTACGCGGAGACCAATGAGGAGAGAGTGGTGGAAGCTTGTCACCGCTTTTGATCGAAGTGATCGAGGCTCACGATCAAGAGGAGGCGTTGCACTTGCACACCCTGTTTATAAAGTTCTGTTGCATTATCCTGACTCCATTGTGGTCTGCGCATCGTCCGATTGCCTTACACCTCATTCCTTGCTAGCACATTGTTGCTTACCTGGTTAAAATACAATATGTCCAATTTGATTTGCAAAGCATCAAATTTCAAGTGAAAATGGTATGGTACATAAAAATGACAGTTACTTTTTGTGCCGACTGCGTACAATTTAACCAGCTCTACCTTTGGCAAAACTAGCGTTTTGTTCAATCATCACCTGTATCAACTGGGTTAGGTGCGTGCATGGGCATCGTGATCTGGATGTCCCCATACGTCTCTGAGATTCAACTGGCTCTTAACTGCCCAACCTATAATCTCAGTGCCTGCTGTACAAGCAAGTGCAAGCGCACGTTGCAGTTACAGCTTGCTAAATAATTGCCCTTGATTACCACGAGCCTCCAGTGTATCGATCACTGGTATGTTATGTAGATGCCCCTATATCTTAAACTGTATCAGGTATACTTAAGCCCTATCTTCTTACTGTACTGCTCTTTTTGGACCCCTTACCTTTTCACCCACGATATTTTGATGCTTTACTGTTTCTTGCTGGCAAGGTGCCGCTTGAGTATATACCCCACATGTTATGCTAGCATACTCGTATGCAATGCACTCAGAACTACCATATCTCCGTCTTGATGCAGTTGACCGCACAGGCTATAATCTCACCACTGTCATACATAAGGTATTGTTTGCTGTCGTCCACTGTTTTTTTATATTAAACACTACCGAATATGACAAGGCGTGAATGTCATCCAGATCATAAGCTAGTGAGGTTGTGAACGGGAGCCAATCAAGTGCTGGAACAAGAGTTTCAGCTGCATTGCTGAGATCGTCTCCGTTGGTGCCAATAATCTTAGTTGTATCAAAGTGCATAGTTTAGTCCATTTACGATAGATTCTTTGAGGACGGCCAATTTTGTTAACCTGCCCTTTTTCAATGTGTAGATAACCAACCCAGATTGAATCGCGACCCTCTAACATTGTGCTACTATCTGAACATAGGCTTTACTGCGTTAGACTTACTCCTAACTGGTTTTTCACCTAGATTTACAATCACTAGGACATTTACGTGGGCAGAATCCATGGTTTTTCAAGCCCACGGACCGACGTGACAGTCTAGCTTAATCGAAATGGGCCTGTCTTGGCTAGTTGACGTGTCAACCAGTCTCACTGACTGTATGCTCCATCCTATGATCAGTCGAATACCAGCTGTGGTGAAGCATGTGGCCTTATTTTTCCCACTTGTCTCGTAGCGGAGCTTGATAAACTAGTACATAAACAGTTGATGAGTTACAATTCAGGCCCAAGGATACTGAGCGCATTTTGTGCCCGCCTGTCCCACAATTGCAGCGATTCGTTTGTCTCGGGTGACAGGTTCATTGCTCCTTCACATTTTGCACTGCCTACCCAATTATTTTTCGATTTTGTGAAACAGCATCGTTTGTCAAATACTGAGCGAAGGTTGATGTATAACAGAAGCTCAATTGATTATAAACAGTTCGTTCGGCTATTTGAATGCATGCAATAGACGCATGTCAGAATGATTGGCCCATCCAAGGCAGCTCCTCAGCTGAGGGGTACGTAAATAGTTATCCGTCTCATTGACTGTGTTTAAACGCGGCTGTTTACTCATAAGTGCTTTTAATGCTCTATGGACTTCATCGATTGCCTAAACCTGTTGACATTTATAAATATTTTGAACCGACTAACCATTGACTCTTTTACATCCCACAGTTGTTGGATTTCATTGCCGCTCCAAAACCCGAGGTGCCACCAGATGAAGAAAACATGGTTGGAAAGATTGAAGAAACTCTGGACTTCCTGTGCACCGGTCCGCTATCCGAAAACCCACAGGATGTAGAGGCGAATGAACTGGCACGACTTCTTACTAAGCCCCTCTTTCGTTACTTTGCTGAGGCCTACACTGAGGCTGCCACCAAGCGCTACTACATGCCCGAACTACCCGAATCCGGTTTGTATACTGTGTCCGGTGCTGGAACTTACGGGACCATGCCAAGTCTGATGGCCAGCAGAGGGTCTACTCTGCCTCTAAATGCACCAAGCACTGGCAATGTTTCTGCTTCTGGGAGGCAAACAGATATCAACGGATACGACGGATCGCCAATGGCATTTGTGGAGGCACCGGGTTACGATGGGGCTCCTAAGACACAGGCCACTCTCACGGGTGGTGGGTTTGGTCCAGCACTTCCACCAGTGGAGGGCACTGTGAAGATTATAAGCTTCCAGAAAAATCTAGGGGAAGATTTGGTAAGTGATGGGCGGTGTACAATAGATCAAAATTGGAAATCGGTATTCAGCGCTCGCAATACTGCTCACTTGGTAATTATCTAGTTCAACATTTCACACAAACCATTAATCAAGTTTAGAAAGCAGCAAACGAGCATTTTAATGGCTTTACGTCCGAGCTTGCGCCCGGAGTGAACCCAAACTTGGATAAGTGCTAGTCCAATGAAAGCGGATAAAAACAGAGGGGACGAATAGCAGCCTCCTTTAAGCTTTGCTATCCCAAGCAATACAGCAGTTGCATCGGCTCATGACCCTCAGATACTCTACCGCGGGGTCGCATCTTGTGTCATCGCGGTCTTATATCCAAGTGTCCACTGACCACCGCTGTTTCTGACTCACGATTAATGCAGGTAGGAAAGCTGGGGCAAATCACTGAGCCGGTATGCAGTACGCATTCCTATGTTATCGCAACATATGGGGAAATGACTGGGATTGGCGACTATCTGTATTTGCTGTTCGAAATCTCGCCAGCAATATGATGGTACTATCATGATCCGGTGGTGGTCAAAGGCATCCCACTCACAAGCATCATGCAGGGGATGTAGCTAGAGTTCGCACCCGTAGGGTGGGACTGCGTGTCTGATATCGGCCCTACAGAGTGAGAATAGGATTTGATTGCGGTCACAGCCAATGGTGATCAGGTTTCGAATATGGCCCTAAATATGTGGAAACGTGTGGCGTCCTACAAATGGACAATCTATTCTGCATCTCAGCTAGTCACCTCTGCACAGAAGAACTAGTGAGGCAATCTAACTCAGCCCACACCAACATACAAATTCACCCTTGAATCTGAGTGCAACAACTCAATGTCGTTCAGATTAGCCGAAGATCCGACGGGTCTATCCAGCGGAGTGTCCATAGAAAGGCAACGTGGAACGGGCCATATACCCATTTTGCCAGCTTCGTTTCACTCAACCAGAAACGAAAACTTGTTCGGTGCCTAACCGAGCGTTCAAGAAGGATAGGTAGCAAGGACATGCTACCGAACGGGCTAAACTTCGTACGAAGCCTATTCGACAGAAATGACTATCCGAAGAAGTTCGTTCGGAGAAACATGGAGCTCGGAGAAGCAAAAGCAAAAGTTGTTTCAGTAGGAAACAAGCCGATCTACTTATCGTCATCGTTCAAGGGGACGGGATAGCTGAACGACATCTAGAGGGCTTTCTGACACCATTGCTCAAATATAGTATGCAGCGATGACGTAGCAACTACTTTTGCCACCCGGGCGGTGGTAAAGTTTTCGCCGCCCCTCTGGCTGTTGTATAGCTGTAAACCCACAAACATCCCTACATTATTTCGTGTCGGAGAACAACAACCAACGAACTAACTTTATTGTGCAGACGCGAACTTTACACATACACTTTACATGCCTTACATGCAGCGGAACTGTCGATAAACAGTAGCAGAATTTAGTCTCTCGGCCAGTTCCCTCTCTATAAAGCGAACTGTCAAATCCGTCAATGTTGTCCGACTCATTGCTGATCGAAGGTAGTTTTTCATAAGCTTGAATTTGGCGAAAGAACGCTCACAGTTGGTAATGCTAATATCCCGGGTAAGAAAGATGCGCAGCAAGATCACAATACTCGGTGCAGATTCCCCAAGGTGATATCTATGTATAAAGCTCAAAAGTTCAACCGATCCATCGATTTTGTCGTTTCCTGACGCTTTTACAAAACAGTGCAGTTTTCTTTCGGCATGGAACTCTTCTTTTCTATATCCTCCTCAACTTCGCTATGTGAACAGTAATAGTTCTCACCAAGCAAATTCGACGGTGTCAAGAAAGCATATTTGTTGGCAAGTTCATGAACTTGCTGAAATCTACGACATATTTCATCAGTCAGTGTGTCAATTACAGATAGCATTTCCTGTCTCAATTCAACATCAACTCCCATCGACGAATCAAGCGATTCTTCTTCATCCATTCGTTTCTTTTCTGGTGAATTCGTCGCTCCATGCTTATCCCCAATTCCGAGCACAGTGTTCCAGATGTATTCATTGCACTGTTCACCATCTCTCTGTTCTGAAGAAGGTAACCTCTTAACGCTGTCAGGTTAACAGAACTTTGCTGCAAATTCAGCCCATTTTGTTTGAAGATAATGCTATGCGTCATTGATTTCTGAGAAAACAGAACTACAAAAGCTCAGAGGTGAAGTAAACAGAAACGACTGCACCGGGATGAGAAGAGAAGAGGCATCTGATCTTGTGGCCAACTTTTCTCTTTCCTCGCTGAGCTGTTCCAGAGCATTGACAATTTCTGTGTACTTCTTCATCACAACGTTTACGGCTTCTGCTTGACTACTCCATCTAGTTTCTACAGACCGCTTGATATTTTGACCGGTCACTTGAATCAAAACGTTCCAGCGGTATGTGTATGTAGAAAAGAACGAAAAGAGCCATACCATTGTACCAAAACATGTAACCGATTGCACCGTTGCAGAAGCTGCATGTACACATTCCAGATTAAGAAAATGGTTTGTGCATGGCACAAAAGTAGCTTTAGGGTTTATTTCACAGATGCGTCTCTGGACACCCGATCGGTAGCCCGCCATAATAGCAGCATTGTCAAATGCCTGGCCACGGCAATCATCAATCTGAATTCCATCTCTCGCCAGTTCCTTTAGAATCATCCCAGAAATGTCTTCTGCACTTTTGCTGTGGGTTTCAATGAAGCGAAGGAAATGACTCCACAACAATCACTTCATTTTCATCGATCTTCACGTAACGCAACACCTCGCTCATCTGATTTTTGTGGCAAACATCAACAGTGCTATCAAAAAATTAAGTAAAACATGCTTGCTTTCCTTGACCTGATCCATGATTTTATTTCTTACCTGCTTTGGTAGGATACTCATAAATTCATTTTGAACTTCTGCAGACAAATACGAAGTGCCGGTGTTTGTTCCCAGCTGAACTGTCAGCAAATATACACAAAGAACGAGGTCATATATGGCTAACAAATTTGCCAATTCCAGAAACTTTCCTTTATTTTCCAGCCCTCGTTTTCATCTTGGATGTGTTCTCTGTGACTACGCAATGTCATATTCTGTTTGGCGAGAAACCTGACGATATCCAGTAATCTAGTTGGAATTTCACATCGTCTCTGTGTCCATTTTGCTACTAGTGCTTGCTCCACTTTGACACTTGGCTTTCCTACAATCAGCCGGATCCCTAGTTCCTACCAGTTGACGAATCCCTGAGCACGCACTTTACTAGATTCGTGCTCATTTACTTTCGGATTAAATTTCAACCAATTCTCGAAACCCTCGTCAGTCGAAAAACTAGACTGCCCCGTTGAAAACATTTTGCAGCAGAAGTAAAACGGGGACTCTTTAAACGGAGAATACACCGTCCGTGTTCGCAATCTCTGCTCACCGTTTCGCAATTCCCAAAAAACCAGTTCTTTGTAAGCTTCCTAGCTTCGCCTTTCGTATTTGTTCCAAGTCGAACAACCTCTTTAAATTCATGATCGAGATGTTGCACAGCTGTATATCCCAGCGGAACAAGCATAGTGCGCATTTAGTGATCAACCTTAGCAGGCCTCAGACCAACATCCGTTAAATCAGTTGATGTGCCTGTTATCGTGCCAGCCAGGGGTTGGCTTTTCAACTCTTTCAATTCGCGTACATCTGCATCGGCATTACAGACAGTTCACTCTGTATCAATACTGTCAATGTACTTTTCTTTTGTCCGGGTATCAACGTTTCTGGTAGCAACTGCATCTTCGACCTCAGCATGATTAACTCCTTTCGTGTGTGTCGCCTACATTCTTCTTTGTTTCCACTTCTCTGGCCCTCTTCCGCCTACGAAATGGCACACCGCTTTCATTCACTCTTCATTAATGGAATGCGCACTGCTGACGATTCCGGAAAGGATGAAACGCGCGTACAGTGCTTTTCCGAGCGTGTGACGGCTATCTGAGTGAGTCCATACCTCTTCGGAGTCAAGTGAATCCATAACGGAATCAAGACAAAGCAAATCATGTTCCTCCATAAGTGTATTCCACTCAGGCCATAAGCATATCAAGTTGAATCCAATTTGGCGCAATGCAAAAATGCGTGCCCATCGTCTTGACCAATTGCGAATCAGTGCATGAGTACTCAGATCACCTGCATCGGTTGATGCAGCGGTTAGGCTTTGCGCTCACCCAACAAACCACGTGATGCATGCGCGGACGCCAAAACAACACGTGAACTCTGTCACTGCAAGATGCGATGCATACTAGCACGCGGCGTCCATGGATGGTTGAGGAAGTACTTTAACTCCCACCCACTCACTTGTGCGGCATCGACGCACAACACAGAACTGGGGGGCCGGAGATTCCCCATCCGCGTTCATAGTGCTCACTGTTGCGCACAAGCGACCGGACGTGACGTGTGCTGCACAATGAGATAGTATCGATTGCCTTCAATGAAGGTAGCAGACATCGTCAACCTCACGTGGTGTGACCTATGCTTAGCGGTGTTTACGTGTGATCGGGTGTGGATAATAGTGCCTAGGTGAAATAATCAATGCGTACGGTGCTTCACTACGCGCTATCATGGAACATGGCGGTAGTTATCGGTGGGTGTGGCCGAATTACCTGTTAACTGCAGTTGATCGGCCTTAATGGTGTTAGCATCTGCACAGCAATTCATGATGTACTGCAGTGAGCTTTGCGGAAAGGTACCTCGTTAGTTGTGCTAAGGTTACCGGGTTGGCTCAGCTTGTATTTGCTGGTCTATCTACAATTGTTGATATATTGCAGCCGTTGACAGGGTGAACGAATACGTTTGTGGAGAACCGTCATGAATTCGTGTGGAACGAAGATGCAACTATGATCTATGTTAACGTCAGCGCACTGCTCACCAAGGTGCCAAAATGCGACGCACTGGATATGGTGAAACGATGTTTGACTGAAGATACTAACCTGGGGAGTGGCCGAAGCTTAAGGTGGTTGAAACAACTGAAAGTAAGACATTGCATCGTATATTGTCCTAGCTCGGGTTTCAGTCGGAAGTAAGCACTCAAGAACATGGGGTTATCATTAGGTCATCAGTGTCCACTATTTGGTACGTAGTACTGGCAGACTCCAGCAACTGGTCAAAGTTGTTGGTATCAAGTGGATGACACATTTTGAACATAAAAGTGGATAAGAAAACCTAGTTTGTGAGGAATCTGAAATCGCTCACCATGGAGTGGCTCATCGTCATTCCTTGCTTGCTCTGTTTGCAAGAATGGTTAGCTTCCAAACTGATATTTGGTCAACCGGCGGATACAGATGGGACACAGCACTACAATTCCGGTCTCTGTTTCACAGAAATAAGGCCACGTGCACAGAGGAGGAAGTTGGGAACGCCGCTTGCAAGTAGACAGTAATGTAATTGATGAACAGTGGACACCCGAAACCGTTAGTGAAACACCCGTTTCACAATATTCTAAAACTACATCGAAAATATACAGCGGAATGGACTAGGACGATAAGTATATTATACCTAGAAGGAACTTACTTTTCCTTTCCGACGGCACTAACCAAGGAATAACATTCGAGATCTGTTCAACACCGGTGTATCTGAAAGACACACTGCTCTTAGGTAAGATGACTAACTGCGTTCACAAGCGTATTCGCAACAACTGTGAACATGTGTATTTATGCCGTAACGCGAGCAAACTGCGCACAACGCTTCTAGCACACATGAGGCGCATATCACGGCGACGTCCGAATAGAATTCTCTACTGTGAGATTCAGCAGTGGCGACGCACGTGCTAGATACAGTGTATGTAAGGTGGCCAGCTTAATCGTGAGCCAAAGCGAGACACTTCCAAATTTCTTGCGCGCCAAACCGGGTCACTTAAACTACCCCCGTTTATCTCTGCATATACTGACCGTACAACAAATTGAAAAGATAAATATCTACATTTATTGCTTTAATGTAATAACAAAATGTAGTTACGTTATTAGTCAGTACAATGGCTGCGCTACTGAAGTTATAAATAAATAAATAAATGGTATATTCTCGAGAGAAGGAGGGACACAAGTGAATGCATGATCAAATATACATACAAGCATAGCTGATTTGAAATAGTAACATGTTTTATATTTAAAAAAAGTAAAACCAACATTTTCATAGTTTATACATTTGAGAAGTTCGTCGGATAATAGTGGGATCCAGGAGCATTTTGGCTATGTTGGCAAGAGCCAACGTTCGGCGTGATTTCGCCGTGTTGTAGTCCATGGTTTCATGAACACGGGAGCTAATGTAAAATGTCGGTACAAGTGTTTCCGATTAAAAGTTA
Organism: Dicrocoelium dendriticum; assembly: GCA_944474145.2. NCBI lineage: Eukaryota > Metazoa > Platyhelminthes > Trematoda > Plagiorchiida > Dicrocoeliidae > Dicrocoelium > Dicrocoelium dendriticum. The sequence continues at coordinate 94,331,195 of OX104065.1, read as the reverse complement.
ATGTGCTGCTTGACATAATATTATCTGGAACCACAGTTATCGAGCAATACTTAAATAAATAAAGAAGAAATGTTTTATTCTCGACAGTGCGAGACACGCCTGCATAGGCACGATCATGGTGAAACAACAATGACTGGTTAATATAAAAGCGACACAAGTTTTTAAGTATTATATGGATACGTGTGTTGTGCATGAATGCATGTAGGTAAGAACGAGTGTTGTTGTGTTGCTTGATTTTTGTGAATGTGACACCGTATTTGTGCTTGTTTTCGGTCAGGCGTAAGGAGGGGAGAAATGAAATCTTCGTATTAGATGACCCACGTCCGTGGATTGGGTTAGATCATCCGGGTACGTAAGAAGCAGTGACTTTAGTCAGCGGCGAGTCACATCCGCCACGTCACAGTGTTGTTAAACGGACGTTTGTGGCGTTTGTAGAAAAAACGCTTGCCAAGCGAAAACTCACCATGTCTTGAAACACTGCCGCCGAACTATTTGCTGGAAGTGGGTAAACCCGAACCAACTAGCTGACACCACGAGGAGGTTGTTCGGCTAGCCAGATGAATGTATTTTTCCCAGTAGATCTGGGCGCTGCATCAGCATGTCGTGAAGTCGTTCGCAAGGATACCCGAAGCGCTTGTCCTCAGAACAGCATTTCATCATAAGTATCGCTTTCAGTGTTTAAACGCTAAGCTGCGTTGTCCAATGTGGACAAATGTAGGATGCTGTATCTATGGCATAAGTTGGTTCATTCCTACAAACTCGGTAACCAGGAGCTTCAAAGATCTTCTGGCGAGAAGAATCTTGGAGTTTTCATCCAGGTTGACCTTGGACGTTCGAATCAAACTGAAACGGCGTCAAGGTGGGGCATCGAACACGTGGACCTCCTGAAGCGTGCACTCGGACGACTCGACCCTTCGATTTTTCCACAAGTTCTCGGCTCATACATACGGCCACATTTGGAATACGCAATACAGGTTTGGCAGCAATGGCTGAGGAGAGATTTCACCGCCTTGGAGATACCCCTACGCCGGGCAACCAGAAACGTCAAGGGTCTGTGTACTTTGCCGTATGAACGAAGGCTTCGAGTGCTCAGGGTCTTCAGCGGACAGTATCGGCGATTACGCGGAAACCTCATTTTGTCTTACCATATTTTGAGAGATCCCAACCACACGTGCCGCCATTTGCTAGAACTCAGTCACTAAGCTCGATTTGAGAGGCCACTATGTCAAGTTGGCACAGTAGCACAGTCGTTTAGAATGCCGTCAGAATTGCTTTGCCGTACGCGTTTGCAAAACGTGGAACGCCCTACCGGAATCTGTTTTATGTACTCCCATGCTGGCAGAATTCAAGTCCAGGGTTGACTTTGCACTTATTTCGCTGCACCATCTTACATGACCCATTACCCATGGATAAACACATATGTCTGTAAGAGTTTTCACTGGCGGTAAAATCCTAGATTTCGTTTCGCGTTTTTCACCTCCTGCATGTGTACACCAGAAGGAGACACGCTTTTTACCAACATCCAATTTGCCGTCGTTTCTCATGGATTTACCTTGGATTTACAGTCTATACTACGTATACTTCAGTGAGTTCATTGTGTAAACCCTGTTTTGCTAACAATTTTTTTATATTTTGAATTTTCACCATAAGCATCCTACGGGACCTGTTAAGCATTAGCTTTTTTACCCGTACAAAACCATTGTTGCATTGTCCCCATAGGGATCATTTGTGAGATGATTCTTGTAGTATGTGCATTAGTCCCAGGGAGGCGGAAAATAAATAAATTAGTTTTTTTACTTTTCATATGGGACCGAGTTGGTCTGGAAATGGGAAAACACTTCTGCCCATCATACATCAACCTATATTTCTTTACAGTTCTAAGCGAAAATTTTGTCCACTGATGCAAGCCTACACACATTTTTATCTTCGACAACCAGCTTGTCGTCTTTGATTTCCAGGTCTGGGAGTGTAAATCCCAGAAGACTGACGGTTGCCTGATTTTTCTTCCAGCACGGTGGTTGGTCCAATGCTATCCAATTAAAGCCACTCAGTTCTTGAAATCCGTTCTTTCTTTCCTGTGGATAATCGACGCACGCATTGATTATTTCACCTAGGCACTATTATCCACACCCGATCACACGTAAACACCGCTAAGCATAGGTCACACCACGTGAGGTTGACGATGTCTGCTACCTTCATTGAAGGCAATCGATACTATCTCATTGTACAGCACACGTCACGTCCGGTCGCTTGTGCGCAACAGTGAGCACTATGAACGCGGATGGGGAATCTCCGGCCCCCAGTTCTGTGTTATGCGTCGATGCCGCACAAGTGAGTGGGTGGGAGTTAAAGTACTTCCTCAACCATCCATGGACGCCGCGTGCTAGTATGCATCGCATCTTGCAGTGACAGAGTTCACGTGTTGTTTTGGCGACCGTGCATGCGTCACGTGGTTTGTTGGGTGAGCGCAAAGCTTAACCGCTGCACCAACCGATGCAGGTGATCTGAGTACTCATGCACTGATTCGCAATTGGTCAAGACGATGGGCACGCAATTTTGCATTGCGCCAAATTGGATTCAACTTGATATGCTTATGGCCTGAGTGGAATACACTTATGGAGGAACATGATTTGCTTTGTCTTGATTCCGTTATGGATTCACTTGACTCCGAAAAGGTATAGATGCGACGAATTTCTACCTATGCAATTCAACTACCCCTGCTACTCCTCTGTAACCCATTTTCACTGAAATAAAACAACAAGAGCATTTGCGCACAACCGTCAACAGCGTTAAAATTTTTAAAATAACCAAACAATGTGACTTCAACATGCAGATGGACACACTAACATACACGACGTTTTACAAGACAAAACTAGCGAATTGAAACTGTCACAAGTTCTGCGACGTGCAGGTGTGTTGATCGCGCAATCCGCGCTCACAATAGTGTTCCAAAACTGAGGTCATCGAGACAGTTGGTCGCACCAGGGTATCAAACGTGAGCTTTACTTACACCAATGTAGAAAGAGGATTGGAAAAGATGAGGTCACCGACATCGCCACTGGAGTTGTTATCTTGCATGGACGAAGGAGCGAATAACATTGCGACGCCAGCGGCATATTAGCACATGCCATGACTGAAGGCAGAGTAAGCGCGTGAAGGCCACACGATCGGCTCAGGATAAAGTGCACATCGATTTTCGATGAGCTGGGTGACCTTATGGGACAGGTTAATCTGGTGAAACTGACCACAATAGAACAAGTAAGGGGATCGCTGAGAAAAGCGTTTGCACAGGCGTGACACATGGCGCAAGGATGGTGTTGTTGGTCATACAGAGTAACGTTAAACTTTTCAACGCACAGCTTATCTGAACATTTTGTCCATTATAATTGGTATCTAAAAATTAACGGTACTAAAAGTGCCGCCCGAGGCGGACCGCCCACTTGTTACGCCTCTGCTGTACCAACGGTACGAAGACTAAACTAAGTACCTCGTACGAAACCCAAACTAGAAACTACGAACTAATAAACCTAGACTTAACCCACGGTCTGCGCAGAAGAATAAAACGAATTATACTGTAACCATGATTCTATAAGGCATAATAAATACAGTACATGACTTACGAATAGGTTTTGCAATCGTAGTACAAGAGGGCAGAAAATGTAAAGTCTGTGGCAGCGTTCGGGAATTTTGGCAGTGTCACAGTAACAGAACAATATGGATGTCTTTGAAACGTCAGTGATCGAGAGTGAAAGGAATAAATGTATAATATGATAACCGATTGTAACACACAGAGTGAGAGCAATGTAAAATGCAGCATAATTAGGGAGTAGACATACGGTGTCCTCAAGTAAGCAATCCAGGTTGGGTATACATCAAAGTTTCTCTAGAATTTTACACTTCTCGCCGGTTTCATATTCTTCACGATGGCTTGCACATCATCATTCTCTTCTTCCTGGTGCGCTTCTAGCAGGCTTAGCTGTCTGTCTCTTCTCAATACACCTTTGCCTGTCCTCACGAGTGCTTGTCGAACTAATTGGTCTTTGCTCCTGACAACTTCCACTACACCGTTAGGCCACCGACCTCTTGATGTGCGTAAATCACAAACTAAAGCTAAGTTGCCCTGCCTAAGATCGCGGATTTCAGTCAACTATTTCTGCCTATTTTGCAGTGTCGGTAAATATACTCTGATCCACCTACGGCAAAACATAACAAACAGATGTCTTACCTGTCTCCACGTTCTGCTCAGTTTGATTGGTAAGTTGGTCGGTGAGTATTCAAGCGACTGATCGTTTGCAGCTGTTAAAAGTTACCGAAGCGATATAGCATCTTGTGAATCCGGGGAGCCGGTTACCGTTACCAAAGGCTTGTCATTCAATGTCCTTTCGATCTCGGTGAGTGTCGTTACAAGTACTTCTTCGGTCACAACCTCGCCGTTGAGAATATTGCGTAATAATTCACGAGTCGATCGAACCAATCGTTCCCACAAATCTCGCGATGGAGGATCGAACTTCCAGTCAACCCCACTAGCCAACATTGACTTAGTGATCTTCGTCTGATCCAGCTGCCTCAGAAGATTGCGTAATTCTGCTCCAGCTCCGTCAAAATTCTGTCCATTATCGCTGTATATTACATTCGGCCAGCCGCATCTAGCTGAAAATCTCGAAAACGCACAAAAGAACGAATCAGTATCCGTAGAGTTGGAAACCTCTACGTGAACAGCCCGTGTAGTCAATCAACTGAACAAAAAGCCATATCTCTTTTCATGTACGCGGCCGTTTCACTATCAGCGCTGTAAAATAGTCGATCCCCACTGCAGTGAACGCTGGTTGGTGGGTCAGACATTGGTCTGTTATAACTGCTGCCATCAGCTGACTCAGTGGCTTCGCATGGGTAACGCGGCATTTGGCACATTTGAAAAGCACGCGCTTTATGGATGAAACTCCACATACAATCCAGTAGCGTGGATGACCATCGTACAAAGTGTGCTGCGCACCGGAGTGTTCATTGATGTAGCGGTTGTGCAGTATAAGTAGGCGAATAACAAAGTGACGGCCAGGAAGTAAAATCGGATGCCTCGCGTCGTAGGGTATCGAGAGTTGATCCAGCCTTCCGCCCACTCGAAGTATCTCATTAATGAGAAAGGTCTTGAGTTGCCTTAATCTGCATGACCTCAGTTTTAAATCTCGAACTGCTATGTCGGGTTCGTTGTACGCAAAGAGGCGCATCTCCTCCGCAAAAGTTTCTGACTGCACCAACTTAACTATCTGAAGCGTAGCTTGTCTAATTTCAGCACTTTCCATCTCAACTGGTTGGTCAGGTAAAGAAATATTTGCGCAGGGAAGTCCATGCTAGGCAAGCCTTGAATTTATTAATCCAATGCTCCTCCAAAGTGACCAAGAAAACATGACCAACCTCGGGTCGTAACCATTCAGGTGGTAATTCACCCAGATTATCCGGATGCATAGGCCATGACGGATGGGGCTGAAGGAGAAACTGTGGCCCATGTAACCATTGGTTTGTTTCCTTCTTGAGCGACATCATGGCTATATCAGCCGGGTTCTGCTTCGGATTTACGTAGCGCCACTGACTTTGGTGAGAGTACTGTTGTATAATGGTAATCCGGCTAGCAACATACGTCGGAAAAGGCCCATTAACACTTCGAAGAAGATTCAGAACTACCATCGACTGTTTCCAGCATGTTGTGTTACAATGGAGTGCCATCTCCTCTCTAACTTTCGCTGGCATGCGAACGCTCAGTACGGCAGCAGTGAGCTACAACCTTGGTATCGACAAGGTTCTAATGAGACTGACATGTGATTTACTTATAATCAGAAACTACTAACGCATATATAGAGCAGCACCGCAACCAGCCTCAGACGCATCCGAAAATCAATGCAGCTGCACAGAAGATACACAGCATCCGAATGGATTAATACAACGTTCAACGGAAAAGCTAGTCAGACTATTGGCGTTTGACAACCATTTGTTCCAAGCTTGCTGACCCTTTGCGGTAAGAGGCTCATCCCACTCCAGCTTTCTTTTTACGCAACTCTGTAACAGTACCTTTGCCGGAAGTAGCCCGGGATCATTGAGGCCGAGAGGGATCATAGACTAAAGCTACAAACGAGAGGATGGCTCTTCACGTCATGGTTTTGTTAAAATTTTCCAGCTTAAAAGTTAGGTGGTCCTGGGTGACGTTCCAGTTTAAACCAAGCGCATTTGTAGCGCAATCGTCCTCAGTCGAATATCTTATTCCGGAAACCTTCAGTTCGATGTCAGGTAAATTCGCGACAACCTCCATTCGATTGCTGATCCATTTCGTCAAATGAAATCCTCCGTCGGACAGAACACGTGTGGGGTGTTTAACAAGTTCAGTTGCTTCGTGAAGAGAATCGACACTAAATAAAAAATCATCGACATAAACAGCGTGCTCTCTAAATTCAGCTTTGAATTACCTTCCGCTGTGCCAAGCGTTGCTGGTGGATCTCAGTAGCATAGTTTGCAGGGCGTCAGCCGTGACCTACTAAGCTCTGAGTTCCATCCCAGCTCGGACTATCTCCACCTGACGAGTCCAAACCAGGACGAAACCGCGGTCGTGGTGTGCCAGTGTTGGGAATAGCAACACCCAACTATTTCCATTCAGGATACGGTCCTCGAGATCGGAATGACCGAGGTTTACCTCAAAGTGAACCGAGGTCTCAACAGAGGTTGCGAGTCGCAACCCAACCACACAACGTGCTCCCTAAATTCAGCTTTGAATTCTCTGCTACTTCTTTAAGCTTTGTTTGTAATTCACAAAAACTGTCAACAATAGCTTGTCGTAACGCAAAATTAGCACAGCTTGGTGACGAAGTAGCGCCAAACAGAGCTTTTACGTTGTGACGCATTTCAAGATCCTCTGCAAAAACATCGGGTTAGTTAGAGGCAAAATGTGATTAAGCTTCTGCACTGTCTTTAAACATAACGGGTGCAACCGGACACTGAACATCGGTGGGACACAGTGAAAAACTATATGGGTTATCACAAATACGGTTCAAAGATATTCTCCATAAATTAAGTTTTTCTATCCAAACTATGCCTAACAACTTCAAATGTCCATAACATGTAACGTAACAAACACCATTAGCATGCAAACACCAAGTGCAAACTCACAATTGAACTGTCCAAGGAAGGGTAATTCTGAGCCGGACGCGTTTTGAGCGACGTGTGCTGTTTAGACACATGCGGGTTTACCGAGCTTGCTCCATGTCGACTCAGAGATTAATGTAATATCGAAAGCCGTGTTCAGTTGAAGCCGGACAGAAACACCGTTTATCACAATCGTAACATACTTCCGTAGTGACTGATAGTTCGGGCTAATGGTTACAAACACCACACTTGAAACGCAACGTTGAATACTTGGAGTTTTGGCGAAGGTTCGTGACGGTCTTCCAGGGGCAAACATCTGGTTTCCTTATGTCCCATATTCCCACAACGCTTGCAGATATATCGTCTGAATTCACAAAATCGAGCGAAATGCCACTAACCACAATGCCAACAAGCACTAGGCGGACGACCAAGGCGTGTGAAGTCGGAGAGACGTACTGAATTATGCGATGGCCTGGGGCGTGTAGAAATAGTATGAACATCCACCACACAAGACTCGTTATGCCGTTGGATCATTTCTGTGTCGTGCTTCAGTGTCAACATACGTTCACATTCGTGTACCAGCTCCTTTAGTGAGACTTCTAAATTAGACTCCAACCGAGATAACAAACGTGTTCGAATCTCCGCATCTTCTGGAAAACGTAATCCCCAAACAAAAATTAGCGTTTCAAACTGATCACTTGTGAGTGTGATACGCTGAAAACGTTTACATTCTCTGTTAACAATAGTTGCACAGGTCACAAAATCATCCTTCTGATGTTAAAGAACTTGAAAACATCGGAAACATGTGTTGAAAAGTGAAGTTTTGGGGCCGAAAATTCCGGTCAAGTGTTTCACAGTGTCGTCCAATGAGATATCGCATGGGTTCTTGGGCAGAATGTAATTAGAGTACTTCCCATATTCTTGTGGACCCAACTTTCTCCAAAGAAGACGTACCTGAGCTGCATCGCCTAGCTCACGCCCAACAATTTTTAACAAGTTTTCATAGCGGCGAAACCATGCTTCGAAAATGAGATCATCGTCCGGCTGGCAATGAAATTCTGCCATACTGTGCGGCAGCTTGTCTGCAGTGGAAATCCTTGAATCCGTAGTTGCTGACTGTAACGACATGCGTATTGTCAATGTTTCGGTTAAGCGCTACCGTGACGCCTCAAATAGTGCTCGCTGTCTGGACAGCGTTCTTGAAGAAATTCCAAATGGACCGTCATGGTTCCCCGTCGCCAGTCTGAATGTAACGTCTGAATGTAACTGAACCCACTCCGAACGGGATGCAAGAACATCACCGTGCCGGACGAGCCGTATTGAAAAAAAAACTGACAAAACTGTGCAAACGGGTTGCAAAGGATCAATAGATCAATTGGCCAACCACGTGAGAAGACATAGTCATGAGTGGTGGGCGGTCTAGGTCTGAACGACTGTCGTGCGTGTGTGGAACACAATCACGTGAGGAGACAGTCACGAATGTCGAACTATCTATCTGTGAGCGGCCGTGGAGCGCAAGCCCATCTAGCAGAAAACAAGCGATCAGAAACAGGATTCAGAGCTTTTTATTTTTAGGGAACACTACGCTGTTTGTCTATGATGTCGCATAATTGTACAAACCGACCAGTGCATTGAAACCGAGCGACCCGTCTAGGCCAAAAAAGAGGACCGAGCGGATAAAGAATCAGTAGAATGCCCACAGAGAGACGAACTTGATGACGTGTAACTGTGATCCGCACTCAGAATCAACGACGGTAGTCAATGTGGCTAACAAATGGCACGTTAAAACAGGCGTTGCTGAGTAACAAAACCAGACGAACTCCATATCTATGGTCACTTACGTAGGTGTGATTGGTTATCACGAACCACTGTCTGCCCGTGCAACCATGAGTTTTGGCCATGTATACACAATACAGCAGTGGCCTTTTACTCATCGTATTCTTCTTTACAATAATTAGTATACGTACATTATTATCGTTCTTCTAACACTAGCAAACAAAACCAAGCCCTAATCCAAACTAACTCGCTGATAGTCATTTCCACCGAGCGAATCCTGAACAATTCGCGTCTTTTCGCCTTCAACAACGGTTGTTTTAGGAGGATCGCTCATGTGTGGTGGTAACGTCAAGTTCGCAGTGATGACATTCGACGTCGCGTCTCGGGGATTGCGAGTATTCCATTCAACAAGCTGGTTTTGCTGCGCCAGTTGAGATGGCTCGGTCATGTCCTAAGCTCGAGCGTTTGCCGCGCCACGCTCTATCCGCTCGTCCAGGGCCGGACTGGAGACAACCGCCTAGTGGTCAGTCTTCTACCTGACGACAGCACATGAAATCGCTGACGTCACGTCTAGCCGTAGTTAGACCCGTACGTCTTCCTGCATAGGGACCCAAGGATGAGGGGTGCCCGTGGCTTAACATGTTTGAAGTTCTGGCCCGCAACCGGAATCTGTGGAAGAGTTGTACACAGCATTCTAGTGATTCACATGCCTAATACACTGCGCATTGAAAGACAAAAAAGCAAACATATATGTGTGAAATGCAAACTAGAAATGTTCCCTTCTATTTTTGGCCATGACTTTTTGATGGCTCCACGTTTACTTTTTGAACTGTCGATGATGATGATACTGATTATATATATATATATATATATATATATATATATATATATATATATATGATTTTATTTGACTGAATTACCTGCTCATCTTTATTCAGTCACTTTGACCCAACGTGTTCTTCATATTTTCGTTTCTTTTGTTTCACAAAGGGGATCACCGTCGTTCAGCAACAATACATGTCGGCACATTATGGATTAGTCAAGGAGTTGGTGGTCAAGCGCATAATGACTGGGTCACGTGTGGATCAACAAGCATTGTTGCACGAGGGTGACGTGATTCGGGAGGCAAATGGGGTCCCAGTCGACACACCTCAACTTCTTCAACGGGTACTGAGGAATGCGGTCGGCAACGTCACGCTCAAGATCATCTCGAGTTACCAAAACACTACGGCTTCCTCCCAAGTAAATGTCTCATGTTCCAGGTGACGTCTAACTAGTAAACGTACGCACCATAACGCATTAAGGGGTTCCCGGTTGTGAAGTGCGTGGCATTGTTAGTTATTAACAGCCGTAATTCGTTTGGTTTAATTCACCGATCCCGTCTAGTAAGCGCGACTTCGAAACCTGCTTTCAGCTTTGCGTGCTTTCCTGTCTGATAAATCTGTTCTTCCCTGATCCTGGAATCACATGAGCTCAGTGAATTGATGACTATGAGGAGGGCCCTACCGATGGGCGATGATTGCACAATGTGTCCTTGATGTAACACATCAATCAGTGTTTGCAGTATTTTTAACCCATTAACCGCCGTGATCCCCAATTGGGGAATACATACTTTAACCCGCCTAGTAGCGCCATCTGTCGCTCACGGAGAAAACTAGGATCTTCACGTCTTTCACGGGATGTCGCCTGTGGCATGAAACCAAAAGTGATCATATACATGCTCTGTTGTGTCGGAGCCTCACGTCTGCTTCCACCCACTGACGGTAGTGAGAACACGAACGACCGGTCCATTCAACTCTTTTCATCAAAACAAGCATCAGCAGTACGCCGGTACGCAGTATCGACGCTTCGCTGCCGCGCAACCACCAGCGGTTGCATGTGGGCTGATACGGCAAGGGTTGCCCTGTCCCTACGCAGACTCGAACCCACGCCGTCAGATTACAAGGCTACGAGTCGGCACCTCTTTCCATAACAAAAGAGAAACGTCATCTCAGAAAACTTGGTAGACGACCGGTTATTATAGTTACTATGTTACACAACGTTTCGCTTTTGACAAAAGATTCTTCAGGCGAAGACAAAAGCGCAACCTTATGTAGCCTAAGAAATATATTAATCAATCGTCTATCAAGCCTACTGAAATGATGACTTCCCGATCGGTTCCAAAATATGCCCCAAGATATCGAAAAGATACACGTGCATTTTGAAAGCATATCAGACGTTGCGGATTGAGGCTGATTTCGGTCATGGTCATTTTTCCTGGTTCTTTGTGTGTGTTGGTTACGATAATAGCATTTTTTCACGTCGGTGTAATTTGTATGCATGTCTGCGACTGACCGAGTGGTATGCGCGTCTGGTTTGCAACCATAAGGTCACCGGTTCGTATCCGCGTAGGGGCGAGCGTCCTCACGGTATACTCAGCCCACGCACGACTGGTGGTGGTCGCGTAGCAGTGAAGCGCCGTGACGGAGTGCAGCTGGCGATTTATTTATTTTTTATTACTGCGACTAGTCTGGGAACACAGATTCATGTTACTGTACAGGGAAATGAATATCACGTGCCACTCTGTTGCGCAAGCCGCGAAATGGTCGGGGCTAACCAGACAAAGTACCAAAGGCACGTGTCCCTAGAGAAGTGGACGCCCCTTACCATCGTGACAGAGCAGAGACACACATACGGACGACCGACTATAGTCATTTTCGTTGAAAGCTACCTTCGACTCTGTTGACCGCGCCAGATCGTGGTACTGCTTATCCATGAAGGGAGTGCCTACTAAATTCCCTCCCATTCTTAAGTTTCTCTACCGTGATTCCCGAGACTATGTAAGGGCCTACGGGAAACTGTCCCCTGAGTTCCCCACGATAAATGGGGTTCGCCAGAGTTGTACCACATCACCGTTCCCCTTCAACTTTGTTATCGAAATGATTATGAGTAACTCTGTTCTTTCACACTCTACCGGAGTGGAAGTTTCGCAAGGTGACCGACTGATAAACCTGGAGTATGCGGACGACATAGCTGTTCTTGGGTCCGATGCAGTGACTATGCAAACATTGATAGATAGGCTGACGCGTAGTGCCACACGTTTCGGCATGTGCTCCATACCTATAAGGTGCAAAGTACTGCTGCAGAACTAGACCGACACACAACCAATTCTAGTTAGCACTGAACAGCCACTGGAAGTGATGGATCGGTTCACTTACCTTGGTAGCTGTGTCACTTCTGGTGGTCACATCACTGAGGAAGTTACTTCGCGTATCAGCAAGGCCCGTTTGCCTTTTCATCTATGGAGACGGCACGATATCAACCTCTCAGTGAAAGGTAGGGTGTATAACGCTGTGATAGGGTCGGCGTCGCTGTCTGGATCAGAGACCGGGCCAGTTCGCGGCGAAGACATTAAACTCTTGGCCGCGTTTGATCACCGGTGCTTACGGAGTATTGCTCACATCTGGTGGGAACACCGGATAATCATTGCGGAGGTCCTCCAGTTGGTCTTTGGCAAAAAGCCTTCTGGTGCATCAGTCGAGTTCTGATTCTTAATCGCTTACGTTGGCTAGGCCATGTGCTCCGTTAGCCCATTGACCGGCTTCCTCAGCGTGCATTATATGCCGTGGCTGCGAGGTGGCCGGTCCATGAAGTGGATGAAGAAATTGACTAAGAGACTTGGTCAGGCGTGTGCGTGCCACCTTCGTGCAGTGCACCACGGTTGGATTGAATCTATTGACTTAATCGGAAAATTGGAAGGGTACATTGAGGGATCCGGTTCCTGGAACCATTACCTCGAACGTATGAACTGTTTTTTCGCCGTTACTGAAATCATCAGCGACAACCGCAAAGTGAATATACTACTGAGTATCTGTGGCGCACCAACATACGAATTAATTCGCAGCTTGGTGACTCCCGATTTGCCATGCACCAAACATTTTACTGAACTGATCACACTGGTTTCCAATCACTGTAACCCAAAACCATCAGTTATTGTGCAGCGATCTAAATCCATTACGCGAGTCCAGGGTGAGAGGAAAACAGTTGCCTCCTTTGTTGCAAAGCTTCAGAAGTTGAGAGAATATTATGATTTCGATAACCACCGAATCGACATGATCCGGGATCGTCTGGTGGCCGGCATGAAAAGGGTTCGCATTCAGCAAAGTTGATAAAAATACCACGCGCTTGTTCAACTGTTAGCGCTGCGGCTTGCGGTACACTCATCCCAGAGAATGCAAACATACACAGATAGTTTGTAACAAATGCCAAAAGCTTGGTCCGTATGTGCCCGTCCAGTACAAACCTATGTTTCCAAGTAGTAAACAACCAACTTGTTGCTATCGAACCACAGGAATATCTATCTAATACAACTACCCAAAGTGAACAGCCGCCATTTCGCGTGCAGCTTTGTGTTAACCAGATTCCAGTGCATTTCAAAATTGACACGAGCAGTGCACTAACGCTGTGCAACGGACGAACATGGTCACAGATATTGACTCCAACGAGCCACATCAAACTGTGTCGGGCGCCTCTGCGATTGCGTACATGCACTGATGGTGAAGTGAAACTGCTGGGGATGCAGGTCGTTGAGGTGTCATATGGAGGATCGACAACCCGAGGAACCATTTACATCGTACTCGGAGATGGTCCAAACCTACTGGACCCCTTCTGGATCAGTCAGATTCCAGTTCTGTAGATAAATCATATTTCCTTACCATCAGAGGTCCAAACACTTCCAGCAATACGCACCAGTATATGAGACACCGGAGGAAGGAAAGTTCACTGGTAGACAAGTTAATATCTACATTCTACCTGGAATACTGCCGCGATTCATCAATGCTCGATCGCTGCCGTATATGGTGCGATCGAAGGAGGAACAGGAACTTGATCGCCTGCAGAAGAGCAGCGCCATAGAGCCATTACACTTTTCGGACTGGGCTACACCATTTGTTCTATTAACCAAGCCTGATAGGTCGATTCGTATAAATTGGGAATGTAAAGTTACCGCCAATTCAGTATTCAGGCTGAAAAATACCCAGTCCCGAAAACTGAGGACGTTCACGCACAGCTCGGTACCACCAGATATTTCCCAACCTTGGATCTCGCGCACGCTTATCAGCAGCTTGAACTACCTGAAGACGTCAAAACAATAATGACCATCAGTACTCATCGTGGTTTGTTCAGGTACAACAGACTACCATTTGCCATAAACAAGTCTCTGGCCATCTTCCAGTGAACAGTAGAGAACATCGTAACAGTTACCTAGAGATTTTGTATACCTAGACGACATCTTGGTTACGGGGGCGACAACTGACGAACACCTACAATCTCAGAGTTGTTCTGGATCGCCTGTAGGAGAATGGTTTGAGGCCGAAACGGGAAAAATGCGTATTCTTAGCCCCTCATGTTGATTAGTTGGGTTTTCATATAAGTACTGATGGACTGAATAGGATTGGGGAAAAAGTCCGGCCTATTCTTGAGACACCACAATCAAGAAATCAACATTTGAGGTCGTTCTTGGGGTTGTACAATCACTACTCAAGGTTTGTACAGCAATCATCCACAGTGTTACACCCGCTGCATCGTTTGGTATGCAAGGGCACTCAGTGGATGTGGTCTGAGACGGAGGAATTGGCTTTTCGTCAATCTAAAAGTGCATTGGCCAGTACACCGGCTTTGGCCCATTTTGACCCCGAAAAGTAGAGGACGCTGACATGTGACGCATCACCGTACGAAGTCGGAGCCGCCCTGTTACAACGTGACGTGAGCGGAGTAGACAGACCGGTTGCATTTACCTCTCGGATTCCCTCGCAGACCGAACGAAATTACGCCCAACTCGACAAGGAGGCTTTGGCGGTCGTATTTGGAGTTTTAAGATTTCACAAATACCTGTCTGGGCAGAGATATGAAATACACACAGAGCACAAGCCATTGCTGGGAATTCTGGGTGAATCAAAAGCGATACCACCAAATTGCATCTCCTCGTATGCTTCACTGTACTCTTCTAATCGCTGGCTATCAGTACCAGTTGAAATAGCTTCCCGGGAGGGAGAATCATTCTCCCGATGCTCTTAGCCGACTTCCATTGTGGGAGGTTCCGAGCCCCACACCAGCTGTGAGAAAATTGACACAAATAATAGCGTGGTTGAATTATTCGCCGCTGACATCAACGGAAATAACATCGGAAACAAGCAGTGACGTGGAACTCTCTAAGGTGCGTGATTATATCCTAAGTGGCTGACC
Organism: Dicrocoelium dendriticum; assembly: GCA_944474145.2. Taxonomy (NCBI): domain Eukaryota; kingdom Metazoa; phylum Platyhelminthes; class Trematoda; order Plagiorchiida; family Dicrocoeliidae; genus Dicrocoelium; species Dicrocoelium dendriticum. Next base: position 94,316,069 of record OX104065.1, on the reverse strand, counting down.
GGACAGGATAGATGAAAGTCTAAGAGCATTTCGCTCTCGAAGAGATGAATTACGCCTCGAGGACGGTTGCATACTTTCGGGCTCTCGAGTCGTTGTCTCCAAACGGCATGGTCAAACAATCCTGCGGGTACTTCATATGGGTCGCCAAGGAAATTCAAAGATGAGGGTACTACCACCTAACGACCTCTGGTGGTCTGGAGTCGATCAGGAGATAGAATAACTCGTACACTTGTGTGCTAGCTGTCAGGAAAATAAATCACCCCGCAACCTATGCCTATTTCTTCATGACAATGGCCCTCGTGCCCGTGGAACAGAATACACATTGACTTCTGTGGACCCATCGACGGCTTCATGGTTCTGGTTGTAGTGGACGTACATTCCAACTGGATGGAAGCTCGGGCAACCACATCTATGACTGAGTCGAGCACTGTGCACATTTTAAGGCATTTATTCACCAATATGAGTCACATGCATCGTCAGACAGACCGTGGCTCGTGATAGCCAACCACAGCAACGACATCGGGATGGTCCACACCAATGGTCGGAGACCGTATCCGACAAGGCGCACTCACGCAATCAGTGGGGTTCCTGCATGCGGTTTCTTGCATCTGGCTGTTAATTTCCGTTCCATTCCGATTAGTTTAACGCATTTCGTTCTTGCTTCCATTTTCTTTACATTCTGTTTGCCTTTAGCCCCACTAGCTTGCCGTTGTTCTTTTTATTGTTATTCTTGCGATGTGAGTCGTGGCAACTGGTCCCACTGTGCTTTGCTGCTCGGATCATAGTTGATCAACTGAACTGAAACTATCGTGACAACAGCTGGTTTTGCTCCCAAGAGTAAGCCGTGAAAGTTTAATACAGGAGGCTGTGTGGTCCGTGGTAGATGAGATACACACTCGCCCCTTCACGACGCTGAGTACAAGATAATTCTGTGTTGACTTCCAACGTCGTCCGTTGGCTGTGATGCACACAGCTTCAGTATGCATTAACCTTTCTTGTGATAATTCCTATGTCGTGCGCCGATTCTCCCGTTACTATTTTGCGCTAGAGAACTGAATGCTCCACAATCTGTGGCTACAGCAACCCCGAGGCCAAAAAAACAATGAAACCAATCTTACTTGCGCTAGCCTTTCTCTGGTAGTTGAATGAAGACAGTCGAGAAGAAATGATTCGGCGACACGCTGACCTAAACACGTTCATCCATCTTGCAGTGGTCAATCTTCCTGGGGTTTGTTCAAGGGTGCCAGTCGACCCCACCGTCATCTATCTTTGACCTTGACCATTGTCAACGATTTCGGGCAGCAATTCCAGTAGGAAAACGCAGAAACATCTGCATGAAGCCCCGTCGTGTGCGACGCCATCCGTGCCACATATGCTGAGTTGTTCTGTGCTTCAATGAACCTCGTGCGCTGCTTGCTGGCATCCTATCTTCCGTCCTTATGAGGGTAGGACATTGGGAATGGAAGTTGGATAAATGTTCCTTTTTCCATCGCCGCGCTTATAACATAAGGTTATATTTTTTCGCTCTGATCGCTATCGTGCTACAAGGTCGTTGTACTTTACAAAGCCTTTCTGCACGCGCACCGTAAGCATCGTATCAGTCACAGTTGTGTCCATCAATGGCACATCCAAACTACGTGTCACAACGGCCTGCCACGTTTTTAACCACCGGTGAATGAATGTGTTGCATCTTTCCACTAACCAAGCAATCAAGGAAAGCAATGAAATGTTCTTTATTTGGTTTATTTTCTACCCCATGGGTCTAGATACGAGGCGTTCATTTTAGGTAATGCGAACATGCTGCTACCCACATGCCACGAGCGTTCAAATGAAAAGGTTACTTGGCGGCTTCATTCAGGGAGCCGGTAATCAGAGAATCAGCACTGCTATGTGCAAAGCAGGGGATGACGCGCTTCGTTTTATCACAGCTAGGCAGTGAATTGTGTCCATTGTCCGCGTAAGCAATGAATCTGGATTTTAAGGTTCTGCTCACGAAAGAACAGTCCGGTTTCGAGTGCTTCGTCGGGTTAATAAATTTCGCATTGCTGCTTGGTTCCAAAAGAAACGAAGCACCAAGTCACAAGCGCGACGGTTGTCTAGTTTTGGTTTTACGTAACTCCTTTGAAATAATTGAATTGCTCATTGCTTCCAAATTGTATCACTAGCCTAACCGGCCGAGGGTACTTCATTTGTACCCAGATTATATGCAGGCAGTGATCCCTATTTCTCCTAGTTTTAGGACTTGGCACGCACTCGTTCCCAATAACGTTTTGTTATCTAACGATTCTCTGCTCTCGAATTTACCGAGGTCGGGTATTCTGACGCAGTGTATCTATAGCGTAGCTCACTGCAAGCCCTTCACAATGTTTTTGTTCTTGTTTCAGCTTTTTCTTCGTGCGTATTTCTCGTACAATCCAAAGATAGATAATCTAATCCCATGTAAAGAAGCCGGTTTGCCGTTCAGCGCTGGTGACGTCCTCCAAATACTGAAACAGGATGATCCTTACTGGTGGCAGGTGAGCGAAACCAAAACCAGCGTTTTATCGATCATTGTCGAGACGATCATCCATCACACACAGCCAAACAGTGAGAAAGTGCGTTCGTGTACGTACCCGAGAGCTGATCCGACGCATAGCTAGACTTGTGTTGACCTTCGTAGTTCTGATCACTTCGCCTGTAATCTCACTTATCATCACAGCCTATTGGTGAATTTGCGCTATCTCTGTCATGTGGATGAGGGCGGCACTGCTCGAGTAACAAACTCAGCATCCCGCACCGATACAAGGAATCTACATAATTTGGTTAGCTGGTTGCTCCACGCGGTTGGGCCAATTGGTGTGCATTGTTGATTTTCTCCACTTGGCGGATTATTTGAATCCGCTGCCCAGCAAAGGGAATAGCGACAAGTGTTGTAACATTGCTTTGAAGTCGTAAGGTCTGATTTACTAATGTAATATACTTGTAACCCCATCCATCAGGTAGTTTCGCATGCATCAGAAGAAAACGTTACTTGCATTTACATGCCAACCGAAAAGCTTCCTCGTGGGAAATCCATGTAAAAATGTATTATTAGCTGTAACATAGCTTGGCTGCGACCACAGGAAGACTCTTTTAATTGGCATACACTGCAAAGTTTAAACTAATGGTTTGCTCTCATCTCCATAATATGAATCATGATACCACAGCACATTACTCCTCCGGCAAATGAACATCGGAACGTGCGTTGAACACAGCATAACTTTTCCACCGAATGTAAATCGAAGCGCATCGCAAGTGTGTTGCGCAACGATTTTGGCAACTGCGATCAAGTAAACGTGTGTGCAGTATTGTTCGTTTCTGTTTGCGATTGTCCCTTCTAGATCGGATCACTCCTTATCACTGTTCGTGAAGAAGGACTTGGAACTGTTGTGCCTGGGTGTTTAGCGAACCATGCAAGTGCTTCGTGTATGACTAAATATATAACTTAAGTTGGTATGTTCTCAACTAGGTGAGGCACCGCCCAGCTAACCTGGTCCTATCGTTAGCAACGCAGGCCAGAGGGTTGAAACCATCTTCAAATCTGTGTAGTGCCAAGAGTGTAAAACATTGCAATGGACTTGGCGAATGACATCACAATTCCATCGGCTACCAGCTTGGAAAAATAGGTGCCCAGACTGACTGTGTAGAGAACGATGAGGAATGGTTGCTTTGCTTAACAAAAGGGCACAAGCAGCGGCGAGGCAATCAGTATTCAGTCAGTGCTCGCCGTACGTATGCAGGTGAGGTCATCACAAAGTCCCCCAAAACAGTTCTCCGTCGCAGTACCGGCACCATTGCATGCAGGTGACAGTTATTTTTTGTAACTGTGTGTGTTTCATCAACAGCATTGATCTCGTCTTATGCTTCCACATCTCAATTGAGTTGTCTTTTTCATCTGCTCCGAATTTCTTTATTTGAATCCTATTGCACTATACATACCTTGTTCAGTGGATGCGGCGTTTGCGAGTAACGCACAGAAAAGCCACTTGTCCCATTGCGAACGTTTCAATGTCACCTATGAGCGCCTAGTGTAGAAACGGCAGCAACTTCATTAATCGGAGCGCACACTTTCAGCCAAACTTGGTTCTGAGCTGTTGGCTGTGCTGTAGACTGGAGCTGGACCGCTGCTTGGTTAGTGCACGTTCTGATAATCGTAATGCATCGAGCTTCTAATACTACTCAGTAAGATACGCCTGGCTGACCTGAAAACCCAGCACCTTTCACCAGTCCAATTCCGTAGACTTAGCAACTGGCTCATCTGGTTTCCATAGGACGACTGAGGTTCTTATTGCCCATACTTAGCACATATGTTTGGAGTAGATTAACGCTTTTTAAGGTCACTGAGACATTTTTGCACGACTTTCGACTTATTCTCCACTTCTCCGTCGTTAGCATGCAGCTAGCCTGTCAACCGAGTGCCTGTGCTCCGTAGGGTGTTAGTATGCGAAGATCGCCACCTATCGTTTCACATAATTCTGGCCTTCCATGTACGTTTCATCGGGCATTTGATTGTTCATAAGCTCCACCCGGTACAGAAAGGAACTGTTATTCTTCCCGGACATTATTCACTCCTAAGTTCGGTGGTATACACAGTTTCTCAATGGAGTCAAAACGCCAGCGCATACACATGCGTCACGCTTGTTTCACATGCGCACGTGTGCGAATGTCCGGCCTCATCCCTAATCGATTTTGAGACTCACCATCTCCACCAATTAACACCGTCGCCAAGTCGAGTGAGCTTGTGTGATTTAGTCGCACGTTGAGTGGACACTTTGAGGAGCTCCACCCGCGTTCGTTGCGAGTTCTCGATGTAACTCCCTTCCTAAAGCTTCACAAATTGCTGTCCGCACACCCTGTGGAATGAGCCTAACTATTGAAACAGGACCCTTGCTCCACCCCTTGAGTCTCCGATTCTAATCACGCTCATAATCGACCAATCGTGGACCGACGTCAGGTGGCAATCCGACTACCACTCTACTCAGGGGAAGGATAGATTAACGGGTCCCGCACGCATCACACGTGTTGACGCACCAATCGGGACCCTGCTCGCACAGATGCCAGGCGATAAAAGTGAAAGGGGGTCGGTGTGCGTCACAGACCGTCAATATGGCCTCCACGCTATGGCGCGGGAATTTTTTCAGGTGCCCAGAGATGGCATCTATCAAAATAGACACAGTGGACAAGGGTATAAAGGAAAAGACGTTGTTACATAGGCCATAGAGTGTTATGCGTATTATGATAAGTATGTAGTGATGTTTCAACAACAACTCTTGTCACAGCCAGTGTCAAAGGCGGGCCACACCTGATCTGTCGGATCCCTAGTGCGTGTTGGACACGGCAGCATTTAACAATCCATGCGTTTCATAAGTGCGCTTAGGAAAACAGTATAATAACATCTGACGCTGCTAAACGCGATGCACTCCGAACGGAAACACGAACACACCACGCGGTGACCAGCTGTCTTGAAAACTAACATGCGTGAGCTAACAGTACAGACATGACCAAAAGACCAATGGATCAATCACGTGAAAAGACATTGGCAACGAATGGTAAACCGTCTATCTGTGAACGGCTATCATGCGCAAGTCCTACTAACATCTCCCTCCTTTAAACTGAACTGAATAGCATGCCACATTTGCTTGGTATACCAAACGTCTTGGATTAACCTCCAGTTGATGCACTAGGGCTCTGATTCTTAGTTTAAGTAAGAACACAGACACGCGAAGACAGCTGTAATGCGTACACACGACCAAGTCACTAGTTCGCTTGATAAGATGGACATTTATTCACATGCATGAGTCACGTGCATTGCCAACAGACCGTGAGTCGTGAAAATCAATCACAACAGTCCTCCACCAGTAGATTAAGTGTTCAGCTTGATGGTGTTCCATGCTCCGCTTCTCACGAAGTGATCGCCATTGCTGTATAGGTTGCTGTATAGGTTGTGGTCTTCATTTGGCAATGCTTCTGGCGCTATCCTTAGAGGTGCAGGCGATGGGCAATGTGCTTGTTCCTCTTCTGAACTCACAGGCTGTTGTCGCAATTGGTCCAAATGACATTGAAGTATTCGCCCATATTCCAATTCCGTTTCCACTACACTGGCTGCTGTTGATCTCGTAATCCCTCAGATCTAATTTTTATCCATTGGCCTCAGTTTAACAAACACTGTCGCCTGCCTCAACCATACGATCCTTTGTTTTCATGTCGTAGCGTTGCTTCAGCACAAACTGGATTTTACCGATCGTTCGTTGCAGAGTGGATGTAATCAGATCCAGCCGAGTGTGTAAACGTCGTCCTATCAAAAGTGCACACGGCGGATGATCCTTGGTAGTGTGTGGTGTAATGAGATATTGCAAGATGAATTTGTCCAGGCGGGTTTGTAAAGTTCCGGACTGTTGTTTGGCTACACCCTTTTTGATTGTCGCAACCGTCCTCTCTGCCAGATCATTGGACGAAGGGTGATATGGGGCCGACAGAACATGCTCGATGCAATTTTGACCAAGAAATTGTCCGAACTCGTCGCTGGTAAGTGTCGGATCGTTATCTGAAACAACCGTACATCGTACACCATGAAGAGCGAAAATATTCCTGAAGTTGTACACAGTGCTCCGCCCAGTCGTAGATGTGGTTGCCCGAGCTTCCATCCAGTTGGAATGTACGTCCACTACAACCAGAACCATGAAGCCGTCGATGGGTCCACAGAAGTCAATGTGTATTCTGTTCCACGGGCAAGAGGGTCATTGCCATGGAGAAATAGGCATAGGTGTGGGGATGATTTATTTTCATGACAGCTAGCACACAAGTGTACGAGTTATTCTATCTCCTGATCGACTTCAAACCACCAGAGGTAGTTACGTGGTAGTACCCTCATCTTTGAATTTCCTTGGCGACCCATATGAAGTTCCCGCAGGATTGTTTGACCATGCCGTTTGGAGACAATGACTCGAAAGCCCGAAAGTATGCAACCGTCCTCGAGGCGTAATTCATGTCTTCGAGAGCGAAATGCTCTTAGACTTTCATCTATTCTGTCCGGTCAGCCACTTAGGATATAATCACGCACCTTAGAGAGTTCCACGTCACTGCTTGTTTCCGATGTTATTTCCGTTGATGTCAGCGGCGAATAATCCAACCAAGCCAATTTTCTCACAGCTGGTGTGGGGCTCAGAACCTCCCACAATGGAAGTCGGCTGAGAGCATGGGCACAATGGTTCTGTTTCTGTTAGAGAGATCACGAATATCAGCCACACAGACAGCACATGCAAATCGATCAATTTCCAGCGAGCGTGTTCACATGTTAGCTTGGTGTGAGCATCGATTGGTTTCGACCAACTGTGTAGTTAACGTTTTTCCCTGACAGTTGTCTTTAACTTCAGTTGTGCAAGCACACCATTTCAAGCAGTGTCAATCCTATCTTCTTACTACTAAGCGGGACTTTTAACAGTCAGGCGACAGAGAGGGTTGATCAAATTGTTATCACGCAACTGTTGCAATATCAGCATCGTCAGTTGGATCAAGAGCAGAACTTATTTGAAGTTCTTGCATGAAATTTTTCAGCACACAAATCAGAGGTTCCAGAAGGCAGAAGTGATACTCAACTCAATGTTGCACTGGTCAATGGAATTCAAGAATTCAGTTACGACCAAGACAGTGGCAATACAATTTTATCTTGGTAAAAGAAATATGCAGGTCATTTTTAGTGTCAACTGTTCAGCATTGGATAAATCAGCAAAAGTACGGCTGTTAACCTAAAAACTTGGATGTTCTAAACACACAAGATGTTGCAATTACATCCTGCCAAAAGACCCAAGAGATTGCAGTTTGCAAGAAACCGTGGATAAGCTCACCATAACTTTTGAAGAGCAGGCCACTATATGTACCGTTCGTTATTATTGTTTACAGCATACTAGAGCAGAAGACGAGGGCATTGTGACATGTGCAGGTAGAGTGAACATGGAATGTGAAAGGTTCCAATGTAAGAGAATGTCAGGCGATCAATACAAGCCATTGATTTTAGTATCTGGCTTAACAGCGCCTGCAGATGGCGATATCAGAACAAAATTACTATCAAAACTGGACTCTAGCTGTGACATTTCCTTGCATGACTTGACCACGAAATTTCTCAGAATGATGAACGTAAAGCGTGATTCACAAATGTTACAGTAAAACAACTGTTATTCAGGCATGACTTCTGTTGATAAAGTTACTAAATAAAACGTGGAATAGAACAGATTTCCAAAGCAAAAAGGCTGATTTCAACAACCACTAACATCATACCGAAATTGTGGCGCCTGTCATTCTGCACGCTTTTGGAAATTTCGATTCCATGCATGTCAAGATTATGGCAAATTAGGTAGCAAGCAGATGCGGATACTTGCTGGTTGAAGACCTTGGAAGCCATGGCTCAAGATGGATGTCAGTGGCGGACGTGTGTATTGTTGTGTTGCGGTGTCCCACCTTCCTCCCCCTCCCAAAAAAACAAACCTAGAAAATTCAAAAAATGGGAGTGGCAAACGGGGATAAAAGCCTCTGTTGTTGTTGTTGTTGTTGTTATTTTCTTAATAATAATACTGTTTTCCTATTCAGCCATGATTCCGATGGCACACTGTCTGTGCCACAGATTATATATATATATATATATATATATATATATATATATATATGCTGATGTTGCATTCCTGATGCTTCTTTACTGCAGTTGGGCTAAACCAACTTACAAATAAACTAGTTCATTTTAAGCTGGATAAATTTCATTCCACTTTATTTGGTTTGTTATGCCTACCTGAATAATCTTCTATTAACTGGCTACGTTGCTTACGCTGATTGCGCTTATCTTCGATAACTTTGATGCGTTTGTAGCATTTTTAAGTAACTTCTGAACATTTCTTACTTATCGCGGATTCGTTACTAACCGATTTACTTCCTATGGTAATTTAGCGAAGAGTTATGCCACGGTATCTGTATGCATTATTGGATTTATGTTATTTCATTTTGTCGTTTCAAGTGATTGGCTGTTAGGTGCTATCCCCGGTGTGGCTGCGCTTGATGTGCATGTTGACGAGGTGTCTACCTGCCTGTTACCCACCACCTCGTCCATACTGGCTCCAGGAGACAGTGGGTCGTTGCTGGAGGGGACGGGATGCACGGTCCTTGTGGCCGTGCCGGACTCGAAGAGTGGTTCCATGCACTCAGTGTGGAGCGGACTACGGTCCAGCCACCGCCTTGTGTGTGCTTGATTCCCCAAATACAGTGTACTTGTGTTTGCCTGTGAAGGAGTATGGGTCGGCTCCGATGATGAAACGTGGCTCCCATGCACATGCCTCCCGGTCTTATTCCTTCGGGTTTACACTGGATATGAGGTGTGTGGTTGGAGCTGTGAGTGGTGCAGCACAAGTCACCCATGGTCCCTCTGTAGGCGCAGGCGTCCTGTGGCTGGCCACATTGACATCCAAATCCGAAACCGGATGTCGCCACCCACATATCTATTCTGTGTCCATTTGTTCAAGCAACACCAATCAACCTGATTCAGAAGGCAGTTAATGCTAGTGTCCACTACATATACTTCTCGTGGAAGTCATGGCCGGAAGTTTATCACTTTATTGACTAACAATTTATCAGTTACCTTACAAATCGAGACTGCTTCCGATATAACAATCATTTCATATTCGAATTGGAAAAGCAATGGACAACCGGAGTATTGTGTTACGAAACATATTGCTCTAAACGCTTATGATAGGCTAATCGCCTTTGTGAGACAATTAAACGGTGAGTTCACACTTCGAAACAATAAATACAGTGGAACATGTTACACTGCAGCAGAGAACGAACTAAATTTATTAGGCGTTGGATGGATGGATGAGGTACAATTATGGGATGTTCCAATCAGCTCAATTTGTGATTCACAAACTCAGAGCATGCGAAATGTGTCTTCATGGGATGTCGCAAATGTTGATGCAAAAGTATAAATGGAATTTTGGTAAACTTGCAGGAAAAATATGCTAGTGTTTTCAGACCAGAACTTGGATTGTGCACCAAAATTCGAGCTACTTTGTATGTCGCACCTGAAACAAAGCCAGTATTCCATCTTAGAAGGCCAGTACACTACTCCGCCCTCCCATTGGTTGATACAGAACTGAATCGCTTGGAGAAATTGGGCGTGCTAACCAAGGTTAGTTATTCCAGTTGGGCTACTCTCATCGTGGTAGTTAGGAAGGCCAGTGGCACAGTACGTATTTGTGATGATTTTTCAACTGGACTAAATGATGCACTTCAGACTCACCAATACCCATTGCCAATTCCGGATGATTTGTTTGTGCAGTTAAATGGTGGCAAAATATGTTCAAGAATTGACCTTTCGGATACCTATTTACAACTCGAACTTGATGAGGAATCAAGATACATTCTCACCATTAATACTCATAAGGGTCCATATCAATACAACAGACTAACGTTTGGAATTAAGTGTACTCCGGCAATTTTTCAACAAGTAATGGACACAATGCTAAACGGGTTGCCTTTTGCTATGGCTTACATGGATGACATAATAATCGTAAGCGCTTCAGTTGAGCTACATCAGGCACACCTAAATGAAGTGTTTGACAGGATCAGGAGTTTCGGATTTACTCTGCGAATCGACAAATGTGCGTTCTTCATGTCTCGAATTTCGTACCTTGGTTCAATCACCAATGCCAATAGTTGTCGTCGTGATCCCTCAAAAATTATGGCAATCCAACAACTACAAGTGCCAAAGGACAGGAAAATACTTCAGTCGTTTTTGGGACTGGTAGATTCTTACAATAACTTTGTCCCTAATATGCACTCGCTACGGACTCCAGTAAATGAATTCCTGAAAAGTAGTGCAAAGTGGATATGGTCGAAATGTTGTCAGTCGGCATTTGATGAAATTAACCGCATTTTAACTTTGGATCTTACATTTACACACTATGACCCGAAACTATCCATTATGATCGCTGCCGATGCAAATCGCTTGCAACGTTGGGCAACAACACTTCTCGGATAGGATTTTATCATTAAACACATCCGTGATTGCGAATAGATCAAATTCGCGGCCACATGACGACACGGTCATTTCATCAGTTGAAATTGATGTTGACATAACATCCATCTTTGAGGAGTCCATAAGAAACTTACCAGTTGCGTACAATGACACTTATTGTAGCGGAAACGACACGACAGGGGGGTAGACGTTTATTGCACACCGAAAATGGGCACATGAGGGTCTCGCGCGCGCCATCGAATATCGACTAGATTTCCGTCTCACAACGCAACACAGGTACGGATGTTAGAGACGAGCCAGTCCTTTCGCCTCGGGAGCTCTGACTTGGAAGATCCGCCTTCCTGTTTTCGCCTCGATCCCCACTTCTCTGTACCCGATTTGGATCGGCCAGGAGTCGTTCGAGAGCTCTCGACTTGCTTGTTCTGGGCTGTGTCAATCGGCTCGGCGTCGGTCCTGTGGGCTGCGCTAGCGGCGTATATGTCTGATTTATTGCGCTGTCCACATATTCCCGCTCCGTAGTTCCGGGCCCAGGCTCGTCGCTAGCCGTCCTTCTCGATCCGCTCTCAGCTAACTCCGAAGAGCTCCCCCGAGGCATTCTTGGAAGCGGCCCCTCTACATTATGAGTCTACGCAATCAGATAGCTGTTTACAACGAGTCATCTTTTATCTTCGCAATGATGGGCCAAGGGTTCTATCAGACGCGGAAATCAAACCATATTTTGCGCATAAAAATACCCTAAAAATAGCGGACGACTGTTTAATACTGGCAGATCGCACTGTGATGCCTACAAATCTCGGAGTAAAGGTGATTCAAATGCGTCACGCCGGACACCAGAGAATTAAACGGATGAAAGCACTTGCCAGATGTTATGCTTATTAGCCAAATATTGATAAGGATATTGGAGGCGTTGTTCGTCGTTGTTCCAAATGTGCACAGGCTGCGAAAGAGCCCCATCGAAGTTGACGTTCATCCTTGGCCGAAATCAACTGCCCTTGGTTTGCGGATTCATGCGGATTATGCAGGCCCATCGAACAACCAATATTTATACATATTGTCGATTCATACCCAAAATGGGCGGAAATATTTTATCACTCAACCAACGACAGCTACAAGGATCGCAGTTCTTTGTCGTTACTTCGCACAGTTTGGTTCACCAGAAGCACTCGTCGCTGATAATTGTCCATAATTCAAATAGAAGGATTTCAATCGATTTTGTCAATCCATGGGTGTGCAACGTATATGCAATCCCATTTATCATCCCCAGTGCAATCGACAGGCTGATAGGTTTGTGGATACATACAAACGTGCTGCGTTTAGACTTAAAGGAGAGGGAGATGTTGATACAAACTCTGATGTATTCTTGCCTATTTATCGTTCAACACCAAATCCTGTTCTCCAAAACCAACAATCACCGTCGGAACTTTTATCCTTTACGCATATCGTTAGATGTCATGTTTCCAGCAAAGGATGCTAATGAGCGTAACTAGAAAATGGCAGATCAGTTCAACCGTAACCATGGTACTCGCATGAGATATTTTCATCCCGGTGACCCAGCCTTTGTGTACAATTTCAGGGATGCACATAAGCCTTGGATTTCTGGAATTGTCAAAGTAAGAAAAGGAAATGTCCTGTATGTAGTGGAATGTCAAAACCGATTGACTACACGTCATATGAATCACATCAAACACCTTTATCCACCCGAACAAGTTCAGAAAAATGACACATTCTTTTAGGTATATTTGCTTTGTCTAAGCCAACGGAACCCCAATCAGAGCAACGCGTTGGTGTGAGCATAGAAGTGGAACTTGGACTGAGACATCCCACACATAGACTCCCCCGATTCGGCGACTCGTTGTCATCCAAAGCAAAAGATCTTACTTGTAACATTTTATTTTTAACCGGGGAAGGTGTTAGAAAGACCACGGATGTCGGTCACACAGACAGCACGTGAAAATCGATCGATTTCCAGCGAGCGTATTGGCATGTTAGCTTGGCACTTTAAGCCAACCACATGGCATGTGAGCATCGACTGGTTTCGACCAAGTGTGTGGTTAACGTCATTCCCGGACAGTTGCTTGTAACCTCAGATGTTCTATTAAACGTTCCAAGCAGGGTCAATTCTGTCTTCTTACGACTAAGCTGGAGTTAAAACACCTTCCCGGGAAGCTATTTCAACTGGTACTGATAGCCAGAGAGCAGTGGATCACAGCGAGGCATACGAGGAAATGCTATTTGGGGGTATCGCTTTTGATTCACCCAGAATTCCCAGCAATGGCTTGTGCTCTGTGTGCATTTCATATCTCTGCCCAAACAGGTATTTGAGAAATCTTACAACTCCAAATTCGACCGCCAAAGCCTCCTTGTCAAGTTGGGCGTAATTTCGTTCGGCCTGCGAGAGAATCCGAGAGGCAAATGCAATCGGTCTGCCTACTCCGCTCACGTCAGGTTGTAACGATGCGGCTCCGACTTCGTACGGTGATGCGTCACATGTCAGCGTCCTCTACTTTTCGGGGTCAAAGTGGGCCAAAGCCGGTGTACTGGCCAATGCACTTTTAGATTGACAAAAAGCTAATTCCTCCATCTCAGACCACATCCACTGAGTGCCCTTGCGTACTAAACTGTGGATGATTGCTGTTCAAACCTTGAGTAGTGATTGTATATCCCCAAGAACGACCTCAAATGTTGATTTCTTGGTTGTGGTGTCGCAAGGATAGACCGGATTTTTTCCTCAATCCTCTTCAGTCCCTCAGCACTTATATGAAAACTCAACTAATCAACATGAGGGGCTAAGAATACGCATTTTTCACGCTTCAGCCTCAAACGATTCTCCTGCAGGCGGTCCAGAACAACTAAGAGTTTGTAGGTGTTCAACAATGAACAATGATTTGCGTCGGGTAAAAAGGCAGCTGCCTGACAAGTCCCGCAGCATTTGGGTGTAAAACTACAATTACCAAAAGGTAGGTGAATTGTCTGTTTGAGCGTGTATCTAGCAGATACGCTGCTGAATAATAGTAGTGTATGTGGGAATTGATTGCGAACGAGGAGACAAAATGGGGACAGTTGTAGTTGTTGTACTCCGTGAGAAAAGTAAGAAGTTAAAAAGAGAATACCCACTTCTCTCCCGCATCCTCAGATTTACACGACATGTTGATCCTGTTTGGAGGGATAATTAATATATTCCAAAGTTGCAGTTTAGGCAATGAAGTGATGGGGGCCAGAGGCAAGATCCAATCGTTTTTTGAAAATATCCAAGGTGGGGAAGGAAACAAGGAAGTTTGGGACAGAGTTCCAGGTTTGGCAAACTCGAAGAGAAAAATAATTCCGCCGGCATTCCAGGCGCATAAATTGTGCACACAATTTCAGAGGCTTCTCTCTGAGATTGGTGCTATGGCTGTTTCAGTAAGTGACGGCATACATGATTAGGGTCACTCAATATTTGGTAGACTATTATGAGATCGCCGCGCAGCCTTCCGTAGCAGCCAATTGTCGGCTCTGTAATTAAGGTGTCGTCTAGGTATACAAAAGCTTTAGGCAACTCTGTTACGATGTTCTCTATCTTTCGCTGAAAATAGCCGGAGACGAGTTTATGCCCAATGATAGTCTGTTGTACCTGAACAAACCACAATGAGTACTGATGGCCATTATTGTTTTGACGTCTTCAGGTAGTTCAAGCTGCTGATAAGCGTGCACGAGATCCAAGCTTGAGAAATACCTGCTGGTACCGAGCTGTGCGTGAACGTCCTCAGTTTTCGGGATCGGGTATTTTTCAACCTGAATACTGCAATTGAGGGTAACTTTACATTCCTAATATATACGAATCGACCTATCAGGCTTGAGTAATGGAACAATTGGTGTAGCCCAATCCGAAAAGTGTACTGGCTCTATGACATTGCTCTCTCCTCCGTTGCCAGTATTGTAAGTAAGAACACGGACACGCAAGGACACAGCTGTATTGTGTACACACGATGACGTCACTGGTTCTCTTGATAACGGAGATTTATTCACACACATGAGTCACGTGCATCGTCAGACAGATCATGACTCTTGATAACCAATCACAACAATTCTCGTTGAGCATCTTCGATTCTGTTTGGACGGTAGGTTCTTCAGAAAGCGTAATTTTTATATAAATCCAGTAAAAATTCCCAGAGTAATGTAGCTTCTGTTTTTGGGGCGGCCTTTTCACTTCAAATTGGTGTCTGATTTGATTTACATGTGTAGTCGATATAATGCGGTCCACTTGTATTTTGTACAAAATACTTCAAATCCGTTCAACAGCAAGCTGGGAATCCAGGTTGATCTTCCGTCAAGAAAATTCTTTACGTACACACTAGTACTAGGCACGAAACGATGGAAACGCGCTCCAAGATGGTGATTAAAAGCTAGCCCTGGTTGAACACTTCATTCTTTCTTGTGTAGCGCTGGTTCCAAAGCATCCTGGAGAACTCTGACACGCCTAGCGCGGAACGCTTTGGATTGAGATACTTTTTGAGGTACTGCTGGACTTGGCGTCGTACGGCAAGTCTGCAAAAATTTGTCGATGATTTCCTGGATATTTTTTTCTCCCTCCATTTTAAGCAATGCTCATTTAAACACATCGGCAAAACGTTCAGTCTGCCTGTTTGACGGTGGATGGTATGCTGGAGCGCGTATGTTTTCGATACCATGTGAATTTCAAACGTCCACAAATTCTTGAGAAGTGAATTGAGAACCATTGTCCAAAACAGTCGTTTGGGAGACACCAAATCCTGAGATAAGATGGCGTAAAATTTCTTGCTATTGCACTACTCTTTGTGGCAAAACCCTCACGAAAACTGTGCATTTCATTCCCATTGCCAACAACCAGGCTGGCAATATCGAGGCATGCTACGTCGTGGGCTACCGTAACTGATATACCACATCGGAATGAAGGCCCACCATATGACGACACACTTGCAGCGCAGTTATGCTGCAGCACGAACACAGATTGGTAAATGAAACGGGGAATAGCGACGCTGGTTTGTCCTGATCTCGTTGCTTTTCAGGACGTCCCGGCTGTGGCACACGCAACCACATGTATTGCAGCGCTAAGGATATGGCGACAGCGAACTGTAACTGTCGCCTCGATATCGGGAAATGGTGTTCTTCGTGCACTAAGCTTTTTGCTCACACCTGGATTATGACACTCCTGCTGGGGCCAAGTCTTTGGCGGTGTACGTCTTCAAGTTCCTCCCGGGATCCGAGATCACCGTTAGCTTATGTCATATTCACCTGATTTATGTCATTATAGCGTAGATTCCGTTTGCGAACCTATATTTAACTAACAGTCAACAGCAGATTATGGGGTCTGCTGAATGTATTCACTGGGTGGCTTGCTACTAAACCACCTAGGATGCCGCAGCAACGATACGTGCTTCATCCCGTAAACGTCGCTTCTGGGAGCCAGTTCGACATCCATGATGTCGTCTTACCAAAGGATGCACTGGGTCCACCGCAACCATCTTCCAAAAACTCATTCCGAACACACAATGGCTTTGTTGTGTTGTCCTCAACTGCTCGGCAACGAGCACACCAAGGCGATCAGGGACAGGGTTTCTTCCATTTGAGAGGGTACTGTCATGTAGCAGACAAGCAGCGCTCAAGACCAACACCAAGGCACTGAAACACCGGACAGAGTTAGGTAATAACAGTTTCAAAAACCCTTAATCAGACGCATTCAACGAGGGATAATTTATAGTGGCAATCTATGAGGGGAACTGTGGTAAGTCACCAGAAACAACGGCACTTAACAACCAGGAAGGCTGTCCAAGTGGTGCATTAAAACAAACGCCAAGAAACGCACGCGACAGATAAAAAATTGCAGTTACAAGCTGTCACAATGCGCAGCACAGTTAAGCGTTTCCCATAACTAGCTTTTGTATGGCACCCATGCATTTATGTTATGGAAAAGGGTTGACATCACCATAGAATTTCATACGAACAACTTTGTTTTGCCAGTCAGTTAACGTTTCTTCTACACCCAATATCTCAGTTTATCAAAAGCCACATCAAGCAGATACAGTTGGCCGCTCATCCTCCCAAACGGGTTCGCAGAGAACAACCGATGTAGAACCGATATTTTGTGTCACCGGGATAAGACGTGGTATAATCATACCAGCTGCAACGTGCTGCACGCTTGCGCAGCGAAGTGAGGAAACTTTGGGATAGATCCCCGTGGGACCTACACCAGATGATAACAAGCGATCGGATGTCGCAGCACTTAAGACATGCTTATGCAGTGCTGTATTTGCGCAGCAAATACTGTGGAGAATGCAACCAGATAAGCTTTTGCTTAAGCAACCTCCTTCAGCTATCCGGGTTTCACCGGTTGTTGCCATATCAATTCATGGACAGGGCACGGCTCGACCCACCTTGGTTTCAATGCTCTCCGCGTAGATACGATTTGACAGTGAGTGGTGGGGTGTGTGTATGGGTAGAGACTTGGGGTTGCTATTACTAATATGTATAGGGTAAACTGGGAATTAGTGGGGAGGGGCGGGGCTAATGTGAACTAAATGCCACCAGTACCTTGGTACTGACCCATTCCGCTGTATGCGGTAGACACGGTTACTTTCCTCCGAATGTGGAATTGCTGATTTGGTTTATAAATGCCTGTATTTGCGTTATTTAGTGCTTGTTTTTGGAATATTATTCTATCGGGGGACTCAATTTCACACAGTAGAACGAACAGGCTCGGATAAAATAATACCCAAAAGACCATCGGAATGTGCCTTGCGATTGTACACATTATCTAGCTGCAACACAGCGGTCTCCACGAAGAATCCGGGACGTGACTAGATGCAAATAGCTCGGTAACACTTTGTTAGGAGCATGCCACAAATTACTTCAGTGAGCCGAGGTCTTTCCCATCTGTAGTTGTTCAGTAGTATTTAGAACGGCACTAGCGATGCCATTTACGTTTAGTTGAAATATTTTACTTGTTCCTCAGCTAATCGATAATCCATCGAGATCACTGCAACAGAAAATACACTAGCATCTGCGGGAACTTATTCTAAAGTTAAAAAAAGTAAATCGCTAGCTGTACGCCGTAACGGCGCTTCGCTGCCACTCGACCACCACCAGTCGCGCGTGGGCTGAGTATACCGCGAGGACGCCTGCCCCTACTCGGACAGCTTCGAGGCAAATGAGGAAAACTGCTCCACTGCTCGCTCAGCACCATCGTTCGCAGTGGTATGGAAGTTCTCAGTGGGAAACAATCGGAAAGCATCCATTTACAACAATCAACCGGGCTTTTAATCCCCTTGCTAAAAGGAGGACAAATTGGTACTGACAAGCATGCAGGTAGAAAAAAGAAAGGCCACTGGCAGTTACGCAGCCTTCAAAAACCTATCAACCGTGTGTGCTGCCTATGGTGGCGGAATGAACGAAATGAGACGAAAAACCAGTGGAGCAACTCACACGAGATGACTACTGTTCCACAGGTAACAGTCACGGCAAAATCGATGCGGTCTAGTGCTAGAGAAAAGCGGTGCGCTCGTAGCCAAAGAGAAGGCGGATTGACCTGTACGAAAAGCACGCGCGCGCGTGAACGAATCTGGGTTGACGACAGCGTGCGACATTGCCTGGTCAAGTGCACGAGCCGCGCTGGTGGAATGTTAGCCAATCGACACGCAGACCACATTGACAGTGCAGAGCTGATGCCAGTTACCAAGCTCAAAACTCAACATAGCGCCGAGTAGAGCAGAAATAAATTGGAGCGATCAAAGCAGATGAACGACACGAGAGAACGAATGAGCTTAAGCAGATGATCTACGGTATGACAATGGGAAATCAGCGATGAAATGCTGCCACATCGAAATAATACTTAAAATTCACCTGCAATATAAATGAACCTATGGTCCACAATTAAGAGATTTTAGTCGCTTCACAAACTTTGTTTTCGATCATCAGATGGCTGTACGACACTAGGTACTCCTAAGCGTTCACATCAACCGTCTTTCTCTTATGCATTGTAAAGCAAAACTCAAACTTGTAATTCTTGTGCCGCGGAAGCGTATTAAGGAACTACTTAGTATGCCTGTAACCCATTAATACGTGCCGCACAACATCAGTCATCCAAATGCACATCGGTGATGGGAACAGGGGAGGTTATCATTTTGGACTCTGGCGAACGATGAGCTTGGTGACTAGTCGCTTCAGAAGTTGGCTGTAGTTGATCTCTGGTTCAACGAATCAACGCATTTGGTGAAAAGCATTTGACACGGTATAACTCATAGACTTCACTGTGGACTAATAAGTAACGCTGTCGAGTTGACACTTGCCTGCTCCAAAGAGTATGTAAAAGGAAAGACCAATTCTCACATCTTCTTGGGAGATGGAAGAAAAGTCGGCGCAGCTGCTTAGCGGGTTAACTAGGAGATTTGCTCGCTAGGTTGTCGGTGATTCATATGAGTAAGGTTATAGCTTCAAATGCGGAAGAGCTCGGCACATATGCGCCGCTGTGGGGTCCCAGTCAGCCGATATGAGCGTCTAGCGCATCTCCGGATAGTGGCAGCTGCCTGGCTGCGATAACCCTTCGCAAGGGATCAGTAGCACCTGATGTTGTGATTGGAACGAATTCAAGGTATCCCTTTAGCTAAGAAGTATTTATGTGTTGCGGAACATAAGCATCAGGGAAGCTAACTTACTACACGTTCAGTTCAAGTAGCACCAGAAGATTCAAGGATCCTGTCATTCTGTTGATTGTATTCAAAAACCGTTTATGTATGCACTTCGTCAAACTGACTGGGCAAATGTGGAGAAAGCTAGATCAGTACGCATTCAATTTGTGCATCGTGTGTGTATGTGCGAATTACCTAGCCTTACTTTTACCTCATGCTTTTTATGATCAGACCTTTGAACAGTACAGTTCACAGCGCGGTCGGAATTTTGTGGACCGAGATTCCTGTAACATATACGAACGCACGTTACAACATTCTGCTTCTAATTGCACAGGCTCGGCATTACGGGCACCAACAGCGAGCCGGCCTTATCCCATCTGAGGTGCTGCAAGAACGTCGCAGAGCCCATGTCCAGAGTGCGCCGAATGCGGAGGAGCTCACTTACAGAATGGTCGCTTGTGGATTGGCACGTCGCCGTCGAAAAAAGGTTTTTCAGTTTGCAAGCAATTTTTATCAATTCCATTGGCACCATATATAGTGTGTACCTTATGACGTGTGTGTGTGTGTGTATGTGTGTGTGTGTATTTTCGACTGTGTCTGGATTTCCGGCTTAACGTTGCATATATTGTGCTCCCTCGCCTCAGTTAGTTTAACCTATTTAGATCAGGTTGCTTTTAGTGATGTAATGTCGCTTGTCTCTCACATCTTCATTGTCCAAACCCACACTGACCAATGTAGTTTTATTTTTGGATCTACACATTTTCCCTCTGGGGCAGCGACTGGCTTCATGATGTATCCTACCGGAATGAGGATAATGAAATCAATTTTTGTCCCTGCTATTGAGTCGCATATTTCAATGTTAGCGTAATCGCCTTTTGTTAGCTCTGTCCGTAGGGGCACTCCTGCCGGCGATCGCGTTGCGCTACATTGGATGGCATATGCTGCGTTTGCCGGGCATGAACGCGCTCGATGTGAATGTCGACAAAATGTTGACGCATCTAGTGCAGCCACCTCGAATATTGATTCCAAGAGAGCGTCAAGCGTTGCGTGCAGAGATGGACGTCATTCTTCGTGACATCGGTTAATTCATTACTGGAAGGTTTACGAGACACTTTCCTCCCGTTACATAATTGGTGCGTGTATTTTCACCCAGATTTCACAGTAGTCGGTAGCTGGCATGCAACTAGCTTGCGCGCGTTAAATAGAACAATGGAACTATGGTGTGTTATGAGTAAAAAAGCGGATGCTTAGCAAGTCTCGTAGGATGGCCAAAAAGAGAATCACAACATGGTGAATAGAAACCAAAGGGATGAAATGAAAATCGCTTAGATGGACTCACCACAGTGGTAACACAGAGGCATGCAGAAAGAGCCAACCTCGGTTGTGTAGGTTAATTCTGGTTGTGCAACCTTCGTCACATTATGTCGTCCGTCGATGTACGCAGGCTATATTTCGCAATGTAGGTGGGTTACGGCAACGCCAAGGCGTATTTTAAACACAGATACAGTGGGGGCCGGAACAACGTAATCTGGGAGGGCGTTCCATGGCCAGTACATACGAAGAGAGTAAACGTTCCGTCAACATTCTAGCCGACTGTATTGCATAGCTAACTTGAACTCGTGATCCCTCAAGTTCGTGTTGTTACTGTGTTGCAGTAGGTGGCAGCAGACGTAGTTGAGGTTTCACAAAATCTGGTGGGCCATCATTAGGTCACCACGTAGGCGCCGATGCCGACCGCTGTACAATCTTAGAGCCATCAGCCTAAGTTGATATGGGAGATAAAACAACCCTATGACGTGCTTTGTGGCTCTTCACTGCGAAATCTCCAGCGTTGAAAAATCTTGCTTATGCCAGGGCTGCCAGGCCTGGATTGCGTATTTTTCACGAGGCAGCACGTAGGTGTTAAGCAACCGCGAACAGACAAACGGATTCAACCACCCGAATGCCCTCCGCAGCATGCCAACAGGTTGATTTCCAGCCTTTGATGCCTTCTCAGATTGATCTGCGCACCCCACATCAGCCTGAATTAATGCCCCAAGGTCGTGCTCCAGGGTGACTGCTTGCATGACATGGTCTCCAATCTGGTGACGTGTGTGGACCACCTTACACTTAGACGAAGTACACTGAAGCAGATTCCGAAGTGGCTATTCATACGCCCTGTCTAGGTTTCGCTGAAATGCATCATGATTTCCCTGGTCACTGATCATCTGCCACATCTTAACATCATCAGCGAAAACAAGATATCCGAACCAATCAAACGCACATGCTTGTTAATGAACACGAGAAACGGACGCCGCCCCAGAACTGATCCTTGTGGAATTCCACATTCGACATGAATCGGAAGGAATAGCGCGCTCCGAACTCTAACATGCAGTTGCTGATACTGCAGGAAATTCCTAATCAACCTAAGGACAGGATCCGCAACTTCATAGCTTTCGAGCCCGAGAAGCCGAATGCAGTGATCCAGTCGGTCGAAGGCTTTGGAGAAGTCGAGGTAAATAACTTCCGTCCCTCTGCCTTTGTCGGTCGCTTACGTCCAGCTACTAGGCGAAATCAGCAGGTGGGTTGTGCATGGACGATGTTGACGAAAACCGTGCTGTTCAGGTGTTATGATGATTTTGTGGCGATCTAGATGGTCGACCAAAGCCTCAATGATGATTGGCTCCATCACTTTTGAGAATGCAAGGATGAGGACCACTGGGCGATAGTTTGGGGGTTCCGTGCGAGTCACTTTTGAAAATTGGCGCGATTAGACCGTGTTTCCACATGGTAGGCACAATTTGCTCATCCAAGCACGTTTGGACGAAATGCGATAATGGCTCGGTCAGCGTTGTTGCCACTGCGTTCAGCGCTCTCGGGTGAATGTTATCGATCCTGGGAAAACTGTAGTTGCGCATTGAGAGTAATTTCTTCAACACAGATGTGTCAGTAAAAGCGATATTAGGGAGTGCTGAAATTGGGGCTATGAATATAGGTAGGTAGCAATGGTGGACGTCTCCTTGGAATGTCGGGGCAAACAACATCTGTAGGGCATGGGCTGCTTTTTCAGCGCTCTGTGCCACTCAGACTGTTGTGTTAAGTGTGACGATACCGTGCTTTACTTTCCGAATGTTGTTAACCTGATTATGTAGGTTTTTTGTTATTAACAAATTTGTCCTCACAGACAAGCATATTACAATGGTTGCACTGAGTCACGCTGTCGCTCCACATGTCGGGACCAGGACAGGCTCTGTAAGTGTGTCAAGCTGCATTCCTCAGTGATATGCATCTGCGAGTTCTAATTCCGATGAATGACGATGGATTGGTGGAACAGACCATTTTACTTTTTGAAGCCGTTGTGACCAGATTGCTGACGTGCCCAACAAACTGGATTCACGCGCTGTCAAGAGGGTAGCCTTTCAAGAATTTCCAATCTGTCGCTGCAACCAAATCGTTCAGAATGTTGTAGTGTGTAGTTGTGCGTGCTAGTTTAGTGTGTTCCTCCGGATATTCAACGTGACACACGTAGTTATAGTGTCGTGACATGAACACTTAGCCATAGTGGGGTGTGTCTATAAACGGCCGGTCGACCATGAGTTCCACATTTGTAAGTACGAGGTAAAGTACCAATGGTTTGTTATCAGCTCTGTACCTGTTAGATGAAGTGATGTGATTGTACAGTGGAATACTTGTGATAAGGTCTTGCAGTTCGGCCTTGTATGTTTCGCTGGGGGGTGTCGAGGATTTCAAGTCGTGCACGCTGAAATCGCCGGAGATAAGAACGTGGCTGTATGTTGGGAGTGGAGGACTGGGGGCGATAATTGATTGCAACGGAGCAGTTGTCATTGTATCTGAGACGCAAACGGCCGCATAGCGAATCGGTGATCTGCGTCTCCGAATCATCCGGTGGTTCACATTGTAAGTGGTTGAGGTAGTATAGGATTACACCATCTTCCCTGCTGGGCCGATCGTATGGGAACAGTGCCATTCCCTGAACCTCTCTATTTCGGCATCCATAACCGCTGAGTGCAACCAAGTTTCGGTTATGGAGATGAGATCCCAAGAGGTTGTTGCCTGTTCCAACCGAAGCTCGACAGTTTTGGGCATTGGTGTACATGCAGGAATGAGTCTCGGTTCTCAGCAGAATCTTCTCATGATTTGTGTTGCACCCACAGTCTTTGGATGTTGGCATTTCTCGGGGATACTGTCAAGTGATTCATAGTATCCAGAAGCGATGAGCGTGTCGAAGGAGTGTGGGTAGGCATTGAAATAAGCGAGGCTTCCATCCGCCTGCATACCGATCCTATTCCTTTCTGAGTTGCATTGAATGCGGGGAGTGTAAACGGAGGTGTGAGTTGTGGATCGTAAGCGATCCACGGTCTCCTTGCAGACGCAGACATCCTTTAACAACCAGGACTCACAAAGCGGAAGCGGCTACAGCTAGTGGTATGCGATTAATCTTAGTTTTTCGTTACTGTACTAAAGTGGCTCTTCATTCGGATTTGGCGAAACAAAATACAGTCTCTTCCATCAACAACGTAGAGATCAGCTGCCCAGCAAAAGTGCTAAAACGAACTCCTCCTGCTACTCAGAGCAGTATTACTGGTGAATTCTCAGCTGGTCATCTACGCGTCACCTCGACTGAGTGCGCAGTGTATGCCTTCGGATGTGTGTGTGTGCATCAGTGCGTAACAAGTGTCTTCGCCGTTGTGGTATGTTCCATGGTCTCCATAACATGACTCTGCTGGACTTTGCATTTTCGGTAACCCACACGAAAGAATTCAGATACCTTATTATGTGCTATGTCGTGTGGGTCTTACAAATGACACGACCATAGTGTATGTTATGAGCGCCCAGATTTAGTTGCGTCAACATAAATAGTGAATCATAGTTGAGAGTCTGGATACATTTAAAGCTCACAGACAGCACGCAGACTCAAATCTTTCAGGCTCTCGGTTTCCACACACGGGGTCAACATTCTAGCGCCTTTGTAGCAAATAGCCGTGCTGATATTCAATGACTAAAATAAATATTCATCATCTGAGGATTTGGAAGCCTGGATCCTGATCGAGAGAAGCTTTTTCTTGCTCACACACAAATACACTATCAAATGTACCGTTTGCGATGTCTATCTGCTTCGCCATTCGTCCTGATCTGCGCATCAGTATGTTCGGGAAAACAGAGGATGGTACAATTTGAGGTTGTAAGGTATAGTGCTCTGACGAAATTGCACCTTTATTATCTATCATTCATCACATGTATACATTACGTTACAGGTTGTTGCTACATTTCGCGCTATGGATGCCGAACAATTTGAAACGAAAAACCTTGTGCTATACGAGGAGGTCGCTCTCATCTCCGGATTTCAGCGCCCCGTAATTTGCCTCATTGGGGCCTCGGGAGTCGGCAGGAGATCCTTACAGAGGATGCTGGTCCGATCCAATAGAGAGCGTTACGCAACGGCAATACAGCGTAAGTGTGCTTGGTCTGTGGGGAATGAGTTGGCGTCCGTGCTATTTTTATTATTTTCTCTATCATTGATATAATTGAAAGCAATAAGCTCAGCTCCGACCTACCAGAGTTAGTTCGTAAAAGAAATTAGCGAAGTGGTGTTCGTGTGCCTTTTTGTAATCTTGTCTTCCAGGAGCTAATTCGGTGCGGACTGAGTTTGGGTGCATAATTCGCACTACAAACAAAAATATAAACGGCATCTTGGTGCACAATTTGATTGGCCTCCCAACGGGAAGTGGCTCTTCTCGGACGCAGCGATACTCATCCCATGGTAGAAACGTTTTGAATTCAACCGATAACTGCACTCCTTCGGCGTGGTACGCCAAGCCAAGCCATATTCCGAGCTGCGAATACTGACTCCTGATTGGTATGGGCCAAGTATTTAAAGTTTAACTTTGTAGCTTCGATAAATCTTACTAACAGTCATATAATTCGGGGTGTGGGCCAGACACTATAGCAACTAGCACCCACGTAGACAAGCCAGTGACAAATGGTTTAGTCCTGTTTGGCTGGCAGACATGTTGTGTTACTAGCCCGAGACCCTGGAACAGCTACTGACGATCACGTACAAAGTGTCCCACAATGCAAGGCCGTGAGATACAAAGGGTTACCGAATTCGTCCTCTGTGATACCCTATAAACAGTATGCTAATCCCTGGTGCAAACAAATTTTGATCGAATCCCAGTTTATATTTTCGCGCCTTCGGAAGGCTGCACGACATGAACCAATGAAGCTTATGCTTGTTCTTCGTACATTCGTGAGTAGCCTTCAGCTATTTGCACCGATTAGGCTTGCCACATTAAGGTTATTTGCCAATTTGATTGATCAGTACAGCGGCAATTTATGATTGGTCAGGTTGTGTTTAATCACGCTTTCACTTTATACTTTGTCTCTTCCGTTACCAGCTCAGTGCTTACGCATCTTAACCCTGTACGCTATGACTGTGCCCAGCATCTGTGTTTTTCTATTACTCTTTCTTAGATACAACGCAAGAGCAGGATCCAGACGAGGACGATGATACGGAGTTCATTTTGGAATCACACACAAGTATGGAGAAAGCTCATCGCGAAAACCAGTTCCTGGAAGTAGGTTTTCCGTGTTGTTCGTAGAAAATGTCATTGATGAACACAAGGCGATTAATCACAGGGCTTGTTTGTTTTAACCGGATCATGTGAGCGACCAGTGTAAACGAACCACTAGGACGGCTGATATCTCTAAGATTTGGCCTAACAGGAATCAAGCAGCGAATAGACGCGTATCTGTCGTCGGTGTGCCCGTGATAGACCCCGTAAATAAGGCAAGTGATCTACAGACGTTGTCTGGATAAATGTCCTCAGAGTCAGTAGTTCGCGATCACTCGGTGTGTTCAATTGTTGTGCATATTTTGACCGGGCTTTGCTCTATCGTCTGGAGACACTGGTAGCCTACATATGCTTCGTCCTCAGTGTGGTGCAGGAAAGCTATGCAACCCCTGTAAAGTAGTGCAGACTTAGTTAAAAGCCAGTTGGCAGGGCAAGGTTCCGGATTCGATCTTGAACGATTGTGGCGCAGAAATCAATCTGATAACCCAAGTGGAACTTGAGTTGAAGGTCGAAGAATGGCAGTGTAACAGCAGAACACAATAGTTCATTCCGCTGATTGTCGCAGTGATAAGGCGTTCGGAAGGCGCCTAAATTTGTCTAACAGCTGCGGAGGCTGGATATCCATTATTATAACAGAGATGGAGATTAGTCCTTTTACTTTCCTCAGCTCATCCGGCACACCTCTGGACGACGTGGGTTTGATTTACCGGATATGTATTCGATGGAATGCAGTGGAAAAAATGGGACAGGTCCTGACAGTCTGTATAGGAATGGGTTTCAGTCTGAACATCGGTTGGTGAGAGCAGTGGCTACTGGGCTTACTCTTCACCCCCTTACCCGTAGGTCGCTTGTCAACAAGCGATGCATCTAGCGCCAGACAACCTCCGCAATATAGCAGGCAAGAGCCTCAAAGTTGTCTTCCATCTAATGGTCATCGGGACGTCTAGCAGATTTACAATTTCGTCAATCGGAATTGCCTGGGTAGGGTCTAGCAAGAGTTCTATATATCATTTTATAGTCAGTTTGACTCATAACCCATTTGAAATTATCCATAGTAGATTCAGGCCGAGGAATAACGTGTTCCATCTAATGCGCTGGCATCTGTTGCTGGATATGCACACGTTACATGTGGCATAAGGGCCACATGTTTGTGTTTGAACGAGAACTAGCCGCTTGCAACGTGCATGCGTATTCGGCACTCAAGTAAACTAAAACTAGCTGGACCGTATTAAATACACTATGGATCAACTCGATTTGGATCACTTACAGATTGGTGCGACCATGGGACAAACGGTAGATAAGAAAAAGCGGCTGCAAAGAGATCTCTTTTCTGCAACTCACATCAGGCAAATACGTTTATCCTTGTAAAGGTATCTGCCTAACGTGAGTTGCCAAAAAGAGATGTCATTGCAACCGTGTTTCCCACATTCTTCTGGGTATTATCTACGAGTTTCGTAAATCCCTAGCTCTTTGGGCCAACGAGTAGACATAACTCGAGTGGTAATTCACCTAAATGACTATATATCCAATTCATTAGAGGTCTTCCTGACCGCAGTGAAAATGTGTTGGCTACATGTCGACCATTTGACGTCTAATTCTCTGTTCCGAAGTTCAAAATGCCAAGACAACATACACCGGGTGGTGGTTTAGGACTGAACTGGAATCATTCTGATTTCATCAGTGTCCATGATGGTCAGGTAAGAAGGCCGAAAGAGCAGACTGTTACAAGGGAAACCTTGAGTGCAGAAAGTGATCCAGCGCCGACCCACCAGATTTCGGGCATCACCTCTCACACTTGCATTTTCCATGCTAGCACAGTTGAACTCAAAATAAGTATTAAGTACTAAGCTGATGAAATCATTGTAGATCCGCTTAAACTCGCACTCACCGATCGTCTACCCTCATATCTGTATTCATCAGTTTGGTGAATATGAAGGCCACTACTACGGGACCAAATTGAACAGTGTACGTGAGGTGATAAACACAGGACGAACATGTCTGCTCGATTGCGCCGTTCACGCGGTGCCCAAAATACGAAACTCCGAATTCATGCCATACATCGTCTTTCTGGCCGCGCCGTCAGTCAGTTGCATGAAAGCAATGTACGAGTACGGAATGAGCATGGGCTTCACACACAAATGGAAGCGGGTAAGTGGTGTTTACTTCATCATTGTTGTGTATTCTGTCAGCATTCTTGACCTAGTCTAAACAGACAGGTGCACACAACCCCAGACACACACACACACACAAAGCGTCCAATTCTCTGCTTCCCTATTGGTTCATCATTCTCCTTGACACTTTTATGTACTCACCCAGTTAGACATTGATCAGATTACAGCAGTCCGTTTATCAGAATGACCTTTTAACTTGCTCGTGCGTTTTGACCTTACGTATACAACAATCATGTCAATCGGTTTCGACTATGCTGCCTTAGAAACCTGTTCCATTGTGAGATACTCAAAATGGAAGCCACGCGTTTCTTAGTATGCTACCATAGCTCACTCGGATAAGTCTCATGTTGCGCTGCCTAAGGCTTAGGCATGTACCTAGTTCCTAGAAATGATGCACATGCTTTAATGATCCTGAACAAACGAACTATCTGCAATGGATCCTTGGGCACCCTGATGAATGGATACAGATAATGCAAGGATTATTACCACATCCCAGCAGTACGAATCTGTCATGCGATTACATGTGTTGGTCCAAATTTAGAAAGTTCAGTTTGTGGAAACCCGTGAAAGCCGATCCAAATGCATCGGTAGAAGCAACGAAGGAAGTAGCACAAACGTAAGAGGTTTCTGAGTTCCGCATGGTTATCACTTTAGGAAGACAATGAACCACAATCGCGGTGATCAACCAACGGGACTGCGGGAATGGCAACGCGGTGAGTTGGCCGGCCGGAACGGATGTCACACGAGCTTAACCGCATGCTTGGGTTATAGCACAGGAAGGAGGGGGATCATGCGGCGGCCGTTCTACAGGCAGTCTGAGAATATAGTTCCAGCGGCATCTCTGTTTGTTGCATCAATGAGCACCTGAAGGAAACCCGACGCGTTCTCTCTAAACTGTAGATGTCCAATCGGCACGCTGTGTAGGAGCGCAAGCGTCCATGAGACTACGCGTAAGCTGTCTCAGTTGTCTCTCTGCGCCTTTTGTAGGGTCGCATGTGCAGTGGAGACTCGACTGCAAACTGCATCGTCTGACGGCAACTCTGACGCGGAGACTTGGTCGACCTCATTATCCAAAGTACACGATAACTTGACTCCGATACGACTGCGCACTGAAAGGAAAACCATTAACGGAGGACTGTGTGAGGACAACGAGCGCTGACTTCACTAGTGTAGGGCGAGGCTGACAAAAGAATCCGCATACACACACACACACACACACACACGGCAGTCAGGCTATTAATAGGCGAAGTGGTGAAGTTCTTTAAATTTGTCTATCGGATCACTGACTGGGAGATGGATCACGAGAATAAACCGCCGTCACCAAGTTACCCTCAAACCGATTCGTCTTACGTGCCTATTAATTAGCAAATGATTACAATGAACAATGAATTTATGCGGATACTGAAGTGATGCTTCCCAAGTCCCGTTGGGTAGTTGGTGGGGATAGCGAAATAACAATCATGATAATACTGCTAGTAAAACAGTTAGTACTTTAAATTTGAAAATAAGGACTTGTCTTTTGCTCAACCGTAGTCCTGCAATCCGCTTAGATTCACAGCACCCGCAGTTAACATCTAGTAATTCCATGGTAAACTCCATGTGTAGAATGAAGACGTAGTGCTAAGTGACAAAGTGTAAGTGGATGAGTGCGTCATCCAACCGCCTTATAAATACTGTTAGTGTCGGTGCAGAGACGACCGATTCTGGGAGAGCATTCCACGGGTGACAGCCACGAATGGAAATGCAATTTCTGCGGCACTCCAGGCGGCTATACTGTACAACAAGTTTCAATGAGTGGTCCCTCAGGATTGTATTCATGCTGAGTCGCAGTAAAGGGCGGCACATGTGATGTGGGTCTCGCAGAATCAAGTATGCCATAATCAGGTTGCCTTGTAGTCTGCGATAGCTTCCAATGAATACCCCCAATCGTTGCAACCTCTCCTGGTATGAAAGATCGCGCATTCCAATTACATTCTTAGATGCCCGACGTTGTGGCTGCTCCAATGCATTAAGGTCGTGTTTCAGCCAGGGAGGCCAGGCTTGAACTGTAGGACGAACATAAGCACTGAGCATTTTTCGAACTATGGGGCTTTTATTTGTCCAAACGCCCGTGTTGGTTCTCAGTCTTCCAGGCCTTTTCGCATTGACTGGAGCAACCCAAGTCATCTTGAAGTAGGACACTCGAATCACGTTCGACAGCTGATTGTTGCGGTATATTCGTTCCGAGCCTGTATGTGTAGCTGCTCTGATATAGGATGGAAAGTATCTTGCATTTACTGATGTTGCACTACAGTAAGTTCTGGGTTGACCAATGATATCGGCGTCACTCTGAAGCAGATGCTGGTAAGGGTACGTCTGGATCCTGCGTCAAATCTTGATATCGTCGGCAAACATAAGGACATTTAAAGCAATTGCCTGTGAAAGGTCGTTAATAAACACCACAAACTTACGTGGGCCTAGAACTGAGACTTGCGGCACACCATACTAGAATTATTTGGGGTACGATAAAGAGCTCCGAACCCTGACCACTAATTGCCGTTGAAATAGCAAGTTGGAAATCCAGCTTAAAGAGGGTTTCAGATCCCGTAATGCTGGAACTTGGAGAGTAGTATCCGATGGTCTACACCCCTTCTCAGTTAATTGCATCCATAACGCTTTCAAACTCAGCCTTAAGGAAATAGGTTTCGTCCATACATCTTTCAGAATCCTTCTTAAGGCAATCAAATATCATCCACCTGGCGCGAACGCACCAAAGCGCGCCCCTCGTTGGGTGACCAATCCCAAATCAACCATAGCATATCAGTCTAGTTTACAACATGAGTTGCCGCAGAAGGTTTGGGTGTGGCGCAGATCGCGTGCGATTTGGTGGGTGCCTAGCGCGCTCGAGACTCGTATTCAGGCATGAAGCCACACACATGCTAGGGGGTATACTTGCAAAACTCACGTGGTGCCATCTGGGCTTAGCAGTCACGAATGATCATGGTGGTTGGCACTAAACCTTTCAGGCATTTCCACTTATACGTGAAATATGATTGCGTGGTGTGTCCGCCCATTTCATCGCTGAGCTGTCCGTATACTGCGAGGCACCCATGTGAATGAGTGCGAATGAATTGGCCCTTGGGAATAGTGACATGAAGTCGCTTACAAATACCGTTGTCGATGATCGGCTGGCATGGAGATTGGGCTAGTGACACCGGAGGGACGTGGACAGTGTGTGGACCGCGGTGTGTTTCGGGGTGCCGCATGCTCACTGAGCGCAATGTTGAAAGGTCCGCCTCTGATGGGTGTAGCGATTCGAATCAGGATGAGTGCGCGCGCAGTGCGCATTGGCATCCTCACCGAGGTTTCACTCGCCTTTGTTATGCCGTTCTTCGACTGAGCTTGTTCCTGGAAAATATTTCATATCGTTGCGTCATGGTTCCCATTGCGGTTGCTAAGACATGTAAGTGTCTGAGTGATTCCTCCAACCGTTCTCACACATGATTTGTATTGTTGCGACACACAGTAACAGGAAATAGGATTCCGCAGCACTCGGGGTGGTTATACTATTCTGCCAGTTACAAGGAATGATCTCAGTTAGCTGTTATTGCTAAACTGCAGTAAATAGCGGCGCACATGATTTGGCTACTTCAGAACAATGTAATCATTAGCAGATTGTCAGTTAATCAGCAATACCCGTGTTTCCGCCTCTTTTCATGTGGCAAATTACTCGTTCCAATGACGCACTTGGAAACCCGACGTTGAGTCTGCTCCAGATCAGTGACATCGTGCTTCAGTTTTGGTTGCATTGCTTGAATTGCTTGTTCTACATGGTGGTTCTCAGCTTGCAATGCCGTTTCCGTTTGCTTAGAACAACCCATCATCCCGAACCAATGACGTAGGTCGCGTTCGACGATAGAGAACTGTAGGGTCTGCGTTTCGAACCTATAGATGTAGAAGCTGTGGTATCGTATGCAGAATATATTACACGCAGGTAGTCACCCCGCCTACGAGAATGGAACCCTTCAGATGCGCAGCTGTCGAACAGATTATGAACTTTTTGAGAAATAAGCGTTGTTATCATCAATAAATCGTAGTATGTCACGAAAGTGGAAACTGATCTCGTAAGTGTAAGCAAGTCTCAGACTGATACGACATAGTACAACAGCGACATAGCGGAGAAACAAATCCCATCGCGACGCGACTGGACTTTATCTTTATGCGATGGTTTACCTACCTTCGTGACCTATTGAGCTTCGCTCGGTGGCACCTTCTAGGTGCCACCAGGACTGCTCATACCAAACGTGTCAATGGTTAGGGGTCCGATTAACTCAGTCTCACAATCCTCTTTGAGGATTGGTAGAGGTTCATGGTCCTCTTCCCTTAGAGCAACCACGGGAGACAACAGGTTTTAGAGTATCTCACAGCTCGATTGGCGTAGAGCACGAGTGCCACGCATTGGCTCTGATCGTGGGAGTGCAGCACGCGGTGCTTAATGGTTTGCTACCTACTGTTTCAATCCAGGCAACTCCTGGCGAAATAGGTGCAAACCCGCCGATTCCCACATGCGGTTGCCCGTGGCCGCACATGAATTGCCCTAGGTCCTCAAAGGCTGTATCTGACAGGCCTCAAGCAGATCCCAATGAGACACTGCAGTCACGCTCTCCAGTTGAACTAGCTCCCCACTACATTGTGGGTCAAGCTGTTGAGCCAAAAGTTCTGGGTGGAGCCACTCAAGTGAACCTCCATATACGTGACCGCGTTGTGGGTCAGACTGTTGAGTGAAAGGCTAGAGGTAGGGCATCTCAACCAACAACCCTCTTCCGAAATGAGCAGTAGGAGAGTATAAACTGCCCTCTCGACCAGGTCGCCAACACTTTTTCTCCTCTACAAGTACCACTCTCTTCCCCGTTTATTACGCAAGGGACTATCACTGACTTCGTAAATGAAGCTATCAAACCGAGATTCCCATTTCTCAATGGTTCATTTGACGTCCACGCACTTTTTAAGATCGGCCAACAGCAGCACTAACTCTCACTATACACTCAGTCGGTATTGGTGTGTGCTGTCTCCGAAACATATACAAACATGTGCATATACATATAGAAGATAACCGCATCGTGAGGGATCTTCCACTTCCTGGTTTCGAATCTGCAGACAACGATTACACTCTAAGCACCTCTGGCGATACGAAGTAAATAGCTCAAGGTTATTATGCTGTCCGTATCACCCTCAGCAATCATGCAGAATGCAATCTACTCAATTGGATGCCAGTGAACAGCCGTATGTTTGCTGTTCGACTCCGAAACTCTATTGCGGTGAATAACAACCGTCTGAGGATATCTTGCATTTTCAATGCTTATGTTTAGGCCCCCAGTGATTGCAGTTCGGGGGTATGAAGGACCACTTTTATCGTCACCAGAAACTACTGAGACTGTAATTGTTGCTGGTTACATGGATGTCTTAGTGGGTCGCCTTTCGGACTCTGAACAACACCTGGAAGGCTGTTTCGGGGTGCATGCACGCCGAACAGATAGTGGCGATCGATTCCTACAACTATGTGCTGACCTCAATGCGCATATTGGCAGCACTGCTTTCAAGCACTAACGTTTACATCGTGCCACATGTGCCCACCGAACCCCTCGATGACGTTGACCCAAATTGACCCTGTTGCTGTAGGCCACACATAGCACACCTCAGTTCAAGTCCGTCAGTCAATTTTGAGTATGTCTGCTTTCGGAGCAGGCTCTAGTGTCGCCCACTTCACCTACCATTGCAGTGACACCTATATATGGGGTACCAAATGACTCTCTAAGCCAGAGGTACCCGCGGCACCGTGGCGTGCCGTACACCTCGAGCACACTTCGGGAGGTTTTCAGCCTCGTTCGACACACGAAGTCAGCAACAATAATCCGCCCTGAGGGGAGTGCCATGGAATTTCCTGTCTTTGCTACTGGATGCCCCATTGTCCCGCGTTTGCCACACTGAATGTCCTAACCTTGCAACAAAGGCCGCCTGCGCTCCAGTCGTGGTTCATCCATTAACGCTCTGCGCAGTTGGTGCATTTAGATTGGCCAATACGAGCTCCCCTGTATATATACTGTTCCCAGTATGGTTGATGCTCACAACGTTGGCTTGCCCATACGTCTCCGTTTGAACCCGTCTCCATCTTACCCCGTAACTTGTTGCACCTCGGCGCAGCGCGAATACTGCAGGTAGATAATCATCGGTGCAACTTAACATCGTTTAATTCACTCTACACATACTGTCAAGAGGAGGCCCACGCACGCGCCATCCGGCGGAGGTTAAGGCAAGAATATTGAGCACCTAAGAAGAAGGTGATGACTGAAAGCAAGCTGCATCCGTGTTAAATGTCAATCTGAAGACTTGCCGAAGTTGGATTAAAACGTTAGAGTCCAACGAACCAAAAGGAAAACGTGGCGGGGCACGTCGAAAATCATTGACTGACATTCACGTGGATAATCTGGTGGAATGGGTAGAAGCGGAGCCTACCATAACCTTAGAGTGCTTTCTTTTCCGATTGAAAGCGGAGCTCAATGTGAAGGTGAGCGTCAGCACAGTAGCTCGGTGCCTGGAGGGTCGCCTCATTACCATGAAAAAGCTACATGCTATACCGGAGTCAATGAATACGTTTGAGAACAAGAGACGAAGGAAGTCTTACATTTTGCAGCTGATGAACTTAGCAGTTGAAGAGTGACAACCAGTTTGGATTGATGAGGCGAATTCGCGCTCGCACTAGGGGGCGTTCAGCACGTGGTACACGTGCGCAGTGTACTGTAGCGAGCACTCGTGGACAAAATCTGCACCTTATCGGCGCAATGGCTGTAGATGGACTTTTGGAATATACCGTCTCAAGGGGGAGTTACAACAGGGAACGGTGTGCGCGGTGGTTGCGGCCAATGCTTGATGCCAACGGCACCGCTGTTACTGACAGGTGTCTGCTGATATGTGACAACGCACCATGCCACACTGGTCTGGAATGTGTGTTCCAAGAGGAGCGTTAGCAATCAGGGAGGCTAATACGACGCGCCATATTCGCCTTCACTGAACCCCATAGAAGGCGTTTGGAGTATCATCAAGGCGAACGTCAAACAAGCCGTGCGGCGCGGATATCCCAAGATGCTGTGATGAGATCCAGCCGGTGCCCTTAGTAAAAGAGAAAGGAGAATCCAGTTCCTTGAGAAGATTGTATCCGAAGCACGAGCCAGTGTTATGCAGCACCATTGTAAACAAATGGTGGAACCTGTCAGTGCGAAGTGCGTGAGTGCAATACCCTTAATGGATCTGTAAACCTCTAACATGTCACTGATATATTGTTTTTATCTTTCACCAATAATTTTGCTTAAAAGCCACGTAAGGTTTCCTTGTGAAACACAGCTCTCTAATTTGGGCAACACTCGGACGTACTATCAGCAACCGTAATCTCGGTAGTTATATTACTGTGTTTTTACTTCGCCGACGCGGCTGTCGTATCTCCACTGCTAATAAATCATAGCAATTATCATGGCAGCTGCAGTGCTCGCGATTTTAGTGGACCACGCACCACTCACCAGTTGCATTTTTTTCTTTTTTCTATGTATTGCGGCACAGTAGCTGAAGTGTTCCCCACCTCTAGCTAACGTGTATGATGATGATGATGGACCACGCGTCAACGTTTGATTAAGTGAGGAACAGCAGCAATACACACTGCCTATTACTGCACTGAAGATGCCACCTCGCATGGTGGTGAAACGTATGCGATTTCTTAATCAAGCTCGGAAAAACGATCAACAGGTGAGGAACAGAGTGTCTTCGATGTCGCGGAAACATTCAGCATGTAGGCGCAGCTACTGTGGGCAGGAGCTGGGACGTTGTTTTCTTGATGTTGTGCTGAGACACGCAGACAACTATGTGAACTCATTGGCAATACGTCGCGAACCAAGCAGAAATCATGTATTAAATTGCGCACCTGGTCGTCAGCCCTCGGTAGCTCAGTGGTAGGGCAGCGGACCGATAATCCGTGGGACCGAGGTTCGATTCCCCGTCGAGGCAGATTATCGCGTGAAGTTTAATTGTGGATTCTACTTTCTACTAAAATTACACTACTCACAAAATTTCCACAACTATGTAGAAGTCATCCGATGATCCAATCAGAGAACGAGCAGTGGATAGTTGATACCCAGGGTCAAACACAACCCAGGCATACTACCTTTACCAAGTGCGGTGCGGTTATGTATTGTGGCGTACGGACTCGCATTTCCACCAACCCCGCATAGGCGCTGCGCCAGTCCGCGGTGTGCAATCATCATCATCATTATACACGTCAGCTAGAGGTGGGAAAACACCTCCGCTATTGTGTCGCAATACATGAAGGAAATACATACATACATACTATAATACAATACACAAAGGAAAAATAGATACAACAGTTGCATGCCAGCTGAGCTACCAGCAACGGATAGGCATCGTTCCGGTAAGCTACCAGCCAGCTACTAGGCAAAAAGAAAAAAAATTATTATGTTTTATCCTACGAAATGAGATCGTAGATGGAGGGGGAGGCTAAAAGGGATGGGGATGGGCAAAGAAACTCACAGCACAAACGCCACTGAGGTCGGCTCCTTGCCATATCAGCAAGTGTATCCAGCCAAACGTGTTCACCGTCTTTTGGACCCCAACCAGGGAGCCGTGACGCTCCAACCGAGGCTAGCTCCGAAGTGAGGGACTTCATTCCCCTGGACCAAGTCATCGCTTGGCCACCTCTCCTCTTCTTCCACCCACATCCCCGGTGAGCAAACAACGCACGTCGAGGGAGTCGGTGGGCTGGCATGCGTAACACGTGGCCCAGCCATCGGAGCCTGGTGCGGGAAATAACGGTGCTGAGCGGTTCAGATCCTTTTCCTGGCCGTAAACAATGCGTCGAACACGCTCGTTACTCACGCGGTGTTCCCACCAGATGTGAGCCAAACTGCGAAGGCACCGATGGTCGAACGTAACTAGCCTCTTCATGTCCGCCGATCTTAGGGGTCAGGTTTCGCAACCGTACAGTAGGGTCGAACGTACCGCTGCATTGTACACTCTACCCTTCAGGGCGAGAGTGATGGCAAGCCGCCGCCATAAGTGGCGAAGGTTATCAAAAGCACTTCGAGCTTTCGCTATACGATTCGTGAGCTCGTCTTCGATCCCAAGGGCGCTGATACAACTTCCCAGGTAATTGAATTTCCGAACGACTTCTAGCTGATCCCCACCAAGCGTCAGCGCAGGAGGCGATCCCTGCCAATCTTGGAGGAACGCTTTGCACTTCGATGGTGCAAAGCAAAGCCCGAAGCGGCTGACAGCCAGTGCTAATCTGTCCAGCGCGGCTTGGCACGTCTGGGAGCTGTCACAGATGAGGGCAATGTCGTCTGCATACTCCAAGTCAAGAAGTCGTTCTCCTGGGAGTAGCTCCACACCTTCCAAGTCATGTCCTGTAAATGAAAACTCCATGGCTTCGTCAATAGCGAAGTTGAAGAGGAAAGGTGACAGCGGGCATCCTTGTCTCACACCGCTGGAGATATTAAAGGGTGGCGACAGCTTGCCGTAAGCCCTCACTCTGCCCGTGCCACGCGCATATAATGCTCGGATAATATTTACATATTTCTCGGGCACACCTTTCCTGAGTAAACAATTCCAAAGGGCACATCGATCAACCGAATCGAAGGCACCTTTGATGTCGAGGAACACGACAACGGTGGGCCGCCAATATGTGTGACGGTGCTCCAACAACTGACGCAAGGTGAAGATGTGGTCGATGCAGCCACGACCCCGACGAAACCCGGCTTGCTCCTCACGAATCTGGCTTTCACGAGCGCCAGTCAGTCTGTGGAGAATTATGGAGGCGAGTAATTTGGAGGCGATGGAGATCAGACTGATTCCTCTATGGTTGCCGCATTCCGAGCGCGAGCCGCCTTTGAAGATGGGAACAATAACGGAGCGGCTCCAGTCGGTTGGGACAGTCTCCTGCTCCCACAGTTTCACTAGTAATTCATGTAAAGCATCAACAAGAGCAGAGCCTCCGAATTTGAAGAGGGCTGGAGGAAGATCATCTGGTCCCGCGGCTTTGTTTAACTTCAACAGTCCGATCTCACGTTCGACTTCTGAGCGAGAGGGTGGATCCAAAGGGACAGCCCACGGAGCAGGGCGATCAGTGACCAGCGAATCGAACAATTCTAGCCGATTAAATTGCTTTTCAAAATGCTCAGCCCAACGCTCCAAACGTTTTGACAAATTGTGGATAGGCTGTCCACTCTCATCACAAATTGTTTCACCAGGTCTCCTGCTGCCCGTTTCCCGTATCAGACGGAATAACTTACGATGGTTGCCAAGGGCAGCGGCCACTTCCATCTCTGACGCACGATGAGACCACCAAGATTCGCGGTCTCTCTTCAGGCTAGCGCGGAGTTTTGCCCGGAGCTCTTTGCGAGTTTCATTGTGCTCGCTTCCAGCCGGGATATGCCGGCGAGCGTCGATAAGTTCCAGAGACTGCGAAGAGACCCAATGTCCATGTTGGCTATTAGACATACCACATGAGGATTTGCCCGCTGCTAGTAAGGTCTGGCGAACATGTGACCAGTGACCATCAATTGTCTCCATTGAGCGATTACTCAACTCGCATGTCAGCGTACTTCGATACGCATTCAGAACAGCTGGCTTTGTCAGTTGGCTGGTGTCAATGCGCTCACATCGTCGTCGTGGGCGTCCGCCAAAACGCATCCGCATGTCAGCACATACAAGTGCATGATCGGTGTCCACACATGTGCTCCAAATCGAGCGACAATTCTGGATGCAGCCTCTCCAGCGGTAACTTGTAGCAATGTGATCGATCTGCGTCCAAGACTGGTTCGAGGCTGGTGGGCGCCAAGTCACCCTCCGGCGGGTGCTGTGTCGGAAATTAGTGCTCGCAAGAAATAAGCGAGCATCCTCACACAAATGAAGTAACCGCTCACCGTTATCATTACGGGAGCCTACATCGTGCTGACCGCCCAGATGCATTTCATCAGTGGACAACTTTCCAACTTGTGCGTTCAGATCCCCCGCCAGCACAACAGTGTCCGTGCTTCTTCTGTGGCGAAGGAGCTGAGTCAGTTGGCGGTAGAAGTCGTTCTTTACCAAATCATCGCTACAGTTTGTGGGCGCGTAGGCAGCGATGATGAATAGACACCTATTAGTCCCGCGCGACTTTGAAGCTTTAAACGAGCCAGCCAATCGGACCACACACATCCGGCTACTGATTGGAATCCAATCAACCAGAGCAGCTTCAGCCCGGGGACTCAGGGCAATGCCAACATCAGCTTGGCCGGTGCTCGAAGCTGCATCGTCACCGGATAGGCGCACTGAGAAAATACTGTTTGCGTCACCTGAAGGGGATCGCAGAGTGAGCACAGTGCTCGAGTCTTGCAGGCGAGTCTCTGATAAGCAGCAGATATCGATCGAGAGGGTCTCCAATGTTCGGGCAAGTGCTGCCTGTTGACCGATTTGTAGCAGTGTGCGTACATTGAGGCATGCCAATCTAAAGGAGGATCGAGGGCTCCAAATGGAAGCCGATGAACTGGAATGGACCGCTTGGTTGGACATGGACTTGTCGACAGGAGAGGAGTGACGCTCCGCGTTCACATGTGAGTTGAAATTAGAAGATAAATGCCTAGCAAAGCATGTTGGGGGAGGGCCAAGAATCGGGGGGGGGGGGTTGAAAACTGGGGGGATATAAGTGAAGTTGGAAGGGGACGGTAAGAGTGAAAAAGCGTAAGAGGGGAATAAGAAGACGGGAAGGCTTGAGCAGTAGCATCCAAACCCCTATCCACCCTGCTCGATGCAGCAGATAGGGCACCGTTGATTATCCTCTGCGGTGGCCAGAGCATCAGCAATTTGTTTGAGGTAAGATTCATGGTATTGCGTGGGCAGGATACTGTCAGGTTGCCCAGGCCTAGACAGGAGAACGATTAGGGTTCTCAACCAAAGCCTTTGGTTCAAAAACCTGACCGCAAGGCAGCGGGTTTGGCGTTGGGCTACAAGGAGTCCGTTTTAAGGAATAAGGTGCCACCCTCATTCCAACCCCCAACCTGGAGGACCAAGAGGCTGAGTTTGTCTGGCCTCTAACCATTGACCAATCTGGTATGAGTGACTCTGAAGGTGCAAAAGCATCACCCAGCATAGCTCAATGGATCGCTGAGGCACACAAACCATCGCACCACGGTAAGGTCCAGCCTCATTGCGATGGCGCGGAGTGCAAACCACACCAACATAATGTAATTGCATACAGAACAGAACACGCAGTGTGTCACTAACCCGTTACCCGGTTCAAAGTTGCAGCACTGCCTGCCCGCAAATGTCATGGCCGCACATAGCGCACTGCAGTTTATTTGCCAATGCTGTCTTGCTCCGTCATACCGATGATTGTTTACACTCAGCAGCTTGAGACAGGTAATGGTGGCACCCAATCTCATGTCACGCCACCTGTGCTGTCGCACTGTGCAGTGACTGCGCTCAAAGAAGAACCACGTACATGGATGGGTACATGTCTGCAACTGCGCTCAATTAGCAAACGTACTGGGAACCATGAGACAATCATGATACACTAGGAGACACAAACACACCCGTACTTTTCTTGCACCTCCAACACTAAGAGATTCTCCAGGAGAAGTTAAATCGAACAACGGTGCAATAAAGGCAATAGGCGAGTGCCCTATAAAGCACACCACCAAACCACGGTGAGCTGCCAATGTGCAGCACGCGCGCACTCAAAGGGATTCGAATCGCCACATCCGTCTGTCGCTGATCTTTCAGTGGGCATGCCGGACCTAGAAACGAGCCACAGTCAGCATCTTCTCACTAACCCAAATTCCATGCCAGTCGATTCTCCACATGGGCGAAACATTGAGTCCCCTTCATCGACCCAAGAAGAGGACTACAATTAAATAGGTAGTGCCCTACTAGCGCAATTGCGTCCACTGGTGAGTGATGGATAATGCGCAATCGAAAGCTGAGTAGTCTTACCGAGTGCATCAGTAGTTTGTGTGCGTAGGACACCCAATGAATAGTCTTTAGCTACAAAGCCTCACTGATGGCAAGCAGTTTCCGACTGCGGTTAAGTAGCAACAACTTGAACGAATTCACCGGGTCTTCATTAGAGTTTTGTGGATGGACGAGGCGCGAGTCCTGTTCATCAGTTTGTCCACTCACTCATGTTGCCACAGAGATGGCGTGAACCACATTGGGAAATGTCCAACCGCCCCGTGAGTCAGTTGTATTGATGAAGTGGGCGATACCACGAAGACTGAACTGTCTGGCAATGTACTCTGGCGCTTCTGGATGACATTGCTTTCGGGATTGTACACAAGTGGTGCTCAAGCAGTGGTGTATGTGTGCGATAAGGCAGACCTGGTTTAGGATCAAGTGCCGTTCACAAATGTTCGATGCCAACAGCACCGATGTTACTGATAAGTGTCTGCTTATATGCGACCGCACACCATTACACACCGGTCTAGGACATGCGTTCCAAGATGGGCGCTAACAATCAGGGAGAATTGCGACTCACAATATATTCGCCTTCCTTGAACCTAATCGATTTGCGCAGCTCGTGTACATCCATCAATTTTGTGCACGCAAGCTACGCAAATTTGACGTAGTTATAAGAAACTGTGATGGCTAAACCCTTCGGCGCAACGTGCACTAAGAAGCAACCTAAGGAGGACAACCCATTAAACAGACCACCTGGTTGTCGTGTTCGACGCATATCTGGGAATATATCATTTGTTCGTTCCCCCTTTTGCAATATATTTATTTTTCCTACTTCGTCTAAGTTGCGTGCTAACTCCGCCTCGTAAAAACGTTGCTGCAAGGGTCAGGAGAATTTGCAGTCTGTACTCACTAAATACTGCATAAAAGTGTTTATACAACAAAAAACTTTGCAATGGATGTGCTGCGAAAATCATCCGAGTTCATCGAAAACCTTGAAAAAGGAAAGCTGTCAATTCTTACTGTCACGAGAATGATTGTTTTCTTGTTTCTACCGCTCAAAGAGCATAATGTCGCGAGGGATGCTTGACAGTAAATCAGGTCTACCGTCGTGAAGTTGCAAAAGTATACAGCAGAACGGATAACCAAAGACATAATGTAACTGATGTTTCTGTTCTTCCTCTAAACCCCAACAGATCCCCGTCACTAGCCTTCCTCCTATAACTCCAAACTTACTTGGCGGTAGCTGCAGTAATATTGGAGTTATGCCATCGCAGGTATCTTCTGACAATACCATCAACAGCTCCTTGCTAGACTAGACTACACTGTTTCTCTGGCGGCGTTCAGAATTCGTTCTCTAAGACAACAAACCGCACTTGTACCCACATTGGGCACTCCGGGTGCTGCGTGTCTGAAACAAGGATCAATGATCATTACGGGTTATGGAACTGCGCACAACTTGTCTCCTCGTTATAAGTTACACGCATTCCAAGACACTGATGCAGAAAATGCGCGTCAAGGTGGGACGGGCTGCGTTCTCAACATCAGAAATGAGTTATCATTGGTTGATTCATGTGAACAGTCTCAGTGTGCAGTCCGGTTGACAGCGTCAAGCAAGATTAGCAAACGGAGTACTGCTAGCAAGCTGTATGTTTGTGGTGTACAGCGGTGTCCTCACCGACTGCAGCCCTGAAGCTACCAAGGACGCCCTTCGCTACGAACTTGACACACTGCCTCAATGTCACTGGTTCAGATAGCGTTCTAATTGCACGGGACGAATTGGTAAGCAAGTTGTCTTTGCATTTAGGAAGCTCAGCAAGTTGAGACGTTTGGGCTTAACCCCGAATGCAAAGAAAATAATGGGCGCTCATTGCGATTGGGCACCGAATATCGGCCGTTTCCTAGCAGCATCGTCTTTAGGCACAGACAGCTGGCCAGCGATGGACTCAGTTAGACCACGTCGCCACAA
Source organism: Dicrocoelium dendriticum (assembly GCA_944474145.2). Classification (NCBI taxonomy): domain Eukaryota; kingdom Metazoa; phylum Platyhelminthes; class Trematoda; order Plagiorchiida; family Dicrocoeliidae; genus Dicrocoelium; species Dicrocoelium dendriticum. The sequence goes on along the minus strand of OX104065.1, from coordinate 94,272,717 downwards.
TTTTCTTGTGATATCGTTAACTACTGGCGTCCCGTTCGTTCTAGAACACATGGGTCGACTTGCGATTTTCATTAAAATTTTGCCGGCAAGCGTGTCAAACGTTTTCACCGAATAACAGCTGTGAAGATATCTCATCCCTCGACCAGAAAAGCATATGAAGATTTCCCCCAGCTACCCCACGAAGTTTAGTGGAAGAGTACCTTCATCGCCACACACCATGAGGCAGCTTCTGTGTGTGACTCCGGCCGTCACCGTATCAGACAGGGGATATCCTGGTGAACCTGTTGTAATCTAGGGGGAAATTCCCTGCTGGTTGATATGTCTTAGTCTCGGTAAGTAGACGTTCAAGGGCGTATGATTTATAAGACGCGCAACCCTAGCGTATGAAAAGCACGTGTTAACGGAACACAGTGTAATCAACAACTGACAAGACATTCTCGACCACTTTTCACTCGAGAGCCGATAGGGGGATGCGCGTACATGCATATATGTGTGGTGTCCCCCAGCCTGAGCGGACTAGAGTTTGACCTTTGGTGCACATTTGACACTGGTATCGAGCATAATTTGACAAAACTTACTATTAGGCGCCATCTAAAATGGAGTCTGCGCACTGACAGGATGCTTGGTGGAAACAGTGCGGCGGGTGATTCTCGAAGACTCTTTCAGCTGACCCGCACTAATGGTCCCAGGAAGGTAAGTGTCGAAATAATAGAGGACAGCAACAGCGCATTAGTCCGCAGTAAAGAACGCCGACTGGTCCGTTTTGGCGGTAGTTCATTTGGCCCCTTGCTTCTGGACAGCTATGTATCCAACCGGTGCAGGCTGAAACACGACCGGTTAGTCTAGAGATGTCATAAGGAGCTGAAGTACGAGACGTGACCACAGCACCTAATGGTTTTCGTATTACCGGTTCGAACTTTCTCGCCCTGCGATATTTAGGATGATGAGGTACTTCCGACGGGTATGGAAGATACCGTCTCATCATAGTGGTGATCTGCAGGAAGGGTAGCCGCATCGGTTCTATCGACCATAAGGATAGCAGACTAGTTCCAGTAGTGGGAAGGTTATTGACCTCAATTCTCATCCGTCGGTTTGCTGCGGGACGATAATCTCGTATAACCAAAAAGCAGATAGGTTACCGTTCGGGATATAGATGTACAGATTCTTTTTATTCCGTGCTAGGCGAAAGCGCAGTGTCCCTTGTGCTTCAGGCTGACCATAGCCTTCGACTCAGTCGATCGTTTTGTCCCATTCGAATTGCTGGGAAAGACATTCCAACTAACTACGTGAACATTTTACATGCCTCTTACTCGAACACCACAAGTTGTGTCAGGGCCTATAACACATGGTCGGACGCCTTTTAGACGACAATTGGAGTTCACCAGAGTTGTCCTATTCCCCATTTCATACGACTTTATCGCAAAATCAAAAATAGTGTTTCTCTACGTTATCTCACGATTCGAACATTGAAGTGCTACCTGCTAGAGAAATGATCGGTCTGGGCTATGCGGACGATACCGTCTTCCTGTTCGGAAATCGCAAAACAGTACAGTTGACCTTGCATAAGTTCTCTGGAGTGTTCCTGTCCTCTGGTATACTCTTCTCATTGTCCCCTGATTGCCCCTTAACTACCCATCGCTACGCACCAATTATGTCACTTTATCTGGTGAGGACACATTTGCGACCCCTGCGAGCGAGTGAACACCCGACCCGTGTTTCGTTAATATCGAGCACGGGGACCAGGAAGTGGAGATAACTGCTCAGTCTGCCTACCGGAATTAGCATCGATGGGCGCGTGCTTATCGAAGTTTTCTCACGTATTGAAAAATACAGAATCGCCCCCCTGAATCTGTGCTACAAGAATATCGTTTAGTGTGGAAGACCGTGAAAGAGCCGTTCTACTCTACGGGAGTGAGACATCGGGGCTTCTATCTCAGGTGTCCTCAAGTCTTTGACAAATACTGCGCGCTGGGCATTGTTGGCATCTGATGGCAGCAGCGTGCACAGATGAATACCAGACGGCGATAATCAGGCTAATTCCTTAAGGCAACGGTTAGCATGTAATGAATCGCGTCGGCATAGGAGTGTGCTACGTAAATCTACTCACCGCCTACTGAGGAGGGCCTTGTTTGGTTTGCCGATGTTTGAAGGCTACAGGCGACCGGGTAGCGGAAAATGAACTTAATGATACACAAATGGGGCGCTGTTGGTTCGCCTCGCCTTCCAAAGTGAGTCCAGGCGGCTAACCATGTGATTGGCGTTAGAGTTTACAGGATATGGCTAGCGGTTGGCATCAGTGGCATGTTTGCTGTCGTATCTTAGTCGAATTGCCCGTTTAAAATGTGTCTGATGCTGAGTTATCTGTAAAGGCCGATTATTATGTGAGACAGTGAAAACGACAAGGAAACCGCCTTGCCGATGCCACCTTACCTACATGCGATGACTAGCTCAGTGTGGTTGACTATGTGTGAGCGTCTTTAACCTGAATGATTGCTCAAAGCAGTTAGATTTTACAATGGGTTTTCATTGTTCCACTGCTATTATTCCTCTGCTCCTAGATAGCGTGATAGTGGATCATCCGTTCGAATCGCTGATGATAACGGTGAATGAGCCGTCCGTCCGTTTGTGTGGCGTGACATGTCAACTCAAACAGAGCTACCTGCTGTAGTGTGTCGACAGTAGGTCATAATCAGCCGCATTCGACCAATCTGGACGCCACTGCATGATACACAAAACGGGTTTGTAAACGCCAAACAACCCTCAGTTCTGACGAGGTTGTGCTCCCGAATAGTGCGAACTGATATACCGACGGTAGCTGCATACGCGAAACGGTGGTTATCCATTGAACTTCGGTCTTCATCAGACACAAAGTAGACACATCGCTTTCTGAGAGCGTTCAACGGCCAAAATTCGGTTTGGGCTGTTCAAGACCCTTTTTCTAGGCGCTCCCCTACGACACGCACTAGTGGTTAAGTTATTCGATGATTTATGGTTGCGTTTTCGCGTTTCCCTCCCCTCATTTCAGGATGAAAACTTTCGAAGAACATTGGAAGAAAGCGAGTACATAGAGCGAAACTACCGATACCTGCTGGATCTCATTCTCCTGTGCGATAACATTGAGACCAACTTCGAACAACTGTCCCAAGCCTTAGATGACCTCCTGGTTCAGCCACAATGGGTACCCGCAAGATGGTTGTATTAGCATGGAGAGCACCGCGGCGGTGGACCACTGACAATCAGCGATTCCTTGTAAATATCCACCCTAACGGGCTCAGTGGTTCGTTAACATGCAATATTCCGAACTTTGAATTCACTTGCGCCACCCTTTATTCAAATAATTCCACTGACTATTTTTTATAACAGACCACAGCAATATTCCATATTGGCTCCATTTTTTGCAAATAGTTCGTTTGAGTTAGCACGAGATTTTGTACAAGTGCTCAACTACAAGCAGCACTCATGCCGAACCGGTGCCTTTTGGAACCGTGTCTTCGATTTGGCGGTAAAACTGAATCGCTGCTTAATTGGGAAACAAAGTTATGCGCGCAGTGGAGAGACCCAAGATCTTCAGGATGCTGGCTCACTATAAGCAATGGCGGGAAAGTGGCGTGCCATTACCTGAATAATACAAAGAGCGCACTTGGACAAACACAAAGGTAAACAAGAGACGAAACAGTTGGGTGTCTATTGCCCTCGGTACTATTCACTGAATCACATGTAGATAGCGCTGAAGCAAAAGTGTAGACCAGGGAGGGGGATAGCGGCAGCTATCAAACTGCTGAGATGCCAAACCAATCAAGAAGCGATGGCAGGTCCATTACAATCACTCGATGTGCATAGTTGCAACACACACGACAGCGCCAGATAGATCCGAATGTGCTCAGTCAGTGCCAGCGGCGAAAACAAGGGGCTCATAGGTGAGCCACATGGCACTCAATAGAGTTGCGTCGGTCCGCCACTCATTGCCATGAGTGATAAGCGAAGGTCCCGCGAGGGGTTTCAAGACTAACCGTCGACCTACCCGATTAGTTGGTGACGTAAGCCGACTGACGCACCCCAGAAACACAGGGATAGCGGTCTAGACGGTTGTGGCTGACGACTCGTAGACAGTGAAGGTCACCAATCGCAAGCTGTTTGTAGCCGCGACATTGCGTGTCTGCTCGATACGGAAAAAGCTCAGTTAGTACTACGCACTATCTGTCAACACGGATCTGCTAGAAACGACTCTTGTGTCGTAGCCAAGGAGGTACCGTACTAGTGCGAAATTTTACAGTCGTGAGTACTTAACTGCTGAACCTGCCGAACCACTATTCCAACAACAGGAAGAAATCTACGAAGTTTGCAGCGCAAGCGCATGGTGCAAACAGGGAATTACTGTCACTGATGGCGCTGATGACTGGTTGTTGCTTAGGCCAAAGTCATTAAGTTGCACGAGGCAATTTCTTTGTAGAGGAAGCAGTACATAAAGCAAACCCGTCGGATGAAAAAGGACCTCACTTGCGCTAATTCTTGCGAGACACCAATTCAGTGGGAGAATGCAAGCTGGTGGGTAAGCGAATTAAGGCACTGGATGGAATAAACGGAACAATGGTGTATTCAGCGAAACTATATCCTCAGGTATAGTCAACAATCTTCGCCTTCTTAAAAACCCAACAGAATCGGAAGAGGATCCTGTTGATGAACGTCAAAGCCAGAGGCCACTAATGCCACAGACGAACTGCCCCGGCCTTCATCTGGGGGACCACGTACTGACGCCATCTGCTCAAGAAACAAAGATGTGCTCAATAATCATCAGAGTTGTATAAGTGCAGCGAATGCTACCTACAGCATGGGATTCAAAATGCACGTTCTCCTTACTATACAGCAGATGTGAATGTATAACAATAAACCGAATTTTCGAGAAAAAGGCATTGTCGAGTTACTTCGAACAGTCGCTAGGCATCAAGCTCGTTTCTCCGTATGGAAATCAACTTCTTAGGGTTCGTTTTGGGTTCCTGGGATATCGGCAACATGTATCGCGAGACGAAATCTAAATGCGGAAGGTGATTTGATTTGAGTGAACTTCTACGATATCGACATCGAGGCTGTGTTAGTCAAATATCATGCGGTAATAGCTCTCGACAGTGCCATCAAGGAAAGGGCATTGTGATCAGCGGTAGGTAATTTCTCCCAGGGTAACGTGTGATAAAGGTTAGGAATTCAGTGTTAGGTTTCTGAAGTACTCATTCTGCGCTTGAATTGTCACACTCAACCTCGATTGAGAAATCTACGTAATCCCATAGGAACTACCATTGACAATCCTTCTGTACTAAATACGGTTCAAAACCAACCACCATCAAGAGGTAGGGTCCGGTAGAAGTTATACACAAATAAATTCGATGCACGTGGAGTCCACAGTTCAGGAGGTGGAATCGTCTATGACCACAAATGAATGACACAAACATCGGCAAGGTATCGAGTGAAAGCTGGTATGTTGTATCCTGCTGGTGGATAAAGTAACATAAAGAAGTCCGTAAATACCCGATTCCGATGAAACTACTAGGACAAGATGCTGTTTTCAACAGAACGTGATAGCGGGGTGCAAAAAATAACCATGAGTGGTCATTAGCCGCGGCTTTATCAACGAACCGTAGAGCAAGAGGAATTATAGAGAAGTTCATCTATGATCAGTAGCCTGCTTTGACACTATAACACATACCATGATATAGGCCGGCTCATCTTTCACTGCCATGCCAATCACGAACCATGCAGAGGACAGCAGTTAGCCCCACATACGCTCCACATAGACTTGTGTGCTAGTGGAATACTGTTTCATGCGATGCACGCACAAGGCTGGTTCTTGCAAACTGACTTAAGCTAATCAAAAGCTCTGCCTCAATACACAGGAACAGCATCGATCTGTGGAGGGGAGGAGTGACCTGCGATGCAATAGTCTTTGAGCTCAGTATAGGAGAACTATGCGGTGAGATTTTGCCAAAACCGGTAGCATGCAGTGCACTGCAAATTCTAGGTCCGAAAAAGAAATGAACTTCTAAAGTTTATACCAACCTGCAAGGCACCGGTTGCTCGAGTTAGTGGACACATCGCAGGACGCAAATCATGCGGCTTCGGGCACAAGTACTCTCCAGCACCCTAGAATGAGAATACCAGGCAACCATATTGTCGACTGAAGCTATGTCTCAGATGGATAACGAGGATGGGAACGAGGTATCAGTAAGGTGAATATAGCACGATGAGACCGCTAGGATGACCGAAAGAAACCACAGCTTGAAGCACGGTGGAGGAACTGATGTGTACTGGCCAGGGACGCTTTTATGCTTAACACTATTTGGCAGCAGAGACAGCGAGGGTAGAGCGCGCAACCCCTTCAGAACATCGAGATACTCCCAGTCAAAGAGAAGGATGTGACTTAATCAAGGATAGCCATGTAGAATATGTGAACGGTACAACTGTTGGTCCGCACTGTGATAATTAGAGCACAGACGGATTTCAGGAACGGCAACCAAAGGGACTATTGTGCGAAAGCTGTAACAGTTTTACATCGACGAGTGGTGCATGGTTGAGCTAGCATTGTGGGACGAAGCAGAAAGGCTAGAGATGAGAACAAGGTTCATCTCACGCGGACTATAAAAGTCTGGGCTTCGTGGGATCAGTGCCGCTATAATCGCAAGATGGTGTGCAATAGAGACACTTCAGTAAAGCTGGCATGCAATATAAGAACAAAGATACTGGTAAAACCGATACTTTATCTAGAGACTTAATAGGCGAATCTGGAAGAGCAGTGCGAAGAAGCACTAGTCTCACAGTGATGAAAAAGGTGTTCTAGTGGTAAAAAGATGTGGGATTACACAGAAAGTTTAAAGGCTGTTGCACAAGAACAGGAAACACAGGGTAACCTAACCAAACTGGGGAGAGCCTGTATTCACAAAATGGATCTATTTCAAAAAAAAGATTAAAAATTTGGATTAAGGGGAGACTTCACAGTAGAACAACCTTAATGTAAAAGAACTATGAGAGGTTGGTCAGACGCCTGTAGAAAATAGCGCGAGTGTCATGGTCTGCGATGCCTCAGCACCTGAAAGACAAAAAAAACGATTGGTAGTCAAATTGTCCGTAATACGGCCGAGTTGAAGACACTGTTTGAAAACATTACACAGATAAAAAGTTCGCCAAAACGCAATCAGAGCAGTGCAGACTATGACAAAAACATTTGTCCGCCTCAATTCCAAAGAAACTTGACGGAGAGCACCGGATCAAATTCAGTCACTAAGGAAAATTTAACTGCGCATGCGTTACTCTGGACGGAAGTTGCGAAGAACGGGACACTTTGAGTTAGACTATAACCAGGTGATTATTCAGTCCAGATACATGAAACGCCGGTGAAAAAAACAAAGGTTAGCAGTGGTGGTAACCGATTCGCGAGTGAATGTCACTGTGCACACATTAGCAGGAGTTGACCCAGTGGATGCATTGCTAACCGAGAACGACACATGTGCAATGAAACTGAAACAAGATGCGACGTGTGACAGAGTGTTTGACTGAAACTAGATAGCTGTAACTAAGCGGCCCCAAGTTTGAGAATAGTGGCCGTTGTAATGCGGCCACCGATCCAGTCGGATAATCAGGCGTCCAGCGAGCTAAGCAAGCGCTATCGGATCTTCACCGAAGCGACAGGGTATAGATATTCAGTCAGTTACGGTCCTACGACAACCTGATACCAAAGAATGTCTGACGGCCTCAAGGCAGAATTACTGGCTACTTGGTGTCTTGTTTTAATGGAGCAGACATCGTGATGCATAACCACCCAGAGAGAGAATATGCGCCGAGCTGTAATCAGAATCTAGTAGTCGCAAATCGAGCCGTCGGTTGTGTTAATGATTTGCAGAGATGGTTGGTTCTTCCTTTTCATCGGTATTGTTGCGAAATATATTTCATTGGCAAGAGAGGAAAATGCATCAGCAGTACGCCGGTACGCAGTACGAACGCTTTGCCGCCGTGTAACCACCAGCAGTCGCACGTGGGCTAAGGATACTGCGAGAGTCCCCGGTGCCTACGAACCCGCGCCCTCGGATTACAAGGCAGGCTTGTGATCCTTAAGGCTACGGGCCTGCAAGACACACTTCGGTTCATGTTGTCATGCGAGCAAATTGCATTTATCCATGCCAAAAAAGGACAGTGTGCAGTCGATGCAGGCCTGCATTAATCGTTTGCCGATGGTCCAACACGATGCAGTCGTACTTAATAGCTCGAGCACGCAACCGACATACTGACACATTCTGATCAGTCATGTCTTTGCTGACCTTGTATTTGAGCGATTTCTCTAACCTATCAACCATCACCACAATTTGTTTCGGTTTCGATTGGGTGACCCAGAATACTAACCGCACACACTGCTGTTGAGTGTAGTTCTTTTGTGACCTCCGGCGATTTCCATCACTCACTGCTCGGGCCCATCACGTGATGCTGCTTCGTTGGACAGACGTTCTCTCGTATGGATACGGTTTGGTTGAGAGAAACCACTCCATACCGAGGCTTAGTGCCCCCTTCAAACAAGTTAATTTCTCACGACGCTAGGCATTACTTGGACTCTCGCATTATCGCCTATTTAAGGGTCACCATACTGACCCGCGTCCATAATACCGTCTTCGAGTGGACATATTTTTGCCATAAGGTGATGTAGAAGCGAAAGTGACGATGTTTCCATCTGAAACGCCACTTTGGATGCGGGTAGGTAAACTATCGTTCTGCAACCATCGATAAGTTAGGTGGAGCTCGTTCCGGTTTATGTAGATGGAAAGCCTCTTTGATACCAAAGTATGATGATTAGGTCTTGATTTAGCTCGTCGCTTTTGGTTCACATTCCATCGACCTGCCACTTCCGTTCTTCAGTCGGCGTCGCTGTGATAGAAACCAAAGAACTGATTGAGAGAGAACCCACAGGTACACTGCAGCTTGCTATCCCTAATCCACGCTAGAATTTCGTAAAGAGCAGAGTAGCAACTCTGCTTGCCCACTACTACAGCGTGATTGCTGTTTGCGAAGAGAGCATAAATCCTAGAAGCCCTGAAATAACTACCTATGATAAGCTAATTCTTTCAAATGTGTAGAGATGAAGGTACATTTCACCATGGCTATTCTGATACATTTAATAGTACGAACGGCTCCAACGTGTAGCGAGCATTCCATTGTCGGCAAACTATTAAAAAGGTAAGCGGAGCCAATGTCCAGATACGACGTTGCGCACATGCCTACCGCGGAGCACGTGAGCTGTCTGCTGCATGAGAAGATCACCAGCACGGGCATGGAACGACCTTCGACTGTTTTGCCAAATTTGGGAATCGGGTGCAAGCTGATTGGCCAGCAAATACAAGCCCGAGTCAACGGAGGCGAACCATTCTGCCAAATATGGAAAATCCGTGGAACGGAATTAACTCACATTGGCTGAGAGCCAAACGTTTCCAAAAATAGTATGTTCCGTTCACCAATAGATAGAATTGATCTATCGTGTAGAATAGACTCCTTGTTTACCGAGCCTTGGCCTTCTGTATCCCGTCGGTTGGTTGGGCGCGTGACTGAGCAATCAGGCGGTCATAGTGTCGCAGGCGCAGAATAACAGCAGTACGAAAGCAGCTTTACAACACAAACCAAAGAGACTGACATACAGTTCCGATTTGGTTGGTTATTTCGAACCAGGAAACCATCACTCTAACTACTACATGCAATTGTCAGTTCTCAAATTGGCGTTGTGAATCAGCCCAAGCACAATGAGGCGTAACACCCTGAGAAATGATGACATTCTCGTGAGTAATTTCTCTTTTTCTTTTGGTCATCCTTTGACTTTCGTCCGTTCCAACACTTCACAGAGCGCATCGTCGCAACTGCTGTAAGCATACTTCGTCGACAACGAATTGCCGTGTCGCGTGGGTAGTGGTTAGGTAGTCTTATATTCCACCGGTATCCCGAAGGTTGGCACTTGATAATGCATTTACGATGCATGTCTGATCAAGATTGAAAGTAACATCCAAAACGAATAGGAATCCCCCGAAGGCGATACGGTGCAACACGAAGTGGTCGTTTAATAACCGAGATCAGGTGTATGTGACCAGTAAACATAACTGTCTTCCATCCGAAAGTATGGTTGCTGAAACGACCAACAGCATACGATCGGTGCAGGTGTTTCTTCTGCGGCTCTCCCGCATATTGTCCCATCACGCTGGGCGAGGTAGAAAAGCTTGAGCGGGTGCAGCATGTACTGTAGCCACTAGGCTGATACCCAACTTACGAGGTATGCCATATGAAGATCGATGTAAGAAACTAGGGCTGTACACCCTAGCATATCGTCGGCTGAGGGTTGATCTAATCATGACGCACCGGATAGTACATCTGAGTGATTACCCCATGTTGAGACAACTGCTTCATCTGCGCACACCAAGCAGCACGCGAGGACACCGGTACAAACTTATCGTACCGCAGTTGAAGCGGGTAGCTCACCAACTCTGTTTCGAACGTAGAGTGGTGAATACCTGGAACAACCTGCCGCAGCCGGTAATAGAGGCGAGTTCAGTGGCAGAGTTTAAGAAGCTTCTAGACAAACACTTTGCAGAGGCAAAATATAAAGAGCGGAACGATAATTAATAAGTTAATGTCCAAGAGCGACAATTGATGCAGCTACACAGAGTATGCTCTACTCGCTGCTTCTAATCAGTATCAGTATCAATTTGTGCATATCGATGCGTGGCTGAATCTAGTGAATGAAGTTGATAGTTCAGTGGTTTTCCATCTTTCCATCCGTCTCATCCGAATTCCGTGATGGCCAAATCTAGTTGGGTATCCCAACGCTTTGTGCCCCAGTTTGCGTATTGGCGTCAACATTCCGACCAGGCTTGACAGGAAGCCAATGGCTTTCAAATGACACTTGCTTTACTGTTTTTATCTTCTATGGACCCAGCTTCAAGCCTTTGGAGGTCAACAGGTCCACGGAATACCACTTCCGGTTTGTCCATTTCAAACTTCAACTAGGGGCTGCGCTGAGCACAGCGTTGGAAGAGTTTTAGCAGTTACGATCAAGTTCTAGTTGAGTAGCGCTGAGCAACAGTACGTCATCCGAACTGCCGAACGCATGCATTATGTATCTAAAATGTCGGCCGGTGGCCGAAAGGATTGCACGCCTGGCTTGCAATCCTTAGGTCACCGGTTCGAATCCGCGTAGGGGCGGGCGTCCTCGTGGTATACTCAGCCCATGCGCTACCGGTAGTGGCCGCGTGGCAGCAAAGCCTCGGTGCATGATCTTTTGTATTGCGGCACAATAGCTAAGGTGTTTTCCACCTGCAGCTAACATGTATACTGATGATGATAGTGTGCCCGCGTACTGCTGATGTATTCCTTTTCTTCTTTTTCACGCACCAGAGATCTTTAAGCAGGAAAACAAACACAATCACTGGAAAGACCCGAATGGTGCACCAAACTTAATCAGATAGCCCTATGTGTCATAGGATGTGCCAAAACAGAGAGGAGATCGACTACCGTAAGAAACCTCACTCTTGAAAGGATTGACAACATATCGCTTAGAGTTTGTAGGGTGTAGTATTATTTTCAGTGGTAGGATTCAGAGGTTTAAGGTTAATGTACGCACGCAGATTGCCGGAAGTCGGTAAAAATCATCCCAGGTAAATCCAACGTATTGGCTAGTAAACAGTCGCAACGCTTGATAAAGTAAGATGCTCCGATTCGTGCAGGACTAGCCATGAACCTTCTCCTAAGCAACATCTCACTCCAACAGTAGAATAGAGAATGTGTGAAAAAGACAGTGCGGAGAGATAAGAGCTAACGGGGTCACTCACTTGTGAAGGCACGGAATGTTGTCTAGGCTGATCTCCATAGCCTGACGGCGGCTGGAAACGGCCACCGAATGATGCTTCCGGATAAAAAGGATATGGACGAGTGTGGCTGAGTTCAAGAAAGTAGAAAGCATTCAAACAAATAGAAGTTGGTGTAGAAAAGCTCAAATAAACCCTCTAACATATTACCAACGATCAATGTAGTAAGATTTGGATTATGATGTTTCAAAACAAACGATGGGAAAATGCATCCGCTAAAGTGACATGAGTTTGCATTATATCTATTTAGGACACAGTTTGTAAGGGCAGTACAGGACTGGTTATGGATAACCTCAGATCGTCAAAAGGTGGATGAATCGAGATGTCCTAGGAAATAATAGCTTCCAATGCGTCTGGATACTAACCCGGTGGACATGGTCGTAACATAGATTCAACAAGATCGATGCATGTCCAAGGAAGGTGATAGATGGTGGGTGAATTCGCCGGAAGCACGAAAAGAAAGTCAGGGCCGAATCGGCAGGCACGAAAACGCAAGTGGATTTGCAAAGTGAGGCTCAATGATATACGATTAATTAGGCGGTAGAGCACTGTCGTTTAACGCCTCTTTCGAATTAGAAGCGACAATAAGTGGACGGTCAGATAGCGCTCATAAAACTTCCAGACCTAACGCAATTAAACACGTCCCCGGTTCAAAATAAATTGAAATCCAGGTGGTCCGCGTTGGTTGTTCAATTGTTGGGTGGTTCACAGAGCTGGACAATCAGGTTGCAAACGTTACGTCATCAATCGAGGTGATGTTATCAGTAAAAAAGGTGTACCTGAGAAATATGTAAATATTATCCGAACATCATACGCGCCTAGCTCGGGCAGAGTGAGGGCTTACGGCAAGCTGTCGCCACCCTTCAAGATCTCCAGCGGTGTGAGACAAGGATGCCCGCTGTCATCTTTCCTCTTCAACTTCGCTATTGATGAAGTTATGGAAATCGCGTTTACAGGACACGACTTAGAAGGTGTGGATCTGCTCCCAGGAGAATGACTTCTTGACTTAGAGTATGCTGATGATATTTCCCTAATCTGTGACCGCTCACAAACGTGCAAAGTCGCACTGGACAAATCAGCACTGGCTGTCAGTCGCTTCGGATTTGCTTCCCACCCATGAAGTGCAAAGCGTTCCTCCAAGATTGGCCTAAACCGCCTCCTTCGCTGACCCTTGGTGGGGATCAGCTAGAAGTCGTACAAAAATTCAGCTACCTAGGAAGTTGTATCAGCGCCTGTGGGATTGAAGATGAGATCACGAACCCTATAGCAAAAGCTCGAAGTGCTTTTGCTAACCTTCGCCACTTATGGCACCGACGCGACATTACTCTCGCCCTTAAGAGTAGTGTGTACAATGCAGCAACACTTCCGACCCTACCGTATGGTTGTGAAACCTGACCCCTTTGATCAACGGACACAAAGAGGCTAGTTAGGTTCGACCACGGGTGCCTTCGTACTTTAGCTCACATCTCGTGGGAACACCGCGTGAGCAACGAACTTGTTCGACGCCTTGTTTACGGCAAAGGAAATGAACAGCTGAGCACCGTTATTTCACGCACCAGGCTCCGACGGCTCGGTTACATGTTACGCATGCCAGCCCACCGATTCCCGCGATGGGCGTTATTTGCGTACCGGGGGTGTTGCTGGAAGAAGAGGAGGGGTGGCCAAGCGATGACTTGGTCGAGATAAATGAAGGCCTTCACTTCGGAGCTGGCCTCGATTGGAGCGTCTCGCCTCCATGGTTGGGGTCCGAAAGACCATGAACACGTTTGGCTGGATACACTTGCTGATATGGTTAGAAGCCGACCTGAGTGGCGTTCGTGCTGTGAGTTTCTTTGTCCCATCCCATCCCTCAGCCTCCTCTCCAACCACGATCTCACTATTAAGCCTTATATAATTATGCGTAATAATTTTTTTTTTGAGACACAGTACCCGGCTGGTAGCTTGCCAGAACGATGCCCATCCGTTACCGGTAGCTCAGCTGGCTTGCGCCTGTTGCATATTTTTCTCCTATTTTCTTCTATGTATTGTGGCACAGTAGCTGAGGTGTTTCCCACCTATAGGTAACGTGTATAATGAAGATGGTGATGTTATCAGTGCGCAGCCGGTAATCTCACTGTGAGAGTGATCGGCGAGCAGGTGACCTTTGAAATGGACCTTTCCAGTAAGTGTTTTGTAACCTTTGCTATCCATTCAGAAAAAAAGGATCTTAGATGGATTAAAGGCCGAATTACTGAACACACGACGAACAAATTGGGGGATAATTTCAGTCTCCGAGGCAAACGAGTAAATGTCGCGGCGCACGAATCAGAGGCCAATTCCAAGGGACATCTGCTCGTTGATCGATTGGTGACGAGATAATCGCAACCAAATTATCCATCAAGTAAGAAATGAACCACTCAGTTAGTAGATGCAAGTTGTTTCGAGACAAAACCAAGAGGCATCACGTAGGAGGATGGCATGGGATGCAGTGACCGATAGCCAAACGGTTGAAAAGAAACCAAGAAAGGAACATAACGTAAATGACACAATGTTCACTTTTGCGATGAGCAACTCACACGGAAGGTTGTCTGTGGACAGAAGAAAATTCGCCGTAGAAATCGCGGTTGTAACCTCGGAGAGGTGCTGGGGGTAAGTTGTATTGGGAAAACTGCGGCCGCATATTGGGATGACGGAGAAAGGGTGGACCATGAGGCCAGCCGTAGGTATGCATATTGGCTGTGCAGGCCAAATCATGAGGACTATAGGGAGGGAGCGGTTCCCAATTGAAAGAACACTGGGGGCGGTTGTATGGAATGAATGTGTTGCAGGGGGGATGAGTAAAGTCTGAACACGATGGAATTGGACAAAAATATGAATCCTGAGGAGAAGGAAAGCGTACAAGACCCTGAGAGAATGGCAAATTAGCCGGGAACGGTTGCGGTCCAGGGACACATGCACCGACAGGACGAACACGTCCGGGTCGTCGGCGAGGCGGCACGACATTTGATGGAGACGGTGCCCACGGCTTTCTGAAACCATCACGAAACGCGGGCGGATGTGTGGTTGTAGACGAAGAGGGCTGGTACCCTAGGTGGTTGCTTAGTACGGTGCTGGAACTATCCGAGGATCGGAGAGCGGCTTTTTTCTGTTTATTTTGCATATCTAAGGGTAACTTGCTGCAGTCGTTTCTTGGATTTAATGGTTGGCCTTTCGAATCTCCGGTCGTTTTCTCGTTCTTGATATCTGTTTGATGAGACCAGGAGACTGGAGGCAAAGGTAGCTCAGGTGGGCTGGGCATAACCTCAGAAAGCGCTTCACGAGAATGCTTCAGAGACCCATCCTTGTATAAAGCTGTCTGGGCACTTGAACAATCAGCTTTTTGAGCTTCAAACTGATTTGACTCAAGCTGTGGAGTGGACTGAGCTTTCACTTTGGATGGGAAGAGAAGTGCATTCAACTCTTGTTTAACAGAGGAGAAAATGGGAAATGGTTAGTCAAGCTGATGGTGTTCAGGGTTCAAATACAGTGTAATATTTGCCAGAGAAGAGCCAGGTAGCATGTCACGAGCGATGGAAATGATCTGATGACTTTAGAAACGAATCGAGACGAGATCGGGTGACAACACAATGGCGTCATGAAAGTAGAACGGTAGAGCTGACGTACATCAACTACACGGACTAGGATAGCGAAATTAAATTCCATACAGGATTTTTCCTATATATTGAAATTAAATTCATCGCGTTGTAATAAAAATAAGAAATGAACAGGTTTGTAAGCGTAAAATGGGAGAACATTGAAGATAACAGCTCTCACAACAGATCTCGACAGAGTGACGAATAGCAAAGCGAAGAGTAGCGGATGAGATTGACAACACAGTCGATGGCAATGGCGATCGATAACCAATAAATATGGTAAAATGTACTTGTGCAATAAACACCATAGGGGATAATTAAAAACTGCTCTATTGGGTGCATGATGTAGAGGTTCATGATTGAGACAACTGTGTCAAAGCGAAAAGTCGGTGACGCAATTCCCACCTAGTGACCATTTGAATTCGCTCCTAGATGAGTTACTTGAGTCCAAAGGTGGACTTGGAGAATCCGCTGGAGTTTGGGTTGCTACAAGCAACCTCTATTGAGACCTCGGTTCACTTGAGGTGGACCTCGGTCATTCCGATCTTAAAGACCGTAAGTAAAGAAAACATTTTTATAGTGTTGCTCATCCCAACACTGGCACCCCAAGACCGCGGTTTCGTCCTGGTTGGGACTCATCAGTTGGAGATAGCCTGAGTTGGGCTGGAACTCAGAGCCTAGTGGATCATGGTTGATACCATGAGCACTATGCCACTGAGATTCGCGAGCAACTCTTGGCCCAGCGGAAACGAAGTCCAAGTCCACCTTTGAATTCGTTTCCGCTGGACCAAGCGTTGCTCGCGGATCTCAGTGGCATAGTGCTAATGGTATCAACCATGATCCACTAGGCTCTGAGAACCAGCCCAACTCAGACTATCTCCAACTGCTGAGTCCCAACCAGGACGAAACCGCGGTCTTGGGGTGCCAGTGTTGAGATGAGCAACACTATAAAATGTTTACTTGGAGTCCATTTAGAAAGCCACTTGATATCGTCCCACATATATTTAATGGGTAAAGTGACAGAGACAGTTGGCAGGACTGACTGGTGAGGAGCGACTTTGAGCGGATTGCATGGATGAGATACTTGATGGTGATTCACAATATGGAACAACTAAAATTAAAACAAAGGTATCTAAGAACCATGTCGGTCAATGGGGAGCCCAAGAAAATTAGCTGCGAATAAAAGCGTCCGTTGGGATAAGTTGGTTAGATGGATAAAAAACACCGAGATAAAAGGAGACCGGAGAAACCCGGTGCTACGCCTTACCTACGAGTTCAGCTTCATATATTTGTTCCGGCGAGGACTGCAATGAGAAGAGAGCATTAATTAGTGCCGAGTGGAACAAAATTCGCTCCCTGAGAAGATCATACTGTAACTAATGCCAGTAGGCTAGTTACGCGAGTGAGGTGCGATGAAAAGGAATAACGATATTAGTTTCCAGAAGTGCCTAGCACTGTGACCGTTGAGAGCTCAGAACCTCTGCGAGTACAAAGGACAGTGAGTGGCTTGAGCCACACCATGGTTGGCGGCATCCGGTTTCGGATTTGCCTGTCACTGTGGCCAGCCATAGGACGCCTGCGCCTACCGAGAGACCATGGATGGCTTGCGCTGCACCACCCACAGCTCCATCCACACACCCCATACCCAGTGTAAACCCGAAGGAATAAGACCGGGAGACATGCGGATGGGAGCCACGTTTCGTCAACGAAGCCAGCCCACACTTCTTCACAGACAAACACAAGCACGCTGTATTTGGGGAATCATTCGCACACAAAGCAGTGCCTGAACCGTAGCCCGCTCCACACTGAATGCATGGAAACCCTATTCGAGCTTAGCACGACCACAAGGACGGTGCACCCCGTCCCCTCCAGCAACGAGCAACTGTCTCCTAGAGCCAGTATGGACGAAGTAGTGGGTAATAGGCAGGTAGGCACCTAGTCAACATGCACATCAAGCGCAGCCACACCGGGGATGTCAGACAACAGCCAATCACTTGAAATAACGTTAGCAAATAAAATATATCCGTTGAAGCATACGGCCATGTCAACATAACTCCTCGCTAAATTAGCATATGAAGTGAGTTGTTTAACAACGAATCTGCGATAAGTACAAAATATCCAAAAGTTACACAAAAAATGACTACAAACGCAATAAAGTTAAGGAAGATAACCACAATTAGCACAAGCAACGTGGTCAGTTAAAAGAAGATTATTCAGGAAGGCAGAACAAAGCAAATCAAGTGGAATGCAATTTACCCGGCTTAAAAAGGGCTAGTGTAAGTTGGTTTAGCCCAACTACGGTGAAGAAGCATCATGAATGCAACAACAGCTTCAGCATGGCGCAGTGCCATATATATATATATATATATATATATATATATATATATATATATATATATATATATATATATGTATAATTGGCGGCATGCGGTTATGGATTTGTCTGTCACTGTGGCCTCCACGTGGACGGCCACAGGACGCCTGCGCCTACAGAGGGACCATGGATGGCTTGCGCAGCACCACACACAGCTACATCCATACACCCCATACCCAGTGTAGACCCGAAGGGATAAGACCGGAAGACAACCACAATCAGCGAAAGTCACATGTGCAAGTTAATAGAAGCGTATTCAGGTAGGCAGAACAAACCAAATAAAGTGGAATGAAATTTATCCAGCTTAAAAAGACCTATACGCATGCACTCCTTATTCATAGAAGCTCTAAGCAAATTAGAGGGTGTGAGGCGTGTGTGGATGGAGGAAACAATTTTGATCAGGAAAAGGTACACAGTCTGAAAATATGTCGGGGTGATGGAGATGCGAAACTGAGGAAAAATGCATGCCAAACGGCGGTTAGGTCGCACCTAATTGTATGCTGGAAGCCCTCTTTGGGTTCGTGACTGTCATGAAGACTGCACATTTCGACTCCCCAAACAATGGTAAGCAGCCTCGCGGAACCTGCGTAATCGAGGTCACTGCATCAGACGAACAGGCACTTCGTGGACTTTCGCATCGAGTGCGGTCGAAGCCAGGATGTCACTCGGCAGAGAACATCAAATGCATGTCTGCCACACTCGTTCGAACGAGGTAACCAGTAACATAACTCATCAGGTCAAAAACAAAAACCCGTGTGATGTCTTGCAAAGGTAATTGAAATTACAACTGTAATGTGCTTGCCATTCTTTGGCTCTGAAAATCATGGATGGTGACTACATGGAAGTTAAAAAGCTAAAAGTTGGGTAAGGTGGAGAAATCCTGGGATGCGAGGCCCAGGAACATATGTGGACATTCGTATGGGCTGACTTACATATGTATCTGTGTACGCATATGACATATCCAATAACACAAAGACATGATGAGTACAGCGTACCCTGATGCCAAACGATTAGATAATATGAGCGATCCTCATAAAAATGTTCCGGCCTGTTAAGGTGGGTGTTAGCATAGGCTGACGTGAAGAACCTCAGGAAGTGTAACAGTTCAGTCATCCTCTAATGAAACCTGCAAATTTATTTTCTTGATCGAAGATAATGAAAAAGTTGACTTTATGTAACCAGGAAATCACCAAAAAACGACACCAGTAATGTCTTTTTGTGGGGAGAAATTCCCTAACGGCGTGCATTCCGAAAGCGATCCCTAGTAAAAACGGTGAGGTGAAAGGTCCGCATAAAGGCGTTTATATCACACAGTACACAACGAATAAATAACGGGAGTGGGCCGGTTCCAATGGAAACACACTAGAAACTACGTACATCAGGATGATTCCTAAGGTCGACTTCAGCGATGGAAGGACGCTTTTGCTCACTACGCTTTGGATTCAGCACAACTGACGAAGGGCCGTTAAGCTGTTGAGCATTTCGAGTGAAGATGCCACAAGAACGCTGACTTCCATGAGTGGAATCTGGGCACTTTGGTTTCGGTTGGTGATTTTGTACAGAGGCGGACAGGTTGGCAGGAAGCTTTATCACCATAGACGGAGAGACGATAGCACAGCAGTGACCCGACCCGCTGCGGAAGACATAATACAGACGAGATGAAAACAAACGTACAGGCAGCTACAACATATGAAAAGACAATTATTAAACAGAATGATCACCAGGTAATGGTAGTCGGGTTATGAATCAAAACCGAGTGGTTCGAGTTCTAGCTGCACGGATTATTTCTATCCGGGGAAATTCAAGCCAGAAAGCAAACGACAGCGGACTACAACATTAGCAGTTGAAACGAGCACCAATTGCAAATCCGCGAGGTTCGATAAAGTGATAGGTTACAGAGATTGTTAGGTATGCAGACAACTGGACCACCGAAGTGCACCCGAATTGGATAGCGTAGGAAATGACATGTGACGGAGATAGAACGAAACGGGGCAATAGTCACCCAGCAGAATGGCTCCATATTCTGAATCGAGATGCATCCAACTTTCTCTGATTGGTACGATAACTATCTGCATTCATACATTCGCTTAGTTGCACAAGAGCAGCGGGATAAACGAATTTAGCAAGGTGATCGTACACTGCTAGAGATAACCGTTAGAACTATGCTTGCTGGACACGTCAGGAACCGATGCGACAAACAGCATGGGGATGACCACATTTTCCGACACTTAAAATTATGACCGTATTCAAGACAACGCAAGATTCGAGTACACTTATGCAACAATTCCGTAATAACAATAGTGTATGATGGTATAGACGAACTTACAAGTCGCAAAGTTAAAAATGATAAAGTAATCAGACAGAAGGCGAGGAATCTACAGCAGAGAGTGTAAAACGATATCTCAAACAAAAAGGCCAAATTAAAAGATTTCGGCAACACCAACAAGAGTATGCAAAACGGAATCTCGTTCCACTCGGTTTCTCGAGTGTGATAGTCTTTTTAGAATTGAAATTCGTTGAGGGTGTAAGCTATTTTGGTACCACGCTTTCAATAATGACTCGCGGGGTGACACTGAAAGATTGTTGGCTATTAGCAAGCGACCACTTCGCCTAACTAAGCGGTATGTATACTGCTCCGAATATGTTGAGGAGTTCTGTTAATATCAGCCACCTGTAGCAGCTTGTCGACATCAAGCTGCTGGCCCAAGACGTACACAACAACGCCGCAACCGCTGTGACAAGGATGTGATCACCGTGCTGCTTATGAAACAGCTGTTACGTTTAGTGGAACTTTTGCGAAAATTACAAAGGTAAGTAGTAAGTAGTAGAAAGCATGAAGTTTTGGCTCAAAAAACTAACAGGTTACGACCTATTTTCTAACATTTCAGTAAACCATGGCTTAATAGAAATTTATATTTTTATTGAACACCATAAACCTAGGGGCTGGAGAGTTGGAACAGACGTGGGAAACTATCCACTTCAACTGTGCGCGTTTCCTAGTAATGACCTACTACAGGTTGGCTACGGGTGATAAATGTTGAGCTTATTTCAGTATTGCCTCACATGCGAATCGAACGGCATAACAGTTCCCTCCAGATGGCGAAAAGATTGTGTTAGCTGTTGTGGGGTGGCAATCAGAAGCAGCAGCTCATGTGCGTCGACCGAACCATCGTGCGCACCCTCCCTGATGCGTCGTTGCCTCCGTACATCTTCATCATCGTCTCTCAATCACAGACGATGTCCGCGGTACAGAATCACATTAGATTGCAAACAGGTATCCGGATCAAAATATGCGTCAAATACATACAAAGTTAAGCAAATGATCACCAGTTTGCTGGTTCATTGGCTCGTTGAGCGAACAGCTCGAGCGACTGCTTCAGTCACGGGGGTAGTGGGTAAAGATCACGGGACACCAATCGAAGTCGTCACTTTCAAAAGTCACCTTCCCGTCGATCACGAATAGATGATTCAATCAACGAGATTGCACAACACACTGATGATGCCATCCTGTGTGGTGGCGAAACATATGCAGACATGCAATCAAGTCCGGCGAATCAATCAACAGCTGAACCAACCAGGGCTATCAGTGTTTGAAATCATTTCAAGTTTATGGGTTCATTAGAATAGCAAAGCAGTGAAAAAGGAGTTGCCTAGCGGTTGATGTCAATTGAACTCATCGATCAACTCATGCGGCTCGGCAGCAATGGGATACTCGGGTCTATCCAAGCCATATAGACTGAGAAGCGTAAATGCAAAGAGGTCGACTCTTAGCCTAATGTAAGTGTCACGATTTGAACCGATCTGTTATGTGGGATGCAGAGGTGTTGGAGGACTATTAATAGTCGTTAACCAGAGACAGACTGACGTGGTAAGCTCCTTGAACTCGTTGACAACGAGTCCGATGCTGTTGTAAATCCCCTTTTGAGTTCCCCAGTAGCTAGTGAGGTAATAACTGAAACAGCTAGAAGCATTTGAGGTTAGACATGTGAACACGAGAAATCGCTTTGTTTGATCCCATGCAGTGGGGTGCTACCCGCGCCTCAGCAACAAAGTATAAGTGAGCACCACATGTGAGACGAAGCCAAACTGCCTAATGTACCGGACTGTATTGGAAGCAGTAATGTGAAGAAACCGGGTTACCGTGGAGGCGCGAGGTATGCTTTGCATAGATCAATAGAATGCACGGATCGAATGTCTCATCGAAAATCAACCACCGATAAATGAGGGCGATAAGTCAGCAGAAAATCTGATGAAAGTGACAGTGCGTGCGTGGCCGGCGTGTCAAAATGTACAGTTTTGTATCCAAACCGTAACCTTTGTACCGTTTTTTAATAAACCTATGCCGCTATACCGTGTGAAAAAGCTGCGAGTGCGATAGTTGCAACGGAAAAAATAGTGGTAGGAAGATGATGCTTACGAGTGCCTCAATAACTTAGGTCGAAAAATCGAAATCATTAAAGAAATAGGTTAGGTGTTACTACGCACTGGCAACTAAACAGATGACTTCAAGTAGTGGAATACGTTAGGCGTCACACACGGAGTGAAGAGAGGCGGTGTGTGTGTAGATGGACAAAACTAAAAGAGGAATCGCATCCCGATGCATCAGAAAAAGAAAATGCAGCACACGTATATCGTAGGAGGTAAACGTAGCACATACAACTGACCGGAACGAGGCAGAAATGATTTCAAAATTCAGCCAATCGATCAATCAGCATCGGGCGAAGTCCAACTAATTAGCGTAAGTTCAAGGCAGGGGATCACTACACCTCATGGGAAAATTGGCCTCATGCTGGTTGGTATCGATCAACTAATTTGACGTCCGTCTGGACGTGCGTAGTTCATGCGATGGTAGAGCCCGCCCCATCACGCATATCTAGGCTGCACTGAGAGGCCGGTCCAGTTGCTCCGTCAGCCGACAAGCGTGGGAAATCAAGCCATTTCCCAATCGGTCGTGCCAGATCCATATGTGTGTGCGATTCAGCTGCGCGGATAGCGTTGGGTGAGCCTTAAAGCACTTTGATTTTTAATATGAACAAAGGATCCGGCCGCAGTGGAATCGAGGATGTAGCGTATGCTTGTTAGTAAGCTGCCATGCGGTACGGGACTTTGGGATCCATAGAGAAGGATATGGTGCGTAAAGATCTTCACAGCGTTAGCTCCGCAGGCTTTTCCGTTAAAACAGTTTCTTCCCACTCTACCACATCTAATTGGATAGCTTGTGTTGCCTCCTTGAGAAACCGTTTAAATCGCTTCACCGTACCATCAGCCGTGGGATTGCAGGGTGCAGTTCAGGAATGTAGTTGGAGGAAGGTTTTGCAATCGAAACCACAGAAGTGTGGACCATTACATGTGACCACTTCCTTTGGTAATCCGAAACGACTGAACAGATGTTTGAGCCAGCGCAGTACCACAGAAGAGGTCACTTGGTCACATATATGAACCTCATGCAGTCTGCTGTATAAAGGTGTTGCACCAAGCAGGTTAAGCTTATTCACTGGAACAGTGGCGAAGGGACTCGCGACATCAATGGCAATTTCAGCTCATGGCTTCATCGGGTAAGGTATCAGTTGTAAGAGGGCCTCAACAGGCAAAGAGCTTCTATCCGCCTGTTTCTTACAAATGCTTCAATACTTAGTGCCATTCATGGCCACCAAAAGTAATGTCGAACTCAATTTTTGGTTTGAACAATACTCGGATGACTCTCATGGACACACGCAATTATTTTGCTAACCAGCGACGATGCAGTCACAAATACCATTTACGAATGAAAGTTCCTCTCGAGTTGCAGAGTACGGAACGAACTCACAGGAAATTTTTGTGTTTTTCGGCCATCCCTGCTGTACGTAAGCCGCGAGTTATTGCAGCATCGCGCCTCTGGCATTCTCAGTCTGTAAGTCATTAATCGTCAAGTCAGACAAATCGGATCTAAGACTGAACACCATTGCCGCCTTTCTGAGTGCTTCTTTTCCATCCTCAAGGCAGGCGCGATAATCCATCTGCGATCTGATTCTGCCATCCTGGCCGATAAACGATTTGCAACCCGTTTGGAAATCATCTTAAAAGTCAGCCAATAGATCAATCAGCGCTGAGCGAATTTCAACCAATTAGTGTAAGCCTAAGGCAGCGAATCACAACACATCCCATGGCGGATGAAATAAGCAGTTGTGAAATGCAATGTGGCGATCGGGTAACATATGGCCAGTTCGGATTCAGTCCCGGTGATTGAATTGGCTCGGAATTCTTTCGGAAGGAATGGAGGATCAGATTGAAGTCAAGTCAAGGAAAGTTTTGTGCACCTAGATGGATGCATTTTCAGCGTTTACATTATCTACCACAAATGTGATAAAACAGCAACAAAAATATGAGAATTTTACAAGTGTAAAAACAGAATGGGAAATGAGTGGACAGATGTCACTATAATAATCAAGCCCGCATCTTTATAGAACCAATTATAAGCCAGTTGGCGAGGGGCCAACTTTAAAAAAAAACGTTTATTGATAGCTCGTTTCATTTGGATAAAATCAGTAAACTGCCAGTTATGCGCGGTGTTTCAGATACTTTTTCAAAGAATCGGTGGAGAGCAGCGACCTCAGTGACCTTGAAATTGTTCAGCCAAAGAATTCGTCAAAATATTCATACAAAATGGATAAGCTTGCAGTAGATAGCGTAAAAAACGACGTTTTAAAGGGAGAGCGGCAACAGTCAATTCAAAGGTCTCTCCACTTGACAGTGTTTGCCGCAAGCTGTTCACAGGAGTGGGTGGAGATGACCCTCGGTATAACCATTATGAAAACATGTTCATCAACCCAATAATACTTACCGAATCTCGATAGCGCCCGGAAATTCCTTGTCAAAAAGTACCTCCAGGGTCTGACCTTGATCCTCTACAAGCGATGACCAGAGAATGAGTAACGTGAAGTCCACGACCGGTGAGAAAGCCGGTAAAGTTGCGATTGATGAACAGCATTGAAAATAGAAGCAAAAGAAGTAAATAGTGATGACGCAAAGGAAATTAAACAACTGGCAGATCGCATGCTACCCCGAGATGAACCATAGCCACTTAACAGAACGAAGGTGTCCTATTGATAGTATTTGTTTTCAATGAAATTAGCGCGGACGCTCCGTAGGAGCGAATCCCAACCACAACCCGTGCAAATTCAGCAGCCGACGGACATACCTTGATGAACTAAGACTCGACAACGACGACCAAAGGAATACAGGAGAGATAACTAGTGAGAGCACTGTGTGCAATGTGTCAAAGTACCTAGGATCATGCTTACTCCAGATGAGTCAAGTCGAAGGACATCACTCCGATGGAAAATGCACCGAGCGTGAACATCATATGTTAGAACAATCAGCGCGGGTGTAGTGGGCATACAAAAAACGGGATCGGTGCAAAAAGTGAGATCCCGGATACTTTATCAAACTAAGGATCAGTAACCGTAACATGCAAAAATGAATGAAGACTAGCGGGAACAAAAGTAGAGAGGGAAAGGCTGAACTGTGGAAACTGCATCTTACCCGATGTCACACCGATCACGGTACCGAACAAGCCGATCGGAACAGTTTGGCCTACTCTGCAGAAAACCACTCGGTCGAGAAGTTCAAGGTTAGCGGAAGAAGTGGAGAGAACAGACGTTCCTTTGGGGTTATGGTTCGGGTGCAAACCCCAAGAGGCCCCAACAGGCTGAAAAGAGAAGACTAAGACGATTAAGACTCGCACAGATAAGTAAAAAGGGAGTTTTTGGGTAATATCAGTTGCGATTGAGAAAGTGATTTACAGGTATGCGCTTAGATGGGTTCAAGATATGGTCATGCTTGGCACAAGTCACGCAACAGCTCTGACGAAAGAGATGCGGGAGAGGTGCGGCGCTCGGAGCACGCGGAGGCGTGCGGTCAGCAGTCAGATAAGCGATTGAAAAGAGGCAAAAATCATCATGTGTCATCCAAGT
This sequence comes from Dicrocoelium dendriticum, assembly GCA_944474145.2. NCBI lineage: Eukaryota > Metazoa > Platyhelminthes > Trematoda > Plagiorchiida > Dicrocoeliidae > Dicrocoelium > Dicrocoelium dendriticum. Next base: position 94,246,904 of record OX104065.1, on the reverse strand, counting down.
GAGAAATCCCGAAGCACGGAAGTGGAAAAGGGAAGTGAACCAAATAACATGATAAGCGTGGGAAGATAAAAGGTGCGGCGAAAGTAGTGCGCAGAGCGTAGAAGTTTCGTGGAGATGTGTGAAGACTGGGAAGTATTTGTGATATGCAACATACTTCGGATGCATTATTCCAAAGGGAACATGTCTCCCAAAACGAGTTTCAAGCGTATTCTGTTGGTTCCACCCGTGAACGGACTGAAAATTGACTTCAAAAGCTACTTCGCGCGAAAAAACTCGTTCAAAAATAGCAGAAGACAAACAGTGAAATGGTTCAAAAAATCCGACGAGAAAGTCTCTAGATGAGTTTTCAGACGAGTATGACAACGACTGGCCAGCGTAATCGGTGAACACCGTTTGTTTTTAACAAAGCAGCCTCATTATTTCAAGCAGAGACAATAAAAAGGATGAGGATGGTTTAAAGCATAGGGCCATTTCACTGAGAAATCATGATGTTATTCGAAGTCACAGAACACGTTATGATAGTATTGATCTTTGATCTCCCAGTGCAGACACTCAGGCTAGACGGACTACCCTCTCTTTCTCGCGTTGTCGAAAAACAACACGAAACGTAAAATAAACTCTAAATGGATCCTCAGCTTATGCCAATATCGTTCTAGTTTCCTACAGAACGTTCAAACAAAAGTATGTGTATTTACTTACCTTTTGCATCAAAAGCTAGGGTTCCATAAACGGACAAGCCGACTGCTTGCAAATACTTTGTAAGATGAACAGCAGATTAGTACTAAGTGAACTCCACGATATCGAATGACGAGTTCCGCGCTTCCCAAACACAGCACTCAAGATTCTGTGCCATTTAGATGTTTCGAGTCGAAAGAGCCAACCCAACTAGGAATCGAAATAGAAGTGTTGCCGATTGATGCCCACACAACCAGAGCAGTGATTGGTACAACGGTCAATCAAACGTGAGTTGTGAAGGGCAATGTCAATAGACCAAAACCAAGTAATGAACTGCCAGATGTGATAAGTTATGCTAACGCAGTCCGATGCGTCTCCTAGCAAACACTCTATGCCGGGTTCGAGTCTCAGCCCAGTTATCCCCACTTGAAGAATCCGACGGGAAGAGGAAGCTATGCGGTTCACATGTAATCTCGGTGTGCGGAATGATCGGGGACCACCATTTCAATAGATCGTGGTAAAAATCGAATTTGTGGGCTGTACGGGAACCCTAGTGACGGGATTTCAAACAGCTTGATGCATAACAAGAGGCAGGAATTCACCGGGTAAGCAGCAGATGCGTACTGTAATAGAAAAAGAGAAACGGAAACACATCGACCTGTCGGGGTGGAGGACAAGGGTTGGGTAATCGAAGTAGTAGCTTGTCCGTAACCGAGAATTGGTTTTACTCAAAAGCTACGGAAGCCGATAGTACGATTCAGGGAATGTCACTTTTCCGATACGATAGTTCAAGGATGGTGTAATCCTATAGTATCGAAACGATTCACAACGCGAACAACCGGATGAGCCAGAGACGCGGGTCACCGATTCGCCATAGTGCCGTTTGCGTCTCAGATACAATGACAACTCCTTCGTGGCATTCATTTAGCGCATCTCTTCATCGACTACAGCGATAGATTCCCGCTTAACATCAGCATCATCTACCAGTTACTAACTAAGCGGGAATAAAAACTAAAAAGAAGCAAAATGGCGTGTGGAAAACCCAAAAAAGTCGTTTTCTCTAGCACTCCTATTTCTGCCATGGTTCTAATGGTACACTGTGTGTAATCAGAATCTATATGTGGTTGGCGGCATCCGGTTTTAGATTTGTCTGTCACTGTGGCCAGTCACAGGACGCCTGCGACTACAGAGAGAACATGGGTGGATTGTGCTGTACCACACACAGCTCCAACCACACACCCCATATCCAGTGTAAACCCGAAGGAATAAGACCGGGAGGCATGTGGATGGGAGCCACATTTCATCAACGGAGCCGGCCCACACTCCTTCACAGGCAAACACGAGCACGCTGTATTTGGGAAATCAAGCGCACACAAGGCGGTGGCTGGACCGTAGTCCGCTCCACACTGAGTGCATGGAATCACTCTTCGAGCCTAGCACGACCACAAGGACCGTACAGCCCCGTCCCCTCCAGCAACGACCAACTGTCTCCTGGAGCCAGTATGGACGAGGTAGTGGGTAACAGACAGGTAGGCACCTTGTCAACATGCACATCAAGCGCAGCCACACCGGGGATATCAAGCAACAGCCAATCACTTGAAACGACAAGATGAAATAAAATAAATCGAATAATGCATACAGATATGCAGACATAACTCTTCACTAAATGAGCATGTAAAGTAAATTGGTTAACAACAAATCCGAGAGCAGTTTGATGTCAGAAAATATATATTAATAAAATGCCACAGACGCGAAAATGTTATCGAAGTTAAATAAAGTAGTTTAAGGAATGTGTGCAAGTTTATAGAAGAGAGTTCAAGTAGACATTAATATGAAATAACAAAGCATTTGGACAATATAGTAAACCCACAACCTGAAATAAAGACTCAGCATGCAAGCACGCGGTTAGTAAATCGAATGCAACGTACTTACAAACGCTGCGCCGGTTCTGCCTACGTTCTCAGCAGGAATCATCGTCGTTTCGGTGTTGGCCCCGAGTGGCCTCGCTCATGGCTCACTAGGCCTGCCTGACTAAGGCACTCGCGACCGCATGTGCTACAGCACCATGCGCTCGATGTCGATGGAGTACAACGCATCGATGCTTGTCGCTTCCGCAATTGCCGCTTCTTTTCTGCATGCACGAAGGCTTCTTCTTGCAACTCGGCAAGGGCTTTCGTGACCAGATCGCGCCATACACACCGATAAACCGCTTCCGATTCCTATGACTTGCAGTCAAAATTAGAACATGAGAGGCTCATTTTGATCATGTCCTGGTAACGTAATTTTGGTTTCCCCACGTGCCGCTTCCCAAAACTCAGCTGACCATATAATAGCTGCTTCGGTATCCCCGTCGAATCCATACGGCTCACATGACCGAGCCACCTCAGGTGTCTAAGCAAAAGTATGCAGTCCACTGCATACATCCCACTTCGACGTAACACTTCTGTGTCCGCAAGTTTGTCGCCCCATCCAGATGCGCAGAACCCGTCACAAACACCGTTGATGGAACCGCTCGAGATATCGCACATCCCGACGGTACATCGTCCACGTTTCACTGCCGTATAGAAGAACGGACAGCACCATGGATTTGTACACCATCAGCTTCGTGCCGACGGTAAGCTGATGGTTATTCCACACTCGGTACTCAAGCTTCCCGAATGCCGCCGCTACCTTCAAAGCGGATACGCAGCTCATTGTGTAGCTGCTGGTCAGTCGACATCACACTCCCAAGGTAGCAGAAGCGGGAGGTGGTTTCCAATACTTCAGCACCAATGCTGATTCGCGGCACCATTTTAGATTGCACCTCCAGTGATGGCTGAAAGAGACAGACAGCTTTGCTTGTGTTGATGGTGAGCCCGAATTTGGCCGCTTTCGAAGCCAGAGCACCAGTCATCTGCTGCAACTCATCCGCGCTGGGCGCAAACAACGCATAGTCGTCAGCAAACAGCAATATACGGATAGTTGTCTCACAGACTAGAGTACTCGCACCGAAACGACGGGTGTTCAGCAACCCACCATCAATACGGTGCTCCACACCAACACCGTAAGTACAAGCCGCATCAAAAGCACAAGACATCATGGCATAAAGATAAATATAAAACAGGGCAGGAGCTGACACAGCCTTTCTTCACATCAGAGACAACTGCAAAGTCATCCGAGGTCTCTCCACTCAGCTGCACCCTCGCCCGCATACCGCTGTGCAGACATTCAAGCAAAATTACAAGTTTACTCGGACAACAAAACTTACCCAATGCCAGCCACAATGTCTTGCGGTTCACCGTATCAAATGCTTTGGTGAAATCAACAAAAAGCGAGTACAACAGCTGGTGTCGTTCTCTGCACTTCTCCTGCAACTGACGAGCCTCAAATACCATATCGATGGTGTTGCGACCCGAACTGAATCCACACTGCTCTTCCGCCACGTTCGGTTCCACAACCTGACTGACGAGGCGGTTGAGCAGGATTCGGGCAATCACCTTGCCCACACAACTCAGCAAGTTGATACCACGATAATTCGTGCAACATTGCTTGCTCCCTTTACCCTCGTACAGTGGTAGCACATGGGCATCTTTCAGCTCAGGAGATACCTCCTCATGCCACACCAGTTGCACCAAATGGTGCAGCTCAGTCACCAACGCGGGTCTGCCGTGTTTCAATACTTCAGGCGGGATCCCGTGGGCACCGGCACACTTGCCGTTTCGCAACTGAGCAAGCGCTCTCTGCATCTCATCCTGTGTCGGCGTGTCCGCCAGACTCGCCTTCACCTCGTGCTGCTTGAGGCCGTTCAATGTAAGCCAGTGCATCTCTAAACGGTTGTTCAAGAGACGAAGTGTTTCCGGCAGATCTGAATTATGTCTGCAGTCTGTGTGCAGGTAGCACCCGAACTACCATCGATTAGCTTTCTCAGCGGCTCCAACCTCGGTCCATACACCGCCTTCAAGGAGTCAAAGAATTCCTTGTGTTGGCGGCGTTCGGCGTAGTATTCCATCTGCTTCTCCTCCTCCGTCCACCATGCATTTTTTATGCGACGGAGCTCTCGGGTCAGTCGAAGTTTGCGAAACTGACTATTCTTCCCCAAGTCACTGGGGTCTGCCACATATGCAGCAAATTCCGCATTCTTCTCACACACCAATGCGCCAATCGTCGCATTGTTCTCATCAAACCAATCAGGTTGCTTACAGTTTGCGCGCCCGATGGTCTCCTCGGCAGCAGCTGTCACCTGGTCGCCAATGTAGTGCCACAGGTCGCCCACTGTGGCTATGCATTCCACATCACACAGGCATACAGCCATCGCCTTCTCCAGCTCAATACGTTTCTCCACAGTACCGAGGGAGAGAATGTTAAATTTACGCCGATTCACGGCGAAAGTGCAAAACATATATGTACCGTTTGGTCCGCACCAATTTGTGATCAGTGCCACACTCAGCTCCACGCAGTACACGTGTCATGCGTACTTCTCGCATATCACGCCGACGTACGATGACATAGTCGAGCAGGTGAGCATGACCACTCCGTGGGTGCGTCCAAGTTGCGATATCACTCGCACTCAGTGAAAACCGAGTGTTCGTGATCGTCAGGCAAAGCACATGCCGAAGCGTGTAGCGATAGGCAACAGTCTAGCCAGTAGTGTTTGCATAGCCCCTGCGTCAGACGCAAGAAGAGCTATGTCCTCCGCTAACTCCAAGTTTGGCAGTCGGTCAAATGGATGAACCTCCACTCCGATAGAGTCCGAAAGAACGAAGCCACTGATGATCAGTTCAATAACAAATATACAGAGGAAAGAAGGCAGTACAACCGTGGCGAACCCCACCTGTCGTACGGAACTCAGGAGTTTCCCGTAGACCCTTATATGGCTTCGGGAGTCACGGCAAAAAGACTAGATAATGGAAAGATAGCGGGCACGCCCTACATGGATAGGCAGTACCACAAGCTAGTGCGGTCAACAGAGTCGAATGCAACTTTCAGGTCGAGAACAACCACCAAAGTGGGTCGCTTGTAAGTTTGTCTCTGCTCTAAAACTTGTCAGAGTAATATATGATAGATACAACCACGACTAGGACGGAAACGAGCCTGACCTTCAGTGATTCGGTTCTCCCTGGGTCTAGCAAATCGTCGGAAAATGATAGAGGTGAGAAGTTTGGATGCAACAGAAACAATGCCAATGCCTAGATGATTCTAGCACAAAGTGCACTGACTCTTCTTAAAGTTGAGCACGATAGTTGGCAGTTACCAGTCTGTAGGCACTGCTTCAATGTTCCAAGTCGTGTGAAATAGAGAAGCACGTCCAGTCGACAAATAGTCACCACCAGCTCACAGTAGAGATGGAGGAAAGTCATCGGGTCCAAGGGCCTTGTTTCGTTTAAACACGGAAAGCTCATGTTGAATCTCATGCAAAGTGGGAGGTGTGACATCTACTTTCACGTCGGCCCAGGTGATTCGGCAAGCGGCAGTGTCGCAGCAGCCCTGCTGAACTTCTCTACAAAACGTTCAGCCCAACGGAGTTGTGATGACGCTGAGGATGGATCAACTGCCTGTCTTTCTCAGCTATTGTCTCAAGAACTTATGGCTTTCTCAGGCCCGGGTTCCGAATGAGCCGGAATATCATTCGGCGGTTCCAAATAGCATTGGATTTCTCCATCTCACTGACCGATGCCATCCACCAACAAAGGCATCAGCAGTACGCTGGTACACAGTACCAACGCTCCGCTGCCACGCAACCACCACCGGTCGCGGGTGGGCTAACGATACTACGAGCGTTGCCTTGACTCTACGCAGGCTCGAACCCGCGCCGTCAGATTACAAGACAAGCTCGTTACGTTTAGGCCACTAGCGTTCCCCGTGGATTCCAAGACTCCTAGTCAAATGACGTTTCAGAGTTACAGAGACGCTGAAACTCAGTGCCCATCGGATCCTGTTTCCGCCATTCGATCAAGCTGATCGTCGCTTCAGAGATCCATTTACAGTGACAAAGTCTCATGTCGAGTGTACAGCAGGCATCAAAAGCCGTCTTCATGGCACATTTGAGATGATCTCAGCCAGCATTGGGTTCAGCAACCAGACTTATTACAGAGATTTGGAGGGCTAGTTCGTCATGATATTGTTGAACTGCAGACTGCAAGTTCAAATTACTGGTAATAAAGATCGAAGATAGCCTTTGCTTGAAGCGGGAAGAGTGGGCGCCAAGCGTGTACGCACTAGTGCATGGTCAGAATCCAGGCACATGCTCCAAGTTGACCGACAGTCTTAAACTGATGTTCCCCGCCTGCAGCTGATGGCATTATGGTCAGTTTGGGTGCGGGTCATTGAGGGATTCGGTTGGCGGTAGGGGACACGGCGTGAAGGTTTGTGCTGGGAACTAGTGCTGTTAAGGTAAAGATTGGGTTCGGCGCACAGTTGCAGGAATCGATCACCATTGTCTGTTCGGCGTACATCGACACTGAAGTGGCCGCCCAAGTGTTGTTCATAGCCTGAAGGATGACCCCCTTGGGCATTCATGTCACTAGCAACAACACGATGTCAGTATTCTTCGCCACGCGAAGAGGAGATGTGAGATATCGATGGAAATCGTCTTTGATACCCTCTGAACTGCATTGTGTAGGAGCATAAGCTGAGGCGATGAATAGGCACCTTGTCTTCACACGGTGCTTATTAACTCCAATATACTTTTGAAATCAAACTGCACACATGCGGTGGTTCACGGGTATCCAGTCGAGCAGGGTGCCTTCTGCATGTTTGCTAAGGACAATACCAGCACCGTAAATACCTTGAGCCACGGCACAATATCGCCAGATGCGAAGAGAGTAACCATCGTCATCAGATTCAAAAGCAGGGAGTCGAAGGTGTGTCACGACGGTTATCTTGTATGCGAGTTTCGGAGACCGCATGCATCAGTACCAAGAGAGTGAAGGGTGAGAGTTAGTGCTGCCTGTTGACCGATTTGACCTGGAGTGGGGATATTAAGAGAAGCAATGGGAAATGAAATTCTCGCTTTGATGAGAGCTACATGTATCGATGGCAGCAGGTGCGAGGTCAGCGGCAATCTCTTGGTCAACAGACGGGGAAGAGGAGAGGGTAAAGAATAGAGAAAGGCAAGAATGGTGAGTATTGTCTACGTGGTCGAGAGGGCAGATGATGCTCTCCAGCTGCCCATTCCGAGAGCGGGGTTTTGTTCGAGTGCACAAACCTCTATACCCTGAGTCAACAGTCTGAACCACAAGGCAGTGGGGGATATAGAGGTTTGATTGAGAAACTACACCCGGAGTCTTAGATTCAATAGCCTGATCCACAAGGCAGTGGGTAGCATGACCAGGATTGTGATTGGACAGACCGTTTGGGGTCTCCTTGAGGCCTAGCGTACACAGTTTTGATGATTTGGAACAATGCACTTGTCTTTTACAAGGGTATTTTTACGCACTTGCGACCACGGCCAGCCGCAGGTGGGAGTTAGTGGGTCTGCACCAATTTGATCACGGGCTGCCTGGCTTGAGACGGACGGCAGCAAACCACTGAGCACCGGTAGGTAGCGTCCTACCGTCAGAGACAATGCGTGCCGCTCGTGCTCTAAGCCAATCGAGCTGAGTTTATAACCCGTAAACCGGTTGTCTACTATGGCTAGATTTTAAAGGAAGGAAGCATCGACCTCTCCCTGACCTTCGAAGTGAATTGGATTGTGAGACTGAGTTAGTCTGACCCATAATCATTGACTTGCCTGGTATGAGAGTCTTTGAAATACTTGGAAAGTGCCACTCAGCAAAGCTCAATGGATCGCGAGGGTAGGCAAAGTATCGCTTCACGCTGTGGTCTCATTGTGATCAGCAACATAGAACCTAATCTGGAAGTATGTTAGCACGAGGGGGTGCTGTTAGGTTGTTGGCTTCGCATACTGCTAAATAAAATAGGGAAACCGGTGTGAGGGCGTAGGACATTCCAATAATTAAGTATGTGGATGTGTAAATTTGAGGCATCTGTGATGCTATAACTGCTACCAATTGCAGACAGAAGCTGTGATAGAATAGACACAAGTAAGTTTCGCGTCGTTATAGTTGCGATTCCTCACAAGGTACTTGTTCGTACAACATATCGTACAAGCTGATATGTCGTAAATAATGTGGAAGTACTGTTCTTCTTGTCAAAACCTGGGTACCATGTATCAACACTGGGCATTTCATCGCTGAAGACTAGCCTCGCCACTGACCCAGCAACCGGTGATTGTGTCTATGAGCTGAGTATCGAAGACCGTCGAATATTCACAAAAATGTAGCACAGACACTGGATATCTCACGGAACCTTGTTGACTTTGTTATCTGTATCATGTTAGATATGCTTAGGCTTCCAGCGAAGTGGGTGTTATGTGAACTTTTCATTCATCGTTTATACTGATCTTTCCGTAGTTCATTTCAGCCTACTTACCTACGTTGCTTGCCTATTCTCTCGGGCCCATACACTTCTCAGTCGTCGTATTCCGATTCGCTCCATTCCATTAATTTATTCAACAAGAAATGGATCGAATGCTTCGACAAAAAGGTTTCGATGCTAATCCCAACACCGCGAACTCGACGAAGCAGTGGACCCATTGGTTTGATACATTTACTTATTTTTTGGACACTGTCGACTCACTACCGTTAAGCAAATTAAGGATTCTGGCGAATTACATTTCTCCCGATGTATACGACTACATCAAAGAGTGCGCAACCTACGAACTCGCTACCGGAACTCTCAGAACGATATACATATAATATATATATATATATATATATATATATCAAGCCGAAAAACGAGATCTTTGCACGCCATGTTCTACTAGTAAACAACAGGTGGACGAGACTCTGGATAACTTCATGCAGAAATTGAAATCACTGACCCAGGATTGTAACTTCATGACGGTCAAGGCAGAGAAGATCCGCCAAGACGCCATTCGGGATGCGTTCATAACTGGGCTTCAATCTCAGACAATACATCAACGTCTTCTGGAAAACGTGACACTCGATCTACATGCCGCTTGTCAACAAACCCGATCCCTCGAGATGACCTATCATCAGTCACAGTTATATCAAACAGAAAGCTCTTGTGGTGCACGTTAATCAACACCATTGCAAACATCAAGTGCATTGTTAGTCCAAATTAACGACATCATCGCTACAATATCGAATAGCAAATGTTTATTTTGCAGGTTCAACAGGCAAAGCCGATCACAATGTCCTGATCGCGACGCTGTTTGCAACAGTTGTGGAAGAAGGACATTATCTGAAAGTTTGTCGTCCCTCATAGAAAAATGCGAATTCGACGATCCATGGTTGCATATCCTCGATCAATGTCGCAGCGGCACCAAACGGCCTCTTCCATGCCGTCATCGATGTACTTGCCAACAGCGTTCCTCTAAAAGCTTTGACTGGTACCAGAAGCTCTGAGAGCTATATTTCCGCGTCGGTTGCCAAACGATTAACCTGGAGTGTCCTTGGTTCGCATTGCAAAATTTCGATGGCCAGCATTCACTTAACTAGTTTCACCAGTAGTCATTGTCTTGTCACTAAACGGTATAAAGACCGTCATTATACAGATGTTAAATTGTCCGTACTTCCAAATCTTTGTTCAGATTTTCTTAAGCTACGCCAAATTGTCCGAATTCCATTTTCTGGTGAACAACTCCCCTCCCTTTGTGTACACAATTGGACGCTGATGTGGATCCTTCCTCCTTGTTTGGGAACGATGCTTCCGTCTTCAAACCGATCGAGGCGTCACTCTACTGCGGACGAGAGGTTTATTCATACAGAAATATATAAGCTTCTTAAGGACGGTATAATTGAACCATCGGTAACCCCGTAACGAGCTCAGGTTTTAGTAACTAGGAACGAGACACACAAACGCCTTATGGTTGTAGATTACAGCCAAACCATCAACCAGTACATTCATCTGGATGCATACCTCCTATCTAGAATGGACGCCTTTATCGACAACATTTTCGTTACTCGGTGTACAGTAGTTTAGGCTTGAAGAGTGCATATCATCAGATCCTATCAGGACAAACGAGAAGAAATTCACCGCATTTGAAGTCTGCGGAAATCCTTTCCAATTCTGTCGTATACATTTCGATGTCACTAATGGGATCGCCTGTTTCCAAAGTGTCATCCATAAAATAATAGCCAACGAGAACTTGAACGAGACATTCGCCTATAATGACAACATAACAGTGTACGGCGCAACCGAGGAAGAACATAACCGAAATCTAGCAAAATTTTAAGAAGTCGCTCGAAAATACAACCTAACATTCAACGAAAGCAAGAGCATCATACGTTCGAGGAAAATACGACTATTGGGGTATGAAGTTTCACACGAGGTCATTCGACCAGACTCAGACCGACTTCAACTTTTAAGGTGCCTACCCGCACCCGCTGACTTCAAGTCGCAACAGCGTGTTGTGGGACTTTTTGCATATGGATCTCACCTTTCCCCGACAAAATTCGCCCGTTACTCGATAATCGTTGATTCCCTCTTCACAATTTGGTTCTGGAGCCGTTCGAAAAGATCAAGGAAGAGATAGAAAATGCTGTTTTCGTCTCCATCGATTAATCCATAACCTTAGTTATTGAACGGATGCATCTGATATTGCCATTGCCGCTATACTAACACAGAACGGACGACCGATAGCTTTCTTCTCACGAACGCTGTCCGCCAGTGAACGACATCATTCTGATGTCGAGGAGGAGGCACATACTCCTGTTGAGTCAGTCCGCAAATGACGGCATTATCTAATAGGTAATCGTTTACTATTTAAAACAAGATGTTTCCTTTATAATTCCAAAAAAGAGCGTAAAATGCAGCGGAACTGTGGCTGCTCACCTCGACAGGACCTATGCTTATGTGATCGATTAAGACACCGATGACGAGGCAAAGCACGTTCCACTGTCTATATAAATTCACCTGTAGCTGCGGAGCTAGCTACTTTAGGCGCACTACCCAAAGTTTAGGTGTCAGAGTCAATGAACAAATCCCCAAGTGGTTACGCAGCAGAATGGTGTCTGTAACGACGGAATCGGTTGAATCGGGAAACCGAGCTGCCTCGGCAATCACAAAGCACTTGCTTACGACCGGCCACCCAGTCAATCCTGATGAGTCATTCACTGTCCTACTGCGCGATCGGCGAGCTCACATGCTTAGGCTATCGGAGACAATGGTTATCGATCCCGAGCGACCGCCGCTGTGCATGCAAAATCAGCTGACTGTGACTTTAAGCCTACTCTGGTAGCGCAAATCCGGAGCTAGATATGATCTCTGTAACATTGTTGTTTGTTCATTTACATAACATTGCTGCATGTCTTGTGATTGATAAGTATGCACGAAATGGCGACGTTTTACTATTATTACTGGTCAGCGATGTGTTTCATCCATGTTTAACCTCGATCAGAAGGGCGAGATCAAAATTAAGAAAATTCAGCGCTGGCGCGTTGAACTCTCATGTTGTACTTATTACTTGGTTTACCGCAGCGGAAGTGATAAGGTGAATGCAGACGCTTTATGGTGCACATGTGGCTCATCACAATCACACACCATGACACTGCAGGAATTACATAATGCCCTGTGTCATCCCGGAGTAATTAGAATGTTTCACCTGGTTCGTCTACGGAATCTGCATTTCTCAGTCGAGGATGTGAAGGCAATGACCGCCAGCTGCAACATTTGTGCTGAGTTGAAACTCGGATTTTACAAATCACCTGAAACGCTCATCAAGGTGACACACCCACTTGAAAGATTAAACGGATTTTAAAGGACCTTTGCCGTCGGGGACGAACAAGAAGTACCAGTTTACCGTCGTTGAGGAATACTCTCGCTTCCCGTTTGCCTTTGCATGTAGCGATATGACCGCATCTACTGTGATTAGTTGTCTAGGCCAACTATTTGCAGTCTTCGCCATGCCACTCTATATTCATTCCGATCGTGGTTCATCGTTCATATCTCACGAGGTGCGTCGTTTCCTTAACCAGAAACGTATCGCGGTTAGCCGGACAACCCTCAGGGTAATGGGCAGATGGAACGCATCAATGAGGTTATCTGAAAATCTATTATCCTTTCGCTTAGATCCAAATGTCTCGAAATTGCTCAGTTGGAAAGTGCGCTGCTGGAAGTCTTGCATACTATTCGTTCCCTTCACTGCACCGCTACAAACGCCACAATCCATGAGAGACTCTTCTTGTACAACCGCAAATCAACATCAGGAGTCTCGCTGCCGAATTGGCTCAGTGTGCCAGGATTCGTGTTACTGCGTCGTTACATATATATATATATATATATATATATATATATATATATATATATATATATATATATATATATATATATATATATATATCTTCTGCTGACGAGTCCCGGGAGAATGAAACGGCCATCCAGCGTTTTTACTGATATCCTGCGGATAACTGAGTGCAGTATGTGACTGGATGTATTTGCTTCGGAATATTAAGTGTAAGCGAAAAATGACCACCAGGATAAGTGTCTTTGAGGAAAGATTCCAGTTTTGGGTATCAATATTCCGTGCAACAACCACGCCGCAAAGATAGAGCATTAACTACAGGGTAGACTGGTGTAAGATTCAATAAGGAGGAACCTCAAATGTATCTCAGGGTATAGTAAGTCTATCGGACAAAAAAGAACAGATGCACTCACCATAAATAAACTACCGGGATCGCAAGTGATAGAGGGGACTTGAGACCATGCTACGCGATCGAATGGCTGATAGGTGCATTCAGTTGAAATCGCGTCCGCAGCGTGGACGTCATTAGAAAGACTCGGGTAAATCAGGGACCGAAGATCACAAATGACATCCGAATCCAAATATCTTCCACTTGCTGGAAGCACGGCAGCCGAACGGCATCCGGACTGTGTAAGAAACTCTACCGTTTGGTCCAGCAGCTCTCTAAGAATTGAAAACAACGAAGTGTGAATCAAATCAAATCCTTCCGAGATGGTAATTTGATTCATGGAAAGAAGCAACTGAAAGTAGAATGGGTTTTATGGCCTACAGTACGGGATACCGAAGACGGCGTAAAATTTATGGCGGCTGGAACTGGGTAGGTAGTCAGAGGCGTTTAAAACGAGAAGTGGTGTTCAGCGAAACACGCGAATACACAGTGAAAAATTCTTATGTCGTTCATCAGCACGGTTGGATGGGACCGATAAATGTGGAAAAAATGAGTCACATAAACACCGTATGAAATAACGTATACAACGAAGTAGAACTATAACAGAGGAAATCGGTGAGCAAACGCTCATTAGAATAACCCACACCATTAAAAATAAGAGGTAACGTCTCCGCGGAACGTACAATATGGCTCATACGCATATCGTAAAACATTAGTTGAAACCGCGGTTACGAAGATGTCCTACATAGTGGTGTATTGGACGCAAGCCAACCAAATTTCGAGCGAAAGTCTAGCAGTATGCGACAAGGCAAAAGGGATAAGACAACTTGGCAAAGAAGATAAGTGGAACGTGTCCCATATGACTGTGAATGAAGATTTACGAATGGTATGGCATGGTCTAATTCGAGTAAAAAGGGATAGGACTAGTAGAGAAACACGAACTGTGTCAAATGCTCAATGGTGTAAAGTGAGAGCTCACTTCGGCAGCGAAACTGTCATGTAGCCGGGGCCACCGTGATTGGAGCACCCTTGAATCACCGAAGACCATAAACTTGGGAATCTTTCTCGGTATTCCAGCAGAAGATGGCGGGTGCGCTCAGAAAATACCCATGTTGACCGTTCAGGGCAAAATCGAGACCATCCAACTACCTAGTAAAAGGAGCAGTTGGCAGACCGTTAGATTAAAGGCGCAAGTTGCTTCACGAAGTCACGCAGGTGCGCAGCACAATGATAGACAAATGCAAAACAGTGACCGTGAATGAAAAAGTGAACTGAAAAGATGAATGGCAAGAAAAGCAGACATTTCGCAACAACATATGGGTGGCTGCATTCGGTTTCGGATTTGCCTGTCACTGTGGCCAGCCACAGGACGCCTGCGCATACAGAGGGACCATGGATGGCTTGCGCTGCACCACTCACAGCTCCATCCACACACCCCATATCCAGTGTAAACCCGAAGGAATAAGACCGGGAGACACGTGGATGGGAGCCACGTTTCATCAACGAAGCCAGCCCACACTTCTTCACAGGCAAACACAAGCACGCTGTATTTGGGGAATCAAGCGCACACAAGGCGGTGACTGGACCGTAGTCCGCTCCACACTGAGTGCATGGAACCGCTCTTCGAGCCTAGCACGAACACAAGGACCGTGCACCCGGTCCCCTCAAGCAACAACCCACTGTCTCCTGGAGCCAGCATGGACGAGGTAGTGGGTAATAGACAGGTAGACACCTTGTCAACATGCACATCAAGCAACAGCCAATCACTTGTAACGAAAAGATGAAATAAAATAAATCCAATAATGAATACAGATACGGTGACATAACTCCGCTAAACTACTATATGAAGTAAGTCGGTTAGCAACGAATCCGCGATAAGGGAAAAATGTCCACAAGTCACTTAAAAATGCTACAAACGCGATAAAGTCACCGAAGATAAGCGCAATTAGTGTAAGCAACGTGGCCAGTTAATAGAAGATTATTCAGGTAGGCAACTATATATATATATATATATATATATATATATATATATATATATATATATATAATGTGTGTGTCCGTCGCAAAGAGACTGGACCTTAACTTGATGTGACGGCTTGCGTACCTTCTTGATCCATTGAGCTATACTGGGTGGTGCATCCGGGTCAGTTGACAGCTACTCCTACTAGATTGGTTAATGGTAAGAAGTAAGACAAATTCAGTCTTCTGGTCCTACAGGTTGGGGTTTGATATGGGATGGCGTCCATTTCTGCAAAACTAGATCATTGCCACCACCCCGCTGTCTTCCGGACAGGTTTTTGAACCAAAGGTCTTGGATGAGGACCCTAATCGTCCTCCTGTTTAGGTCTGGGCGCTCTGGCAGTATCCCAGCCCACATACAACCATGACTATTTCTTCAAATATAAACTTCATCCTGCATCGGCCGTCGCGCAGATTATCAAGGGTCGTCTTATCTGCTGCATACAGCAAGGCGGATAAGTGAAAACATGCTACTGCTGGCGCCTCCTTTCTTTTCCACCTGTTTCTCTTACTCCTATCCCGACCCGCATTACTGACCTTCCTTCTATAATTCCCAGATTACTTGACATCAACCGAAGTGCCACTGGAGTAGAACCAATTGCAGCCACCTTCTAGCGACACCCACCGGACACCTATCGGCAACAGTCCCTTATAAGGCCAAGCTGTCCCGTTTCCATGGAGACGTTCGACATTCGCACACTAAGGTAAACAGGTCAACAGGCTGCACTCGCGCGCACCTTGGGCACACTGGGTATTGATGTGTGTTGTGTGTCCGAAACTAGGATCTATGACCCTAATGGGGTTGTTGAAGTAACTGCACCCGGCTTATCCTCTCGTTATTGGTTGCACGCATTCGGAGATACCGATGTAGCACTCACGGGTCAAGGTGGTGTAGGTATCATTCTAAGCTCCAAGGCTGAGCCATCGTTGGTTGATTGGATTCCGGTGAACAGCCGTTTGTGTGCAGCTCGTTCGACGACATCATCTAAGGTTGATTCACGAACTAGTAAAATGCTGTTTGTGATTTCCGCTTATGCTCCCACCGACTGCAGTTCAGATGTTGTCAAGGACAGATTCTATTACGAACTGAACACACTACTACGCAGTGCTACTAGTTCAGATATTATAGTACTTGCAGGGGATATGAACGCACAAGTAGGACGTCTGAACCCTTCAGAGGCTCGGCTGGGTGTTAATTATGGGTTTAACTCCGAACGGACTGACAACGGCGAGCATTTGCTTTAACTGTGTGCGGAGCACCAGTTATTTCTTAGTAGCAGTTCATTTAGACAGAGTGGTCGGCGAAGTGCCACTTGGCGTGTTCCTGTAGCTGGCCAGTGATGGACCCAATGTGACCATAATTTACTGGTGCCGTGGTTCCATACTGCATTGCCGCTGTACTGGAATACCTGCGTCGACCCTGATCATGCCTTAGTACGCTGTTGTACCGCCATGAACTTTACCGGGAGACACACCAAGTGTCTCCTCCGATTGGCAACTGAGAAAGTACTAATGCGTAGACGGATTCGGTTATGATTGGATTTGGTCAATCGCCATTAGATTCCAAGCCGCATAGGTAAGCTACCAATCCGGAAAAGCACCAGACGCGCGTTTCGCCCTATTGGGGGTCGTCAGTGGTATGCATCCATCGGATCCATACTGGGGATCGAACCATGACCGCTAGAGGCTAACCCCAACTAGCCAGCAGCTTATGCCACTGAGCTATGGGGGAAGTCTATTCATTAGTAATCAAGAATGTAAGCTTGAGCTGCTGGCTAGTTGGAGTTAGCTTCTAGCGGTCATGGGTTCGATATCCAGTAGGAAACCGTTGGATGCGCACCACTGAAGAGCCTCAATAGGGCGAAACGCGCGGCTGGTGCTTTTCCGGATTGGTAGCTTACCTATGCGGTTTGGAATCTAATTACGATGAACCAAAACTGAGAAATTGGCTCAGCTATTGGTCAGGCAAGCCTATCAAGAAGCACTGCGTACCGAACTTTCGCTGTCTTTTCCTAGTGACACTAAGCTTCAGTGGAATAGGACCTCGGCCGTCATGTACGACGCAGGAGCATCTGCTTGTGGCACTATCAATCGTCATCGCACCAGTCACTGGATATCCGTGAGGTCGGTGAACCTGTTGGAATCCAGAAGAAACCTCCCGGCTGTCGTTGAGCGCAATGTGACCACTAGGGTTATTAGGCGCGAAATAAAGCGGAGCATACGTGCTGATAAGGAAGCCTGGTGGACGAGTTGGGCTTAAGAAACGGAGGAGACAGGAGCAGTAGGCAAGTACCGTAAGCTCTTCCAGCTGATCCGCATCATTAGTCGAGGAAACAAGGCATCAGTGAGACAACCAGAGACAGCGCGGGTGCACTGATACACAATAAGGAGCGCCGTATGCCTCGTTGAGCGGAACACTTTCAAGATCAGTTCAGCCGGCCCCCTGTTGCCGGAGCTCTTCCTACTCAGGTGATGCAGGACGAGCCATGGACGGTTAGTTTAGAGCCTCCGTCGGAGGCCGAGGTCCGAAACGCGATGACAATCCTCAATCGTTTTCGTGCCGCTGACCCGGATTTCCTCCCACCTGCACTATTTAAAGATGGAGGTGAGATCCTCTGCAAAGCACTGACCTCCCTATTCGAACGTATCTGGAAGGAAGAGTGTCTCTGCTGAATGGAACGAATCGATTATAGTGGCAATATACAAGAAGGGTAGTCGCACAGAATGTTCTAATCACAGGGATATTAGCCCAACGCCAGGTTTTACAAAATTACTGGCCTCAATTGTTGTTCGTAGCCTAAATGTGGAACTGGAACCTTGAATTGGGGAAGAGTACGCACGTTTCCGCCCAGGACGTGGCTGCATAGACCATATATTCACTTTGCGGCAGGTGCTAGAGCAGCGCCACGCATACTGCAAACCGACAATAGCTCTGTTCCTCGATTTCAAGAGTGCGTTCGATCAAATCTGTTCGACATACTTGCGCGGAAAGGTGTTCCTACGAAATATGTGAACAACCTAGGTGCCCTACAGTAGAACACTACAGACCGCGTCAGAATCTACGGCGACCGCTCGGATAGCTTTCCGACCACAAGTGGCGTTCGACAGGGTTGTCCGATTTCCCCATTTTTGTTCAATTTCGTCGTGGATTCTATCATGGAGTGTTCCCTTGCAGAATCTCACGATGTGGGCGTTGAAGTGCTGCCTGGTGAAAGAGTAATTGATCTTGTTTATGCGGACGATATCATCTTGCATTTCGACGATGTTGCGGCGACACAATCAACCCTAAATAAACTGTCTAGAGCGGTCCCATATTTGGTATGCACATCGCATCTTCCAAATGTAAAGTGTTGCTGCAGGACCAGCAGCCACTCGATGACCCCTTGATCCTTGCTAACGAGGAACTAGAGGTGGTTGATCACTTACCTTGTCAGCTGCATCAGCAGCGATGGGCGCATAGAAATTGACGTCAGCTCACGTATTGCAAAGGCCAGAGCTGCCTTCTTGAACCTGCGTCATCTTGGGCGACAGAAGGGAGTTTCTCTCCGTCTGAAAGGCCGTGTATTCAAGGCCACAGTGAGGGCCGTTCTGCTCTATGGTAGTGAAACTTGGCCCCTTCGGTCTGGAGATCTGAGGCGCCTTCAAGTCTTTGATCATCGTTGTCTGCGAAGCATTGCTGGGGTCGGATGGCACCAGCTTGACCGCAACGATGAGGTGCGTAGGCGAGTACTAGGTAGTGATAATCATGCTAGCTCCCTAGAACAACAGATAGCACTGAATAAGTTGCGTTGGCTCGGGCACGTGCTACGCATGCTTGGTCACCGCTTACCTAGGAGGGCCTTGTTTAGTCTGCCAGGTGTAGGGTGGCGCAAGGCTCGAGGTGGACAAAAGTTGACTTGGCAGCGGGAAATGAAGTCACTGACGAGCAAATTGGGTGCCGTTGGTCCGTCTCGCCTTCCGGGCTGGAGTCCAGGTGACTCCTTTTGTGCTTGGATCGATACTTTACAGGACATGGCTGGCAACCGACACCAGTGGCGCCTCTGCTGCCGTTTCCTAGTCGGACTGCCTGTTTAAAGTGTGTTTGGTGCTGCGGCATAATGGTTGATTATGACGCGGGGCAGTGAAAGACGCAAGGAAGCTGTCTCGTCAATGCCGGCTTATTTTTGCACGATAACCAGCTGTTTGTGACGGTATGTTGTTAACACAAGATGTAGGCGCCTTGACTCTGATTGTTTGCTTAGGACATTATTTTTTTATTCCATAGGTAACGAAGCATCAATTCAAATGGCTGATGTACTGCAGTTGCTGTTGTGCGTGTGTAGAGAAAGAGAGAGATAGACAGAACACCACCCAACCGGCAAGACAGTGAGGCAAATACAGAGAATCGCACCCGTCGAGAGCCCGTAACCGATTTTTAGTTCACATACCTTTGGTCACGTGGGCTGC
>OX104065.1:94144125-94226633 GCA_944474145.2 Dicrocoelium dendriticum | reverse complement strand
TGGCCGTCTGATCCCGATGGATCCTATCTGTTACATTGGCTAACGATAATAGAGCCAGACGAACCGACCACTGTGAAAGAGAATAGAAACCGCTCTGGCTGGCAATCTTTGTTCGCTAGGAACCGAATTTGCATCGTAATACTCGACAACCTAGAATGAGAGGACCCAACATGTCATGCTTCGATCAATCGGCAGTCGGCCTTCACGCAGGTGAAAAAGTCAGCAAAGGGGTTCCTGCGAAGTGGTTAATACCTCGCTGTGCTAGCAGTTAAAAAAACAGCCTGGCCGTATGTGATGACCGGTCGATGGGCACCGTATTGCTATCGCCACAAAAGCTGTTGTCGCCTCATGACTGGCTTCCAACAAACCCGTAAGCTTTTATTAAGCTGCTTTCGCTGCTAAAGGGAATCATACTGCCGGGGGCACATTGTAAGGTTACAGTGTTGTTCTCTTTACCGTTTCGATTGCGTGTGTGTTACAGCTGAAAATTCACCCGTCCTTGGTGCATAAAAACGAATACTTGACTTGACTTGCCGTGACAATGCTCTTAGATTTCAGTCTGTCTCGACGCACTGGTGGCACCATTAGACAGCACAATGATTTATTCATGAATGCAACTATTGCCCTCACAGTCAGACAATTGCTATTTGTACAAATTGATCAGGCCTTCGATGGTGTTTCTCGTGTACAATGGAGAATATACATTTATTCATTTCTGTACTTATATTTACATGAAATGTTTGTAAATATCAACGAATTAGTTGTTTGAAGTGCCCACCGTGGTTTTGGCCACAGAAGAGCATTCGCCGGATAGTGTTGGCGAGCAATTTCTGCAATGTCTTCAACAAGCTCTGCCTACATTCGTTCACAATGTTCTCTTTCATTTCATCCAGGCTTTTGGGTTTCGTTCTATTAACTCTCGACTTCAAGTATCTCCGTAAGAAAAAGTCCATTGGATTCAAATCCGGTGAACGCGCAGACCATTCTATCGGTCCTCCGCGACTGATCCAACGTCCACCGAATGTCTCGTTCAGGTAGGCACTAACCGATTGCGCCGAATGTGTAGGTGCGCCATTCTGCTGCCACCAAACGTTATTAAATAACCCTTCCGACTGTAGCTGCGGAATGACGATACTCTGCAACATTTTCATGTACGAGGATGCTAAGAAATGTCAGCCCTTGGTATTGTTAAACAACAACCTACTGGACACACTCCTGGAAAAGAAAAAGGGCACAATGATTTTTCGACCAGTCCACCCAGCCCAGGCCAGGAGCTTCGCGCTCTGTTGCACACGTGAAGCGTTACATTGCCGTGGGTTGGTTGCTGCCCAAACATGTTGCGTATCTTCGCCATGTAGAGGGCCTACAGCCTCATCGGCGAACAAAGTAGAATGCACGAATGCGCGAATTCCAGGCGCTTCTATGAATCGCATGCGTTCAACACTTGCACCTGTAGTGCACTGTACCGCCGGAATTTTTTCCTTTAATATCCGATCCACAGCATGCGATGTGGATTTGCAATGTTGCGCATATTGTCGAATGCTGAGATGGCTGTTACTGCATACCTCTTGCGTAACTGCGCAATTGATATTTCATCCGTGACGGTGAGAGACCGTCCGTTTGTTTGATGTTGCAAACATCTAATTCGTTGATATTTACCGATATTTCACACATTTCATCTAAATATAAGTAAGGAAATGAATAAATGTATATTCTCCAATGTACACGAGAAACACCATCGAAGGCCTGATCAATTTGTACAACTACCAATTGTCTGACTGTGAGGGCAATAGTTGCATTCATGACTAAATTGGCGTGCTGTCTAATGGTGCCATCAGTGCGTCGGGGCAGACTGAAATCTAAGAGCATCGTCAGGTCTAGTCAGCAATTTGTTTTTATGCACCCATGAAGGGTGACTTTTCAGTTGTAACACACACACGATCGAAACGGTAAAGCGAACGACACTGTAACCTTATAATGTGCTCCCGGCAGTATGATTCCCTTTAGCAGCGAAAGCAGCCTACTAAAAGCTTACGGGTTTGTTGGAAGTCAGTCATGAGGCAGTAACAGCTTTTGTGGCGCCAGCAATACGGTGCACATCGACCGGTCATCACATACGGCCAGGCTGTTTTTCTCAGTTGCTAGCACAGCGTCTCACTAGCCACTTCGCCGGAAACCCTTTCGCTGGCTTTTCACCTGCGTGAAGGCCGACTACCGATCGATCGAAGCATGACACGTTCAGTGCGACTATGTGGTGTCCGGCTCACGTGCAGTCCGCACGGCTGAACGGCGTGCGTTCCCTTGGTCCTGCCCTACGATCCACGCGTGACAGGTCGACTGCGACTGCGATGTTTGCTAACGTTCACTTCTCACAGCCGAACGGCTCGTGAGCCGTGCGATCGTAGGCACACATGTGGCGTCAGTGTCTTACTTCACCCCTGCCGGCAAAGCAATTTGCGCCATTGGACAGTTAGCAATTCAGCATACCGGTTGTACGTCAGAACCTGAGTGCAGTCGCTCCTAGCTCCGGTTCACATTTCCAAAACACCCAGTACACAAAGGCAAAGAAGTGTCCGAAAGAAGCTTTGACACAGTTTTTCACACGACGCAACTCTTTGTCTGAAGTTGATTTCTGCCTGTTTTTTGCAGATCGCATTGTCATTCCAGAAATACTCAGATCACTCGTGTTACGGCAAGTTCACAAGGGTCATCCAGGAATCAGTCGCATGAAGGCGCTTGTGTGCAGCTACGTCTTTTGGCACATGATGGATAGCCAAATTGAAGACATTGGCCGATCCTGCTCTAGATGCATCAGTGCCTCCAAGTTACCGGTACGTGCGACATAACAATCTGGGCCAAACCCAGAATCGTCCTGGTCGCAGATACACGTGGATTTCGCAGGATCAGTCGAAGGAGTGTATTTCCTCGTTATTGTTGACTCCTACAATAAGTGGCCGGAGGTAATCGCTATGTAAAAGATGTCAGCAAACAGCACAATCTTTGCGATGAGACATATTTCCAGTCAGCACAAACTACCAGTAAAAATCGTGTCGGATAACGTGTCACAGTTTACGTCCCGCCAATTTGCTGAATTTTGCGCACATAATGGGATCGAGCATGTGAGGACCGCCCGGTATCATCCGCAGTCAAATGGTCAAGCGGAAAGATTTGTCGATACTCTGAAACAAGCATTGTGGAAGTCAAAAGAGGAGGGAACGCTGAACGAAAGATTGGAACGGTTCCTGTTGAACTATCGAGTTACTCCGAATCCTAATTCACCAGATGGGAAATCACCAGCTGAAGCCCTTATGGGTCGAAGATTGAGAACCATGCTAGATTTGCTGACCCGCAAGCGTCCGCCTCTACAAGTAAGAAATTCAGTGATGGAGCGCCAATACAACAGGCGGTATGGGGCACGAAAAAGGATTTTCAAAGTGGGCGATTTTGTGTTTGCGGCTGCTAATCAAGGACGGCGGATCGCTTGGATATCAGGACGAGTCGTGCGACGCCGAGGCAAGATGATGTATGATGTTCAAGTTGGCACACAGGTATGGAGACGCCACGCCAATCAGTTGAGGTCACGGTATACACATGGTGCAGTCGTTCCGAAAGCCAACGGATTTGACGTCAATGAATTGCTGGACAATGGCAAGCCTAGTACCTCTGCAGGTGGCGACGTTCGTCCCATGGAATGCTTGGAAAATGGAGCCCGGTACAGGCCAAAGCGAACAAGAAGATTTGTGCAGCCTCTCCATGTGGATCCGCGTCGGAAGAGCTGTGACCTCCAGGTAATTCATCTTCAAGAGGGGGGAGCTGTTCGAAGAGCAAGAAAAATACAGGTATGCATTTGTAGCCGTTCATGGCTGCAAACTTTCGTTCTGCTATGGAGGTTCACTGATGTTTGTTTTAACGCATCGTTTCGCTACCACTATTGGGTATTGGAGTCGTTGTTTTTGCCTTCAGATCGCAGCCATACTCTGACGCTATCACTCTCACTTTACGTCCTTTGCGTGCATTTGATTGGTTCCTCATTTGCTCCGTTCTTATTGGCTTTAATTGTCCGCATGCTTACCGTACTCTGGTTGGCTTTCATGCTTGTGCGTTATGCTATATAACGAACTGGTTTCCCTATGTAAAAGAACCCTTGAATCTCTGTCCCTGGTCGTTCGTGTTCTCACTACCGTTAGTGGGTGGAAGCAGTCGCGGGGCTCCGACACAACAGAGGCAAAACCGTACGATTCCAGTTAGACCAGGGGCTAGTGTCAACAATCTACCAAGGAAGCACTGTCCCGGAGTGTGCATTCGATCTGATCAAGATTACCTGTGTATGTGGAATGGTTCCAGACTTCATCCGAAGGGCTAAGCTACAATCGAAGTCATTAACCCAAGAGATGGAACCTCACATCGACTGCAGTTTGTGATCGTGGAGGATGAGCCCAAGCCGATCCTCGGCATTAATTCGATCCAGTCGCTCTGTTTGGTTGTTTTTAAGCGTGATCTTTTGGTGCATGCGTGTCAGGGACAAACCGATATTAGTGACCAGTATCCGGTTGTTTAGCCCAGGTTTGGGAAAGTCTGAGGGAACCGCTCACTTTTCCTTAGATACTTTGATACGACCGACAGCGCTACCGGCTAGGAGAGTTCTATTTGCACTGCGTGACAGGTTCTCAGCTGCAGTGATCAAATTAGTGAGAGGGTGTGATTGCTAAAGTAGACGAGCCAACCGACTGGGTTACTCAGATCGCAATCATTACGAATAAGAGGGGCGAACTGCGTGTATGTACTGACCCTAACTGTTGAATGAGGCCTTGCGTAGAGAGCATCATGCGCTACCTACACTAGAAGACATTTTGCCGCGTTTGGCCAAAGTTTAGTGTTTCACGAAGGTAGACCTCTCTTCGACATTTTGGCACGTGATTCTAAATGAGGAATCGTTTCCTTTCTACCTTTGCGACACCGTTCGGATGTTATGGTTGGCTGCGTTTACCGTTTGGTTCGATGGTGTCAAGTGAAATGTTTACAAAGCGATTGGTGCAAACAGTAGACGATTTAGATGGTATAACATGCGTGGCAGACGAAGTTTTGATCTATGACTCGACAGAAGAAGAGCATGACGCTAATCTCCACCGATTCTTTTAGGGTTGTGTGCAAAAAGACATCAAGCTTAAACGTGAACAGAGTGAACTTCGGAAAGACAAAGAGATTTTCCATGGGCATTTGCTAACAACCCAAGAAGTCAGGGTCAATCCAGGAAAAAGTAAGGGAATTCGAGAGATAACGCCCTCTAACGACGTGGGGAATCCATCGCTTGAATGATATGGTGAATTACTTGAGCAGTTTTATGCCAAGACTCGCTGATATCATGACGCCGATCAGGAAGTTAACTCACAAAGGAGTAATGTAGGGTTGGGAAAAAAACAGGAAAACGCATTCGAAACTATTAAGCACCTCATCAGCATGACGGCTGTACTCGGGTATTACGATCGAGCGCAGCCTTTGAAGGTACAGTGTGACAGTAGCGAAAACGGAATAGTTGACGTTCTTTTACTGAATGCAAAACCTCTGGCTTTCCGCAGTCGAGCACTCACCGTCGCCCAGCAGCGCTATGCGCAGATTGAGAAGAAGGTGCTTGCGGTAGTCTATGCCATGGAGCGTTTCAACGATTATACTTCCGGAAGAAAGACAACTGTGTATACCGACTACAAACCGCTTGTGTCAATAGCCAGGAAACCGCTGCACGTCGCTTCTCGTCGCCTTCAGCGTATCTTTATCCGGCTCCAAAAGTATGACATGGATGTTGTGTACACGTCTGGTGCACAGATGTTCATTACGGATACGCTGTCAAGAGCTCACCTGCCGTTACCCGAGCATAATCCGGAGGAGGTCGAAACACTAAACTTAATACAGCATCGCCTAAAGGAAATAAGGCGCCTCACAGAGGAAGACGAAACGTTCTCGGCTTTGCGAGACGTTATTTTAAATAGGTGGCCAGATACAAAGAAGCATCTCCCTAAGGAACTAACACACAACTTCAATTTTTGGGATGATCTTGGTCCATGATGGTTTGCAGTTCAAGGAAAGCCGTATTCTGATTCCGTCCTCACTCCGAGAAGAAATGGTGAAATACGTTCATCGCGCTCACCTGGGTGCCAACTATACCATTAACCGAGCAAGAGACTTGAGCATTTGGCCAGGAATGACGGGTCAAATAAGAGATCATGTATCGAGTTGTGAGGCGTGCCGTTCACACGAACTGCAGCAGATGAGGGAACAGATGATGCAGCAGGATTTCTCTGACCGACCGTGGCAGAAGGTGGCTGCGGATTTATTCTGTGACAACGGGAGAGATTACTTACTCATTGTTGATTACTATAGCGATTATTTTGAAATCGATCTACTCACCACTACGACCACAGAGGTAGTAATCAAAAGCTCAGATGTCAACACGCGCGGCAGGGTATACCGGTGGAGCTGGTCTCCGACAATGGGCCCCAGTTTACTAGCGCTACGTTCCAGGCTTTCGAAACCAAGTGGAAATTCGTGCACCAGCAAACCAGCTCATATCAGTCAAACGAATGGAAAGGCGGAGTCGGCAGTGAAGCAGGCCAAGCGACTGTTATCAAAGGCTAGAGCAACTGGCAAGGACCCGTACCTCGCGCTACTGGAGAATCGCAACACTCCTTCAATGAATATCAGTTTGAGTCCAGCGCAACGCCTATACAGCCGAAGGACTAGGATTCTGATACCGGCACGTGCAATACTTTAGCGGGTAGGCGTTTTGCACTGATGGAGGAGTATATGAGCAACACGGCGCTCAGCCAAGTGAATAAGCAAACCAGAACGATCCGTGTCATATGGTTATCCGTGCCTGTCTGAACAATGGAGCAAGAACATACACTGGTGTCATCGTTTTATCTGCAACTGCAGTCACGTAACGTACCTGTGGATCATGGGGTGTTCATTCTGCGGCTCTATGGTGAGTTCGGATCCATCGCGGCAGAAACTGCGCGGAACTACAACTCTATCCACTGCGCAATGAGACCTGTTAACAACCGGTACGTGCTTCGACTGGTGAAGAAATTTGATAGAACTGGGGGTGTGTACAACGTCAAACCAACCAGGCGGCTCCGCACCGCCACGGATGACATTTCAGCTTGTGCCGTCATAGGTGAGGTAGACAGAAAAAGTGATCTCAGCATTCGGCGAATCGCTGAACATTGGGCCACCACACCATATGCTGTGTACCGGATAATAAAGGAAAGGAAATTCCGAAAGTATAGTGAATAACAGGTTCAAGATTTGAACTCATGCGATTTGGAGAAGCGTCTGGAATTTGAATACCGTGGACGTATATTCCATTTTGTTTACTGATGAGGCAGTTTTCCGTCTGGATGGCGTAGATAATCAGCATTTTTGGACAATAAATAACCCACGACGATGCAGTGCTTCCTGTGTGCAACATGGCGCACAGCTTATGGCATGGGATGGATTAACTGGTCAACCAATCGTAGGACTATATTTCTTTTCTAAGAAAGTGACCGGTAAGTTGTTTAACAGAAATAATGCATTACATTCCTTAACATCTTCGTACAAGGAAGTGTTGCAGAACTGTGTCATTCCACAGCTGGTGGCCGAAGGGTTATTGAGCACCGTTTGGTGATAGCAGGATGGTGCACCTGCACATTATGCACAAACGGTACGTGACCACCTAAACGGGACTTTAGGTCATTGTTGGATCGGTCGGGGAGGACCGATTGAGATTTAAACCCCTGGTACTTGAAACGAAGAGTTTTTTAAAACCAAACCCAATAGCTTTGAAGAACTGAAACAGAGCATATTGAATGAATGTGGCGGGATCGCAGTGAAGAGATTGCAAAAAGTGCTAGTCAATAGCACCCGGTGAATACTGCTCTGCAAGCGAAACTATGGGAGCTTTGAACGTCTACTTCGTTTATACTTATGCCAATTAAACAGATTTCATGGAAATAAACGTATCCTCCATAACGAATGAATTCACGAATAAATTGGTGCGATGATGAATGGTGCCAATAGTGCGTGGGGGCAGAATGAACATTGCCAGAAGCAAACAAAACGGTAAAGTGAGACAAAAATGGAGAAAGTGCTCCAGGTAGTATGATTCCACTTAGCAACGAAAGCAGGCTACTAAAATCTTCCGGTTTGTCGAAAGCGAGTTATGAGGCTATAACAGCTTTGGATTTCGTGATTGTCTTGAACTCCCGCACCAATCTTGCATCGAACACTTACTCCGGTAAGCTGTTCCAAACATTTCCCATACAAGATGATTCACTTAAGGTCCGGTACAACCCGCGTTTGTACCTGTGTGTCTGAGAGCGCTGCATCACTGGGATCTCATCAGAAGTGAAGAGCCGCGGTGTAGCTCTTTCTCATCACAGCACCTCACGATCGGTTTCGTAGTTGTTTAAACTCTTCAGACAGGGATAGCCTGCGGAGTGAGTGACGATGGTTATCTGTTGGCCGTATGATGCTGCAAACCTAACTGCGCCACAAGTTTCCCATCATCATGGCCTATCTGTTACTACAAACAACCATGCTTAAAATGCGTCTATAAATACAACAGAATCGAAGCGATCGATAGTACACTGTGCGCATTAACTGGGCACAATGCGTATAGTGTGTTGTACTTCCAAGATGTCGTGCATACTCGCCCTCCATGTCGACATTCCATTTGGATGGCTGATCAGGTATCAGGTGATATCGGCGTCTCTCTAATCAGGATGAAACCTAAAGCTGTCCATTTCAACGTTGTGTCGAAGCACGGGGTCATAATAACATTTGTTTTATTAACTACAGATTTGGCTCCAGATACTATGATTTCACTCAGCAACAAGAGCAGCCTAATAAAAGCCTCCGGTTTGTTGGAAGCGTGTGGTGCGGCTATACCAGCCTTGGCCACGATTGTGTTTCGTTATCAACAAGCGCCCATGGAGTATGAATTGCTCAGTGCTCTCCTGTTCTTATCCACTGCTAAAACAGCGCGCCAATAACTATTCGGCATGGATCACCCTGGCTTGTTCATTAACCTGACTGAGCGCAATGTACCTATCGGACTGCTCTGTCTGCCCACCATCGTAACAAGACTCGTAGACGTGATGAAGCCGTGTTGCCCACACATTTCTCCATTATATCCCTGTGAATGGGTGAACGAACTATCGAAAATTGGATACTTGGCAACTTAACGTGCTCCCGTGTCACGCGAACGCGTGTGGCGGTTAAACGAGTTACTTATGAAAATCCAACCAGATTCTCAAAACACACTGTAGATGTCACACCTCCCACTTTGGAAGAGATTCGAGATGAGCTTCCCGTGTTGAAGCGAAACAAGGCTCCTGAACCCGACTATCTTTCTCCATCTGTTGAAAGATAGAGGTGGCCCCGTAATGTCTGGACTTGCTTCGCAAACACGATTTGGAAAACTGAAGAGGTGCCTTGAGACTGACTACTATTAACTGGCTTGCCCATCTTAAAGAATAGTAAGCGCACTTTGTGCGGAAATCACCGAGGCAGTTGCCTTGTTTCCACTGCCTCCAAAATTCTTTCGGATATCATTCTTCGAGGACTTACTGGTCCCCGTGAGAAGCGAATCACTGAAAGCTAGGCTGGTTTCTGCCCTGGACGTGGTTGTATCCATCACATTTTTACTTTTCGCCAAGTTTTAAAGCAGGGACATATACAGACGGACGACTATGGTGGTTTTTCTTGACTTGAAAGTTGCCTTCGACTCTGTTGACCGCTTGTGGCACTGCCTATCCATGAATGGTGTGCCGGCTAAATTTCTTTCCATCATACAGCCTTTCTGGCGTGACTCCTGAGGCCGCGTAAGCGTCTACGGGAAACGGTCTCACGGCAAGTGGGGTTCGCCAGGGCTACCTTATCTTCTTTCCTCTTTAACTCGACGATCGAAATGATCATGAAAGAATCGGTTCACTCAGACTCTACCGGAATGGAAGTTCTGTGAGGTGATGAACTGACAAACCTGGAGTACCCGAACGACATAGCTGTCCTTAGATCTGATGCAGTGGCTATGCAAACACTACTGGATAGACTGACGCGTAGCGCTGTAAGTTTCGGCATGTACGTTGCACTTCCAAAGTGTAAAGTACTGTTGCAGGACTGGACCGGCACACTTTTG
Organism: Dicrocoelium dendriticum; assembly: GCA_944474145.2. Classification (NCBI taxonomy): domain Eukaryota; kingdom Metazoa; phylum Platyhelminthes; class Trematoda; order Plagiorchiida; family Dicrocoeliidae; genus Dicrocoelium; species Dicrocoelium dendriticum. The sequence goes on along the minus strand of OX104065.1, from coordinate 94,216,462 downwards.
GTACTAGCTATCACCGAACAGCCACTGGAAGTGGGGGACGGATTCACTTACCGTGGTAGCTGTGTCCTCTCTCTCCACTGAGGAAATAACTTCGCGTCTCAGCAAGGCCCGTGTGGCTTTTCAGAGGCGCAACCATCTATGGAGACGGCGGGACATCAGCCTATTGGTGAAAGGTAGAGATAATGCCGGTGTTACTGTAGGGATCAGAATCCTGGCCAGTTCGCCATGAGGACAATAAACGCTCGGCCGGGTTTAACCACAGGTGCTTGTGAAGTATTGCTCACGTTTGGTGGGAACACCGGGCAATCAATGCGGAGGTCCGCCAGTTGGATTTTGGCAAGAAGCATTCTGGTGCCTCACTCGAGTGTTTGCTGAGTCTTAATCGCTTACGTTGGCTAAGCCATGTCCTCCTGTATGCCAATTGACCGGCTGCCTCGGTGTGCATTATATGCCGTGACTGCACTAAGTTGGACGAAACCGCGAGGCGGACAGTCCATGAAGTGGCACAGAGCATGAAGAAACTGGCTGACTTGATCAGACTGGTACGTGCTGTCTTGGTGGATGGATGCCTCGGGAAGGTCCACACCAATGGTCGGAGACCGTAACAGACATGGTACAGTCACGCAGTCGGTGGCGTTCTGCATTCGGTTTCTTGCATCTGATTGTTAATTTTCATTCCATTCTGATTAGTTTAACGTACGTCCTTCCCGCTTCCATTCTCTTTCCATTCAACCCCACTATCTTGCTATTGTTACTCGTTGTTGTTCTTGCGATGTGAGTCATGGCGACTGGATCCACTGCATTTCGGTGCTCAGATCATAGTTGTCCAACTGAATTGAACTGTAGGCTATCTGAACAGTGATCCGGACATGATGCGTCACGTAAGTGGAAGCCCACAGAGCGCATGACTCAACAGGCATGGGCGCGGGATCAAAGGCGTTCGGATTCGGGGTCGTCAGATCACAGTGGTGAAAGATGGCAATATGGATTCTGCATAAACATAAAATTAGCTACAATAAACGGTTACAAAGAAAAGAATAGATAAACGATGGTCGGTCAGAAGGAAAACATGCTAGAAACACGGAACACTTGACGGGAAACAGTGAAGTACCTGGGCCTTTGATTTGTTACGTCGCAGGTTAAGCCCGACGTTCCATATTTGCCGGCGGCTACTGTTGCGTGCAACGCCCGACTGATTTGAGGCATGGGTGTCGGGCTGAGGAGCATTGGAAATGCATGCGCCAGCCGCGGTATCCAAGGCTACCAGCAAGGTTCCAGTGAACTGCGCGATTACGTCAGCAGGAACACCGAAAGAGTGGGCGAAAACCGACACCGGGATGTTCGGATATATTCCATTGCGCTAGATGTGAACAGAGATAGGAAGGGACGAGAGATAAAAGCGATCAAGTTTGATAGTCGCAGGGGACAATAGGTGGGAACACATCTGAACTCAGACTACCATCATCGGTGCTGAGGTAAATGTGAGTCACACCTCAGACGACGCGTCATCAGTCGAAAACGAAAACAAGAGAAGGGGGAAAACATCGCTGGAGAAAAGGAAAACCGGGTTACAAAGGTTGGTCCAATGCTGCGCATCAGCAGTTGAAGACAGTGCTGAGGAACGAATTACATGGATTGGGCTCATTTTCGTATCAGTCGAGTGGTGAAGCTGTCTCTGCGATAGATTAGCTCGTACACCAGACACAAATCGGTGCAAAAGAACGGATAATATCATGCAATTAGTAACGCCTTCAAATGGATACGGTATGTGAAAGGCGAAAGGGTTTTGACAGACTACAGAGAAATAGCAAAATAGCGGAGATGAGGACAGTGTTGCAGTTCCGGAGTGACCGAAGCGATGGGTTGTAACGGGGATGATCACTAACCCTGTCAACGGCACATGCAAAACGGGATCGGGAACCGAGACACCGCTGTCACACAAGCAACAGAGTTCTGCGAGGTGTCAAATAAGAGATGAGAAAAATGAGAGACAGGATACGGCGAGCAACTAACCAAGTACACAGGGCAGGTTAAGTTGAAGAGATAAGGTCCTCTATGATAGATACTTCGCCTAATGTCCCACGCGCGACAAACGCACAGGTAGTTAAGTAGAAAACTGTAAACAGATAGATGGTAATAGGTAAACCAATTCTACTGAGGACACAGACGAGGTATAAAATAAGAGGCATCAGTAGCCCACAAGGTAGCTGGGGGGGGGCGAAAGCTAATAGTCCAGACGGTCGTTTCGCACCGAAGCTGCTACGAGAATGGTATGCATCCAAGAACATTGAAGTAACCAAAACATGACAACATCGACCAGAAAATGTTTTGGACGACTCATCGTCAGACCTTTCCAATCGTATATGGCGGTAAAATTAAGTCAAACTGATCGGATCAGTTCAAAGTACATAGATCACGTGAGAGTCAGGGAGCGATCTACGCCTTACAACGTTAACAGCTGCATTACGGTTGTTGAGCAAATGGCGGCTGACCTCAACACTACAGCTTGCTGTGACCAAGAAAGATGCAAAACCTGGATTGACTACTTATGGGAATACAAGGGCGATTAAAACAATCGCAGGAAAATTGCTTCAGCTATCGCAAGTGTATAGGTGCCGACCCTTCGATCGGTGTGGAGAAACCTGCAAAGAGTTTGGAAGACCCGGTCTAGATCAACTTAACGCTAGGCATTTACGATATGGGCGATAAGGAAGCCGCTACCGTCAGCCTGATACAACCGGCGTAGGAAGTGTTCGTTCGCCCAGTTTAGACAAGTGCTACGCCGTTCGACTGACATACGTTGCCCCAAAAACGGCATGTCTTTGCTTCCGATACAAAGGATCAGTTCCCTCGAAAATGTGCACACTAGCGCATCTGTTGGGAGATCGATCTGAATGCAGTTTGAAAGGATTTCTAGTTAAACGTAGCTCTGGCTCCTTTGAAGGGTGATCTGATAAATAGCTCTTTCTTCGCACTTGTTACAACCCGTACTAAACTGAATTTACCATAAGAATCTCTTGCGACAAATCCACCATGATAATCATATTCACACAGCGTATTCTTTATTGACGCCAGTTCTTCATCTAGTGTGTCTTCCGAGCATATGCGACGTGCTCTTGAGATGAGACAGTATATCAAATCTCGATTGCATCCTAGGACGACAAAACTGTAGAAGTTTGTACCGAAAAGTGGTGATTCAAGTAAAGCCGACAACTACCGGCAAAGCTGCCTGACCGCTGTTTTGGCTAAGAAAGTTGAGATGGTGCATAAAGGTCTTTTGCAGCTCTTTGAACCGAAAAGATTCTTGACGCCCACACAGCATGGTCTGGTGAAAGGTCGCTCATGCATCATTAACCTGTTCATGACGACGCACAATTGGTTGACAGCGCTGAACAAGGGGAAGTCGGTTGACATCATTTACATGGAATCCAGTAACGCATTTGACACGATGAATCATGAGGTCCTCCAGCACAGACTGAGGGAGTGTGGTGTTAGCGGCTCGCTGCACCAAAAGAACTGGAACTTCCTTGTTGGTCGAAAGTGGAGGGTCCAGGTCGACAATCATCTGACCGACTGGTATCCGTCGAGCAGTGGCGTGCCCCAGGGTACGATACTCGGGCCCATTTTGTTCCTGATCCATAAAAACGATATGCCTTGGTTTCCCCATTCGCCTTATGCGTTGTTTGAAGTTCCGTTGAAGGTGTGAAGAGTAATCAGCGCCCCCGATGACTGTGACCTACTTCAGTGCGACTTTGGCAGCCTCTTCATGTGGTCTGCAGAGGTTAAACTCCCGATTAACCCGGTCAAGTCGTTATTCACGAATATGGATAAGGGTCGAACCTATACTGTGGCCGTCCAACTATTGCATCCAAAGCTTTAGGGTAAAGACCTCGGTGTACTCTCAAGCTGCGACCTGAAGTTAATAGACAACACGAAAAGCCTTAACTAAAACAGACTTCATTTGCTATGAACGCTTAAACGCAGCTTAAGCAAATTGGTCCGAAGAGATTGCCCCGCGCCTGTTTGTCTCAATAATACGACCAATGCTAGAGTGCGGCTCACCCGCAAACTGTCCTATCATTCGGTGCGGGGTACAAAGGATTGCGCGGGAACAGCATGTGGCTACCAGGCTGATTCCCAATTTATAACATGCGCCGTAGGAAGACCGGTGTAAGAAATTAGGGCTTTACATCCTAGCTTATCGTAGATTGCGGGTTGACCTCATCATGACGAACAGGTGATAACCCCATGTTGAAGCCGCTGCTGTACTTGCGCACACCAAGCAGCACACGAAGACACCGGTACAAGATTATAGTGCCGAAATCGAAGCGGGTCGCCCACCAATTCTGTTTCGAATGCAGTAGTGAATATATGAAATAACCTGCTGTCACAAGTAGTCAGAGCAAAGCCGGTGTCGGAATTCAAGAAATTCCTGGACAGTTTGCTGACATGAAATATCAGGAAAGCTCTCTAACATAACAGGTCAGCTATACAGATTCATCTACTCATGTTACTTCTTTCTAGTATCCCGTATACTGGTCAACCCACGATTTCTTCATGCAGACTTATCGCTTGATGGAGCTGTCCATCCTCCCAGTGAAGAAGATAACAAGATATAGCGATGGAGTTACTGTTTCATCTTCCCAAGGTGTTTCGTGGACTCAGTTGAAGCGGTCAGAAACATCATCCAATTTAATGCGTAGTGTAATGCGATACTTAACGTGACAAAGTGTTGGTCGCTTGTTCTATACAATTTGAACTGACCCGGTCAATGCTACTCAATGCTACTGTGATATATGATTGTAAAGGTTCGACCGATCATCGAAAACAGCTTTTCGCTGATGGCATCTAGTTAGCAAGTGTGAAAAATAAAGGAGCGAAAACACTGATCGCATTAAGCAACACCATGTATTCACTTAAAACTGATGAACGAGTAACCCCACTATCAACGGTCTCAAAGCCCACAAGTTTCTTCGCTGCCAGCTCGATCGCAGAGAAGGTAAGCGAAAACGGTACTGTACTCAAGTGTTTAGAAGCAAGTAGCGTAATTGCACTCATATCGGCCTAGTGAGCAGTGACTCGCGTCCGCATTCCATAGGCAAAGCCATTCTATACCATTTCTCAATTGACGCAATAGCTTTCATCCTTAGCGCAGAAACTATAGTGCAATAATCACGAAGACGCCTTCAGTGAGTCAGCTGTCCGCTCGCCTCAAACGGACATCTCGTTTGTTCACACAAGCTCTGTTTGTGAAACCGTTCTGACTTCGTTCACAACGCACTCGATCAACCCACGGGTCGCGATGCAGTGATTCGGACATGTTCACTGCTACGTCTGTATTCGTCTGGAACCGTGCTGACTTCGCCTAACCTTCACATCCCAGGCTTTGACGTTAGGATCAATAGCATTTCCCGCAGTTGCTTAAAAAGTCCAAAATGTTGCAAAGAAAGCGCAAAAGCTTACAAAACTGTGCGATTCACCAGCCGCTCTGAGCAAATCCTCTGACCTCTAGCATGCTCTCATTGGCCAGGGGCAAGGGTGGGTTGTGTCAGTCAATTGAAGTGAGCCCACTGCCCGTTGACTAGGTGAGACTTGTGAACCAACCTCAAGTCCATGGACAAGGGCGGCGCCAAAAGATACTATGCGACACCCCTCACGTTTGAAACGCTGGATCGCAATTGGTCTGAGAGCAATGAGTGGACGGAATATAAGCGTACGACTGAATGAATGCCTTTCATTCCAGCGTCGTCAACATGCCTTCTCGTGTACGACAGAGTATCTCGTCACACATTCGGGAACAAGATGTAGATGCCTTCGTCAACGGTGACGACTGGCAGCTCGTGGCGACCGTGAACAATGTGAAATATCAAACTGCTTATTCCTGAATTCGTCGCTCTCTTGATCGGAAGCCGGATACTACGCAGGCGCGCGGTCGTAAGCGCATTCTGTCGGATGAAGAAATTGATGACATCCTGTAGTGGATCGCGAAGGACGCAACTTTAACACTACACGAAATGCGAGTCCGAGTACGTGCCGATATGGATAAGAACACTTCAAAGTCTACAATCGCACGACACCTGGATGGACGTTTGATGACTATGAAGAACACCTATCAGATTCCAAAAGGAATGAACAATGATCGAAATAAAACGATGCGAAAGGAGTTTGTTCAAAAGTTTCTCGAACTTGAAAGCAGTGCGAAGTTCTTCATATGGATCAACGAAACAAACTTCAACGTATACTGCAAACGTACTCGTGGTCGGGCGCCCAGAGGAGTGAGAGTCTGTGTCAAAGTAGCCAACAGTCGAGGCCTAAATTTGCATATCATCGGCGCACTCACAATAGATGGAAAGGTTTCGATGACTACCCGGAGAGGCTCATTCACTGGCCCCCTATCTCTCCAATGGCTGCAAGGCATTCTAGGCAAGTTGAAGCGGGAAGTGCAGCTCCTACAGGTGGCCGTAGTGTGTGACAATGCAGCATGTCACACACGTTTGGAAGCACTTGTGTCAGTCGAAGAATACGAAGGGGTTACCATTCTGAGACTGAGCCCATAATCCCCATTCCTCAATCCCATCGAAAATGTTTGGCAGGTGGTGAAGGCCCTAGTGAATGCAGTATGATCTCCAGAATCTCATGACGCAAATGGAATGAAGGTTGCAGTTTCTGGAACGCATTACCAGAACAGCAACCAGTGAGATCAATGTTGCGGGATGTGGCAATGCGATTCGACACATCCATGTACATTTTCCTGATTGTTGGAAAAAAATGACGTGCTTTGATTACACCTACATACGGATGCATGGCGTGCAATTATGATTTCTTCCGTGTCTCTGTTGGCGTTTGGTGAGTCGGTGGTTAAGGATTTTGATAAGGACGCAGCAGGCTTGACCCTCATGGGTCGAGGTGGTGGTCGTTGATCAAGTGCCTAGCACGTAAAACCAGCGCGGGCGAATGGACGCGGCAAATCCGTGCGGTATGATGATACATGCTAACTGTCCGAGGCACATAGGGAATGCACAACTTACGTTTGCCACAATCTCAAGGGAAATATTTCCGGCAAGATCACCGATAGATTAGCAGCAGTTGTGTAGCCACTGCTTATGCCACGCGGGTCAGTAGTTAGCTGCGTAAGCCATCACATCTGCGAACAGCGGTTCAATTGGGCGTTTCAAAGATCAACAACAATAACCGAAAATTTTAGAGTTCAGTTGTAAGTGTTGGCATTTGTTACTTCTTACAATGCTGGTCCACAAAATTTGCAAACACATGCAGACGGTCTGACACTGGTAGTTGGATGGTATAGGGGCTTTAAAAATTCGCTGGTCTGAATCCGATATCCTATCATTTCCACGTTTAACAACGTAGAATTATTTCGATAGCTTATTGAAGCCGCTGGGGAAGCGGACAGCTGTGAAACTGATGTACACAAATTTTCGATAATGTAGGTGATCGCACCTGCTCCGCGGTGCTGAGGCTTTTCTAGGCGGTCGGATTTAGTTCATCGTCCCCCATTGAGTCTCACGAGTTCATTTCCATGTCGAAACATAACCAAATTTATTGTCGCACCAGTATGCTTGTGTTCTAGAAGTCTTTTTGTTGTAAAATGCTCTCGTGATTATCAGATTTCCTGTGTGGAACTCCGTCAAACCCTTGTTGTATGTTAAGGAAGATGACAATGTGCAAAAGAACATAGTCAATCGCCAGTTATAGGGTTAACGAAGTCAACTTGGTTGGTGACAATTGTAGAATCAATTTTACAAACGCCATAAGATTTGAATTAACAGACTATTCCACACCCATATCGCGCCGAAAGAGATGTGTGCCTTACACTGTTTGGCGCTATTTCGCACTTGTAGGACTGGCAATGACATTTAGCACAAATGTATTATGATTCCAACGCTGATCGATTATCCAGACACCCGATCATCCTGGGCTCAGTGTAACACATAGTCATGTGGACCACGCCGGCTGATGAGTTAATTTGTATCAGACAAAGGGGCAGGCACAGCCCTCGGTGTGCAATGTGAGAACATCCATATATCTACGCCAACTGCACCCCATTTGTTTACGAATGCTAGTGGGTCAAACGATGGATCATCCGAACGATCAAAACAGTATCCAAGTCGTGCTGGATAGCTGTTCCGGCATTTCGATCACGTAAATTATATTGGGTTTGCTGTAGGAAAGGTCGACTGGAAACTTAACGTACAACTTCCGAAACGGTTGATGTAGGTTCAAAACTTGACAGACCCAATTCCAATCGGTTAACGTAGTAACGCGCCAGTACAGTATAATACAGCGGACAAACACCGCACAGACTGTTTTGATTAGACATGCGATTCATTCGGTCCGTTTCAATGACCACATTCTTTTCAGCAATGGACGCTTTTGCGAAATGGCATCTGCGCATCTATCAGTACCTCACTCGTGCAAAAGGCTGACATGACCTGCTCAGTCATATCCTATTACCAATTATTCAACCATTCACCCTGATATCCCATACTGTGATATATGTGATAGCTACTCCACCTGGCAAATTCAATTGGTCCTACAATGCACTTTGCAAACAGTTTGCTAAACACGCACCTGTATCTCGCTGATTGCAGGTGTGTTTCGAACACACAATCTGAACTCACACCAGTGTTCCGAAGAGGTGCGGTCATCCAGACAGTCGGCGACGCCCGTGTGCGCTTCACTCACATCATTGTCCAAACTGGGTTTCCGGATAGACAACTGGAACATACGTCGTCCTGCGTGTACCACGGAGGGAGTATGCACTTACGGAGAAATGCGTGCTAACATACCATAGACCTGGCCAACATATGAGGTCAAGCAGGATAACATTTTGTCGCCGCCAATGGCATGCTGGCACGTGTCCTCACAGAGGGCAGAGTAGGTGCGTGGAGGCTAGACGCTCGGGTCGGAGTACCATACGATGAATGGTCGTTTGGGACAATGAGGTCAGCGTGGCGGTTCACTCACAATGGCACAGTTATCGCAGAATAGGGAGTGACGGCCGGGGAATCACTGAATGTGTAACATGATGATGCATCCTAAAAACCGCTCGGAATTGGAGCAAATCAATTAAGCGTCCAATCCGCTGTATATTCGCCTTAATCATAACTATGCTTGTCGGTTCAGCGATGTTGAGGCAGATATAGAATAAGTGGCATTCTTTGCCGAAAGATTACAGTATTTTGTTAAACGGCTAAGGAAAGTAAAATTACAATGGACATTTACAGCTCTTGAGCTGCATACGTAAATAGAACCGCGGTGAATCGGCACCGCAAATTCGTATCTTGTTGAGAACCTTGCTTACCCCAGGCTATCATCATTGCCATCGATGAGTGCTCCTTCTCAACACCGAAGCTTGTACAGAACTACCTTCAGTCACCTAGGAACCCGAAAACGTTCACAGACTTGGCCACTGTCTCCAAATAAGAGGGGACCTAGTCAATGGACCGAATTTGCATTGGGGTTATTGCTAGTTTTCGTGCCAGCTTAGTTCGCACATTTTGTGCATAAGCATTGTAAGAAGTAACAAATGCCAACACTTACAACTGCACTCTAAAATTTTCGGTTATTGTTGTTGATCTTTGAAAACGCCCTATTGAACCGCTGTTCGCAGATGTGATGGCTTACGCAGCTAACTACTGACCCGCGTGGCATAAGCAGTGGCTACACAACTGCTGCTAATCTATCGGTGATCTTGCCGGAAATATTTCCCTTGAGATTGTGGCAAACGTAAGTTGTGCATTCCCTATGTGCCTCGGACAGTTAGCATGTATCATCATACCGCACGGATTTGCCGCGTCCATTCGCCCGCGCTGGTTTTACGTGCTAGGCACTTGATCAACGACCACCACCTCGACCCATGAGGGTCAAGCCTGCTGCGTCCTTATCAAAATCCTTAACCACCGGCTCACCAAACGCCAACAGAGATACGGGAGTAATCATAATTGCACGCCATGCATCCGTATGTACGTGTAATCAAAGCGTCATTTTTTCAAAGAATCAGGAAAATGCAGCTAATTCATCACTGTCACTCCAAATCAGCAGCCTTAGACTAGTCTGGAAAAGCACCAGATGCCGGGGCTTCGACATTCTGGCTCTCGTCAATGGCGTGCATCCAAGCGGACCCCTGCCGGGTTCCGCCTACATGACTTCAGAATGCCAGCAGCTAGTGCCACTTCAACGTGGGTGACAGCCGCGGACCTGCGTGATTGACAGTTGACTATGATATAGGCCGGCTCATCTTCCACTACCATGCCACTTACGAACTGTGCAGAGGACAATGGCTAGCCTCACGAGCTAGGACTTTCCGCATACCGCCTACGTAACACATAGAACTTAGAAGCTATACGGACATATTTTATAGTACTGATGAGTAGTAGTGAGGATTTTTGGATAATTCAGCTAATTCATCACTGTCACACCAAAGGACCCATGGCGAAGTGGCACTAGCTGCTGGCATCCTGAAGTCATAGGAGCGGAACCCGGCGGGGGTCCACTGGGAGGTGTACCACTGACGACACCCAGAAGGTCGAAACGCTGGCGTCTGGTGTTTTTCCAAACTAACCTAAATCTGCTGATTTGGAGTGACAATGATGAATCAGCTGAATTATAACAAAATCCTCATTATTACTCATCAATTAGGAAAACGTAAACGGATGTGTCGAATCGCATTGCCACATCCCGCAACATTGATCTCACTGGTTGCTGTTCTGGTAATGCGTTCCAGAAACTGCAACCTCCATTCCATTTGCGTCATGAGATTCTGGAGATCGTACTGCATTCACTAGGGCCTTCACCACCTGCCAAACATTTTCGATGGGATTGAGGAATGGGGATTATGGGCTCAGTCTCAGAATGGTAACCCCTTCGTATTCTTCGACTGACACAAGTGCTTCCAAACGTGTGTGACATGCTGCATTGTCACACACTACGGCCACCTGTAGGAGCTGCACTTCCCGCTTCAACTTGCCTAGAATGCCTTGCAGCCATTGGAGAGATAGGGGGCCAGTGAATGAGCCTCTCCGGGTAGTCATCGAAACCTTTCCATCTATTGTGAGTGCGCCGATGATATGCAAATTTAGGCCTCGACTGTTGGCTACTTTGACACAGACTCTCACTCCTCTGGGCGCCCGACCACGAGTACGTTTGCAGTATACGTTGAAGTTTGTTTCGTTGATCCATATGAAGAACTTCGCACTGCTTTCAAGTTCGAGAAACTTTTGAACAAACTCCTTTCGCATCGTTTTATTTCGATCATTGTTCATTCCTTCTGATATTTAATAGGTGTTCTTCATAGTCATCAAACGTCCATCCAGGTGTCGTGCGATTGTAGACTTTGAAGTGTTCTTATCCATATCGGCACGTACTCGGACTCGCATTTCGTGTAGTGTTAAAGTTGCGTCCTTCTCGATCCACTACAGGATGTCATCAATTTCTTCATCCGACAGAATGCGCTTACGACCGCGCGCCTGCGTAGTATCCGGCTTCCGATCAAGAGAGCGACGAATTCAGGAATAAGCAGTTTGATATTTCACATTGTTCACGGTCGCCACGAGCTGCCAGTCGTCACCGTTGACGAAGGCATCTACATCTTGTTCCCGAACGTGTGACGAGATACTCTGTCGTACACGAGAAGGCATGTTGACGACGCTGGAATGAAAGACGAGCTGCCAGGAGTCACCGTTGACAGTCATGTATAAAAATGGAGACGATAATCTGTCGGCATGCAGTTTCAAATTAAAAAGCACAGTCCACAATATCTTCATGGAACTGCAAACCGCAATCACCCGATGTTGTTGGTTTGCGGTTATTAAAACAGTTTCAAGCAGTCGTATGGTATGCACTGCTGTTCCGCGTAGAAGTGACGTCAACTTGCACCACAAGCGTTGCAAATGGAGAAATTTAGCATGGTCGACGTAACGTGTGAAATGGACTCGGCTTCCATTTTTCTGCCTCGGTATAGTAACTTGGTGAATAATGTTATCACTCCGAAGAAATTCAGAAGAATTGACGGTTTCGCGACTACCTCATGAACCCCAAGGCTAATGTTTTCATTATGATAGAGCAAGGCATAGATCAAGTTTAAATCTCAGGTCACGCAGAACTTAACAGACAGTAAAACCGAGCAAACAGAGAACACGAAGCGTTACCTAAGGGTAACTCCGTGTGAAAAACCACACCATCGGATGCGGGATAATGAGGGTTGGTATTAAGGTCACGTACCCCACGGCGGTGCTTATTCGCACGCCTTTGGGTAGTAATATCATTCGCTAGCGTCTAAGCTTCGCTTCAAATCGAGGCGTAAATCGCCGGTGCAAGCTATGATGCTGCTGCGGGTGATAAATAAAGTGAGTCCCGGCCTAATGGAAACTAAATAACTCAAGAACGTTGGAATGACATTGATGTCGTCTGACTTTCTAGAGATTGGAGCCAAGTTATAAGCCAAAAGCATACCAAAGGGGAGAATTTTGAAGGCGACCTGTCAATGTCGTGACTTAAGAGGCGTGACGAAGTTGACTGAAACACTCAGGCTTGTGTACGTCGTTTCTACGGATGAAGAGTTCAACATCGGCCACAGCAGTGGCTAGAGACTTTTTCAGATACGGCGCAGCAGAGAAGTAAATTAGGTTGCTAGAACACGACCACCGAGTTGCAGTTGCTGAACAACGTATCTAAGGATCACATCCAGTCACTGACATTTCATCCATGGTAAACCGCATTACTATAGTGAAGTGCACAATGAACACTCGATCATTTACACTTCGGTGCAAGGATCGCAGTTAGGTAAACCGAACCAAAGAATGAACAAAAAGTTGTTTGATAGGGAACAGTGTCAGTGCAGGAAGAGGGGTCTGGTGAACATAAGACTTTTCCCAACAGGACAAAGATGAAGCTCATTAGTTCAGTACACAGGGGAGAAAACCCATGAAGCGGCAGTCGACCGGATTGGCTAATTCATAAACCAGAGGCATACATTGCTCTATACAGATAAGGAAAGTATACTGCCTCACTTATGTCCATGGCAGGTGCATCTAAGGGTTTTTGTTGAGTCAGAACAGAGTTCACTGGGATTGCTGACAAATATCCGTACGGCAGTCACGAGACCGACGCGCGAAGACAAAGTCAGTTCCGTGCCCCTTGTCGGGCAGAATGAGGGTTAGACGCAGTGCTTTACGTCGCCAATGCCGACGATCGGTGGTATGGGCAAGTAATACACCCACAAGGTGTCTATACAAAACCGAACATAACAATAAGAAAGGGACGAAAAGCGGCCAGGAAAATGACTAGCAGATTGTGCAGAGATTAAGCAACCAGAAAAAAGAAACAGATTTCCATAACGAGGCAAGCGAACGGAGCGGAGTACTGGACGTCTACCCATCTCTGCCTCTATGCGGATTGGTTAACATATGGCTGCGCTGGTGAGTTGGACTGAAGCAAAGGAAGGATCTCAAGAGGGCAGAACCGTCGTTAGTTATAGAAGCGATCTAGTTATATTCGTCGGTTTCCGCCGGCTAGATATGCAAACGTGGTCGATTAGTCCTTTTTCTATGTATTGTGGCACAATAGCTGAGGTGTTTCCCACTTCTAGCTAACGTGTTTGATGATGATGAGTCGAATAAATCGTTTATCCCTGAAGGGCTGAGTTCTGCAACATAGTTTATTTCTTCCGCTGAAGTCTGGTACTAGGTAACTCATCACGATCGCAACAGAAATATTCGGAATTAACAAAGTGGAGCTTATGTAGCGAAAAGAATATAACATTTAAGCTACCAAGAGCAGGACAAATTCAACAATGGGGCATTGTGTTGCGGAACATTGGCGTAGCAATCAATAACAGGGCGACCTGTGCTATACACATGAAAATTTAGCTAGATCCGTGATTTTGTATTAGAAATCGACAAAACCGGGGTAGTTGTAGATGAGGTGGACGAATTTGCAACGCAACAACGCAGTTAATTCAGAGGTGTGACAGACGAGTACCGCAAGCAGTGGGCGCGAGAAAAACAAATGCACAAGCATACCTCAACTTCTTGTCGAAAAGAAGCCAGATTCACTGAGCGACCAACGTTGGGGTACAGTCGAACTGAGACAAGTCCCCGTTTCTCCTTCACACCAACGACCTACGAGGATGCAGAAAGGTATCGCGGATGGGAGTATGCACAAAGGTGTAAACAAAAAAGATCAGCGAAAGGAAAGAACATCGCAAGCGACCAGTATGTGGGTGAGCATAAAAGGGGTGCTTAGGGAAAACAAAATAATAGACACGTGGAGAGGGGAGCGAAGCACAAGGGCCTACGTAATCGAGCAAAGGTGGAAAAGATAACGGGAGAGGGCGAGAGTAGTCGGAGCCAACAGACACCTTGAAGTGAGGGATGGAGCATACTTGCAACACAAGAGACTATTTGTTCATAAGAGTGAGATGCAAACGGGAAGCATTTCAGACCACAGTGGGGTGAGTTCAAGAAGGAAAAATCAGGAGAATCCCAGTAAGAGAGAAAAACGGTGAGTTATCCAGTACCAATAACTTAGCTGTTGGTATCGTATTCGTTGATCCAGTTGAATGCCAAGTGGAAATAAGTAATATTAACCTCTACACCGGTGGGTAATATGGATGCGAAAATGGAGAGGCATAGCATGTGAACTCGCGAGATCGGATGTGTGGGGATGAAAGATAAAGAATCAATTAGGGTTCATCTTACGTAGAGGACAGAAGTACGCTGAAGCATAATGGTCAACTAAATTTCTGGTAGCCGAAAGAGAGGAAAGTATTAGTGGCTGCAGTTAGTCAGTAAAATGGTTACTGTGGACAATGATCAAAGCGCGACCGTAAATCCGTCAGTAAATGTCTATAAACAAATACATTGTAGCACTTGACTTTGAAGTTGGAACCACGGAGTACACGGAGTATACACCATAAGACTGCAACGGAAAGGGCTTGCAGCCTCGACTCGACTCGCGCTGCACTGTCTGTCGGGGCTATGAGAGTTCGGTTGGTGCATTCGGGGCAGCAACCGAGGTGCTCACTAGTTCCTAGTGTCCTTGAACTGACCCCGAGCAATCAACGACGCAAAGGAATTAATGGGGACGAATAGCCAGGGGATGGTGAAAGCGTACAAGTGGGATGCAATAGGTACATCATTACGATGCAACCATTTGGTCTCTTTGGAGAATAAGGTGCTCGAGAGAAACTCGGGCAACACTGATCTACAGTAAAGCAAATATTTCCGTTTCAGTGACCGTAAGTAATACCAAATAAATACTGTACTTAGAATGCTTTACGCGTAAACTACCCAAACGTTTACATACCAGCATCAAATATGGGTTGGGAAATTGATTTCTAAGTTGACTGGGGGATCATTTTTGTGTTACCCGCTTGAAACATTGCACTGAATGACGCGTTAAGATTTTACTTGATCTCAGCAGGTAGAGATAGCGGGCTTAGAACCCAACACACAATTTCCATCTACTCCAGCTACGGTCCTAGTGATTGAATTGACCCAAGGTTCGCTACAATGCAAATCACGGTCCAGTGAGAATGCGCGTCGTAACCCGAGCACACAACGAATATTTCGTAATGGTTATCCAATCAGTCATTAACCGTTGTGCCAAGCGGTGCCCGTCGTGATCCGGTGGCTAAAGTGGTAGAGATTTCAACTGTCATCCCAATGGTCCCAGGTTCGATGCCAGTTATCTCTATCTGATGTGATTGAAACACGTCGTGGAGTGCAGTGTTTTCAGGCGTGAAACACCGAATTTCCATCCGATTTCCAAGCTGTTTGAACAATCAAATCGATAACTTAAGGCTGATAGACAAAGCAAAGATAAAAGTAACACACAAAATCATGCCAATAAACATTAATTGGTTCAGGTAACAAGCAAACGGTTAGGTAACAGTGTCCGTTGGGCAAGGTGTTAGCAACCGAAATATGTATCGTTTTTACACACATAATTTCGGTTCCAAATGGTGGATGTAAAAGGATGTAAGAGGGGTGTTCAAAAAGAAACCCAACTTCTGAAATAGCGAGGCGACCGACAGAGTGAGAGCGCTGCGGCTACTGGGTGCATGTGGAGGCTTGCTTAGACAACTAACTACCATTTGCTGCATTTCGCTCTGATTGTAAATTGGCGAGTTACAGTCGCTGAAGTGAGCACGTTCACAAAGTGTTCATCGGATTAATGCCATTGAGACAATGAGAAAGCATAAAGAACAATGGGTGTGCGTGTGAAATTTTGGCAAGACTTTTATAGAGACACTTCAATTGCTTAGCCAAACATACGGGGAGGACTGTATGAATCGTACGCAGTGAGTGGTTCGTGTTTTGAGCACGGCAGAATGTCGGTGGTGACGATTCCAAGCCTGGACAACCTTCCACATCAACAGAAGACGACCATGCTAAGAGAGTTCGTGCTGAGATTCGTGAAAATCACCGTTTAACTGTTCGAGGAGTTGCTGATGAAGGGGGCATCAGCGTAGGATCATGCTACCAAATTCTAGCGCGTCTGATGGATGCTGTGCACAGGAAGAAGCTTGAACTATGAGAAAACCAGACTTGGATGTTGCATCATTTCAATGCGGAGGCTCACGCACCGCTCCTTGTCCGCAACTATCTAGTAACACATCACACTCCGTTGTGCCCCATCCACCGTATTCTCCGGACCTAGCCTCTGCAGGCTATTTCCTGTTTCCCATATTTCAACCACGTTAAAAGGGCGTCGTTTCCGAACCATGGAGGAGATACAGGACAGTGCGACAACAGAGTTGCGCGTCATCCCAGAAAATGCGTTCCAGGAGGCTTTCCAAAAATGGAAGCACCGTTTGGAACGGTGTATTGCCATTAGGTGGACTAGTTTGAGGGGGAAGTGCTTAAAGTGTTGCGCAATGAGTAACAAAGATGGTATAGCATAAGATCGGTTTCTTTTTGAACATCCATCGTATATAGCCGCGGCACTGGATCGAAGCTACTTGCGGAAACTTTGCTCGAAACATGCGGGCAAGTAGGGGTGTGGCTGTGCAGTCATCCCCAGATGCTGTGTGGCCAAAATCAAAGAGTTTGCCATAATAGAGTTGTTCGAGGATCTCATCTCGCCTTTTTAGAACCAGAATGTGGTGTGCTTGCGAATCCTCTGAGATAGGCGCCTTGCAGTGCGACCCACGTATTGTGTACCACAGGGGCATGAGTGTTGATAAAACAGTACCGAACGAGTCAACGAGGGCAGTCCATTTTTCAAAGGTTTTGCAAACAACGGCTTGCTGTAGAAAACAACCCTCAAGCGGGCCGTAAGATATGTTTTCTTAACAGCACCTTTCAGGCTTTTGTTTGGGATATCAGCAGCCAAATGGCCCTCAAATGTTAAGCACATCAACAGTTTTTTTTTGGAGCAATGCTTTAAGTTGGCTTTCGGTTGCATTCCTTGAAATGTTTCGTGATAAACTTGTCTTGGCAGCCATTTAAGCGCAAAACGTCGCTGACTGTGTGCAATTCTTCAATGACAGTATCCAGTGTGCAAATACTATGCGCCTTGTAAGTAAGAGATCGGACAAAACTCGTACTGACATGGTACTGCACTGTGGAAGTTCATGTATTACCCAGTACATGAGTGCATTCTGAAAAGGAAGGCTGGCGTACCAATCGGGCTCAAGAAATGGGGGAGACAGGAGCAGTAGACAATTACCGCAAGCTCTTCCAGCTGATCCGCATCATTAGTCGAGGAAACAAGGCATCAGTGAGACAATCAGAGACAGCGCAGATGCACAGATATACAGTAAGGAGCACCGTATGGCTTGTTGGGCGGAACACTTTCAAGATCAGTTCAGTTGGCTCCCTGCTCCCGGACATATTCCTACTCAGGTGATGCAGGACGAACCATGGACGGTTAGTTTAGAGGCTCCATCAGAGGCTCAGGTTCGAAACACGAGCACGGCCCCAATCGTTTTTGTGCTGTTGGACCGGATTCCCTGCCACATGCATCATTTAAAGATGGAAGTGGGGTCCTCTGCAAAGCACTGACCTCCCTGTTAGAACAGGACTGGAACAAAGTGACCATCCCGGTAAACTGCGGCGAATCGATTTAGTAAAGATATACAAAAGGGCGGTCGCACAGGCTGTTCTAACCACAGGGGTATTAGCCTCACGCCAGTGGTGACAAAATTACTGGCCACAATTCTCGTATGTCGCCTCATTGTGGAACGGAAATCTCGGATTGGGGAAGAGCAGACAGGCTTCCGCCTTGGATGTGGCTGTATAGACCATATATTCAGTCGGCGGAAGGTGCTAGAGCAGCGCCACGCATATCGCAGACCGACAATAGCTGCGTTCCACGATTTCAAGAGCGCGATCGATGAATTCTGTTCGAAATACTTGCACGGAAAGGTGTTCCAACGAAATATGGGAACATCTCACGTGCTCTATACTCGAACACTACAGGCCGTGTCATGGTCTACGGTGATCTGTCGGATAGCTTTCCGACAACAAGTGGCGTTCGTCAGTGTTATGTGCCTGGTTCACCCAGCCACGTCAGCAGAAAGAACTCGCACTGGGTCTGCACACAAACGCTGTATTCTCAACTGTGAGGTAAAGTGCAAATAGCCGGTTGTTTAAAAACTCGCTCGTCTGTCCGTTCAATCGATCGACCGCACTGAGACAGGCGATTCCTTTCACCCCAGCTTTTAGTCACCAGCACAGTCAGGGTTGTCCAATTGCCCCATTTTTATTCAACTTCGTCGTGGACTCAGTCATGGAGTACTCCCTTGCGGAGCTTCCCGATGCAGGCGTTGAGGTGCTGCCTGGCGAAAAGCTAGCTGATCATGATTATGCGGACGATATTGTCCTGCTTTTTAACGATGTTGGGGCGACCCAGTCAACCCTGAATAACCTGTCTAGAGTGGTCCAATTATTTGGCATGCACTTCGCACCGTCAAAGTGCAAAGTACTGTTACAGGACCACCAGCCAGGTGATCGCCCCTTGACCCTTGCTAACGAGGTACTCGAGGTAGTTAATCACTTCACCTACCTAGGCAGGTACATCAGCAAGGATGGGGGCATAGCAACTGAAGTCAGTTCACGCATTGTAAAAGCCAGAACTTTCTTCTTGACTCTGTGGCATGTTTGGCGACAGAAGGGAGTTTCCATTGGTCTGAAAGGCCGTGAATACAAGGCCACAGGGAGGGCCGTCCAGGTTTGTGGAAGCGAGACTTAGCCCCTTCAGTTTGAAGACATGAGGCGCCTTCGTGTCTTTGATCATCGTTGTCTGCGAACCATTGCTGGTGTCGGATGGCCCCAGCGTGTCCGCAACGATGATGTGCGTATACGTGTACTAGGTAGTGATAATCATGCTAGCTCCCTAGAACATCAGATAGCACAGAATAAGTTGCGTTGCCTCGGGCACGTGTTACGTATGCCTGGTCAACGCTCACCAAGGAGAGCCTTGTTTAGTCTGACAGATGTAGGATGGCACAAGGCTCGGCAGCGGGAAATGAAGCGATTGATGACGAAACTCATTGCCGTCGGTCGGTCTCACCTTCCAGGCTGGAGTCCACGTGGACGACCTAGTGCTTGGCTCGAGACTTTATAGGACATGGCTCGCAGTCGGCATAAGTAGCGCGTCTATTGCCGTCTCCTAGTCGGACTACCTGTTTAAAGTGTGTTTGGTGCTGAGTTATCTGCGGGATAATGACTGATTATGACGCGGGTAGTTAAAGCCGCAATGAAGCTGTCTCGCTGATGCCGCCTTATCTTTGTCCCATAGCCAGCTATTTGTGACGGTATATTGTTAGCACAAGGTGTAGGCGTCTTGACCCTGAATGATTGCTTAGGACATTAAGGTATTCCGGTAAGTCCCCCTTCTCTTCCTCTTAGTATTCCTCATTCCATAGGGCATCATGTCTGTATGACAGCAAGGCATCAGTTCAAATGGCGGATGTCCTGCTGTTGATGTGTGCTTTGTGTACAACTTTCTGCTGCAAGATGCATCAGAGTTACATCCAGAAAAAAACGTGGTTGATTTCCGAATTCATGTTCGAAAGTGAAGTGGAGATTCTCATGCGCGTCATTTAAGGCTTGCAATAACTGCATCGTAGGCCCTTCCGATTTGCAAAATACAATGGTGTCATTCACATAACGTACATAGATTTCATTTCGACCGATGTGCGTTCTAAAGGGATCGCCCTACGAGGCGTCTAACTCAGTGGGTTCGTGAGCACTCCCCGCTTCTGGTTCTACAAAGGCGAAATGAGATCCCCAAGTAACTGCTATAGCACAACTCTTTGAGTTCGGCCACACAGCCTTTGGGGGATGAATTCAAAGCCACGTACTCACTGCATGAATGTTTAGAGCAAGGCTTACGCAAGCAGTTCCGGTCCATTGCCGACTCCATACACAACCGGCATTCGAAACCGGAATTATGTGTGCAAAAACGACACATATGACAGTTACTAACACCTTGGCCGGCGGACACTATTGCCTGAGGCAAGTAATTTGTGTTGACACGATTTTATGTACTAATTTTCACTTGTTCGCTTTACTAACCCTCTATAGCCCAGCGTTGAGTTGCTGGTTTGATTGTTCAAACAACTTAGAATGCGACTTTTCAACACGATTCGATGCTTACAACACAACCCCTACGATGTAAACGTAGGAGTGTGATGAGAATGCTTAACCCAGCACTGATTTGGTCATGACGTGTGTCACTAGTGTTGTTCAATCTAACAACTGAACAAGTTTCGATCATGAATCGCTAAGATGAAAGCGATGGAAGAAAACTCTTTAAATTCCCCCTGCTAATTAGCAATCGTCAAAGGTGGCCCGAGCGACCAGCAATGCTGTGACAAAGTTGATTACTTAGCGAGAAAAGCTGCCGCCATCCTACGCAAAGTGGCTAAGTGCATGATAATGAAGGATGGAACATGGTAACATTGTGTAGTATGGTCAAGTAGGTCGCCGTCACTAATAGCCCAGCGGCATAAGCCCTTGGCCAGAAGTGGCGTAGTCATGGGGACACATACACTGCTGATAAGTCCCGATAAGACAGAACTGTCATCCAGCGCTGTTCTAGATGTATGGGGGCTGTGCCACTGAGATTAGCCGTGATGAACTCACGTGAAACGCGCAATGAATTCGGAATTTCGCGGCACTCGATGTGTGACCAAGTGAAATAAGCAGACTCAAAGAGTAAAACGAATCCCATGGTGGTAAATTTTAAGGATCGCGAACGCTGCTTCCAACGAAGCAGTCCTGGAGTTCACTAGCCTCGTAATTCCTCTCGATCGAGCTGTTCCAATCCGCTGTTATAATCTGTGGAGCCAAATTGCATCGGAGCACTAATGTATAGCTTTTTAAAGTGACGACGACTCAGCGCGGTAGGAGAGAAAGGAAGACAATTAACTGGAACAATCTAATCTCATCCAAAATAGGTGTTCTTCACATCGTTTTGGTACGCACTATAAGAGTTAGCATACATTCAAATTCCGTCGACTTTCGGAGATCAGTGTTTGCACTATCGAAGAATGTCATAAGCGCGATCCAATCACCCGTCGTCACTCAAGTGCAATTTTCTAACAACTTACAACGAAGGAAGGGATACTACTGTCACTACGTACTGCCAGACAAAGAAACAACTCATTAACGGATATCGACGTATCGGTAGGACTTAGACTTATTTTAGCTCGACCGGCTGAAGCATTACCGTGCTACAGCAGTTTGCGTAAGGTCGTGTGTTAACACATCGTTACGTTTGCGGTGCAGCGAAATGTCGAACAAAGACACGCCATCAAACTTTGTGTGAAACTCAAGAAGTCTGTCACCGAAACGTTTGAAATTCTAACGGAAGCTTATAGAGATGCCACTCTTTTGAGAAATGTGGTTTTTAGATGGCATAAAGCTTTTGCAGAAAGTCGAGAACCTCGTTTCGGAAGACCAAACTTGTTAACAAACGATCAAAATGTGGAAGTTGTGCGAGCAGTGCTTGCGACAGCCGTGGAATTGTGCATAAAGAATTTGTACCTCCAGTACAGACAGTTAGTCAGGAGTTCTACAAAAGTGTCTTTGAATGATTTCGAAGACGGGTGCAGTGAGTCCGAAGGGACATTGCAGATGATTGGGTGTTGCACCATGATAACGCGCCTGCTCACACAGTGCATGCATTTCGAGGTTTTGGTGAGGAAAAAGCATCCCCACACTATCCTAACATTCATACAGCCCTGACCGAGCTCCATGCGATTTCTACCTCTTCCCTAAGTTGAAAAGTCCGCATCATGGAGTTTTGGAAAACACTAAAATATTGTAACGAATGTGCCTAGCACTCTTACGAAAAATGACTTTCAGTGCTGCTAAGATCAGTGAAAAATGTTAGAACTACTAACTTCTCAAGTGTCACACGTCGAAGGAGATAACTAGTAATTTCAGGTGAGTGGTATATACACTTAAATAATAAATCAGTACACTTACTTTTGGGACACAGGGGTATATTGTGAAGCAATGGGCAACGTGTTCGTCCAGCCACAGATTATATATATATATATATATATATATATATATATATATATATATATATACACTTGACCAACAATTGACAGAGTGCCACATCGTATGGATAAATACAGTGCGAGAATAATGGAGCGAGGAGAGAAAAAGTGTAAAACTGCAGTTCCTGGGGTAGATACTCATAACACGTTCGCCATTATGCACGGTTTCTTGTCGTGTCCGCGAGGGTTTTCAGCTATGTGCGGTCGTGATCCTTGTGCCCCCAAGCAGGGAGTCGAGAAGGCCCGACTGCGGCCAAAGTTGAGGTCAGCGCCTTCATACTATTGGCCAAAAACATTCGCTGGTCACTTTGTTTTCCTTTGCAGTCGACTTCTGTGCACGCAATGAGTGCACAGCGATTTAAACGCTAAGTAGGCATGTAAAACACGCGCCCAAGCCACAGAGAAGTATGTGAAGTGAAATTATGTGCCTCAGCGGCCGGCAAAGTCTGTCTGATCTGAACATCATTCGGTGAACATACTAATTACTGGTGTGCTGTTACCATCGTACACCAGCAATGCTCCGAAGACAGCGGTGATAAAAAACAGCCTCTGAACAAATAGGTCAAGTCTCATAGTCGAAAAGCAGGACCGCGCTCACCGTAACACTGTAGACTCGACTCTACAAGGAGAAACTCAGGTCACCTCAACGATAGAGATGGTGGAGATTAGCAAACGCAATCCGGGCCTCAGAGACGTGCAAAGAGACCTCATCCGTTAAACCGTTAGAGCTGACGCAGGTTCAGAGGGAAAAGAATTTGGGTACCAGTTCCAGAACGACCAGGATTGTCAAACAACCTTCATGTGGTGCCATTTAGGTGGTTCGGGTTCATCCCGTCCTAGCAAATGGTAAGGCGGCAGTATCCCAGGACATGGCGGGTTTTCGCCTGGCAAACGTTCGCCCTATAAACATCCACATATGTCCGTTTAACAACAATCTGGCGTTGTGGATGTGACTCGCCACTAATAAAAATTCATTGCCCCTTGCTTCACTCCGGTGCAGCATGGTATCCCGCAACGCGAAGCTGAAGCTGTGGGGAGGATTGGATCCCTGTTTGTCAACCGACCAAACGAAAGGGCATCGGCGCCCAGTGGGCGCAATTGCCTGAACTTGTCCTGCTGCGTTGCGCGTCGGCCACTTAGTCAAAGACACGGAGTATTGTCCCCTAAGTCAACAACCTACCTCGGATTTGGCAACTGGATAGTATCGTGCCATCTGATGAAACTATGGATTTCTCTATATTGTGATAGGTTTTCTTTTTGATGAAAACCGTGCCTTCCCTTGGTTTCCATGTTTTTAGTGGCTCTTTGACTATCCGTAGACTGATACATATATATATATATATATATATATATATATATATATATATATATATATATGGTAGGTGCAACTCCTAGGCAGTCTTACAGGAAAGCATTACACTTCGGTGGGATACAGACATATCCAACCTACACAGAAGATTTTGGACAGCCTGTGAGGAATCACATATCACGGCGATGTCAAGTGCATACTGGAAATCGCGAAGTGGGTCCTTCGGAAGCAGCTCAATGCCGTTTAGTTGGCAGCTCTCCAATATGTCGTCCATATCGAAATTGAAGAGAAAAGGTGATGCTGGGCAACCCACTGGTGATACTAAAGGGAGGCGAAAGTCCACCGTACACTCGCACTCAGCCCGTGGTTTGTGAACAGATGACTCGAAGAATGTCGACATACTTCTCAGGTGCTCCCCTTCTCAACAGATAACTCCAGAGAGCAGTTCGGCCTACAGCGCCAAACGCTGCTTGTATTGGTTTGGTGTTGGTTGCTTCCGACGCAGCACATCAAGACTGGCATCGTTCTACTTCGAGCTCTCTGAACAGACATCGAAAACTTGGAACCGAATAGAGGATTGTGAGATTCTCTGGCAGTAGATTTTTAACACCCACCACTGAACTCCCCGAGAGATGTTTGTTACTGCGGTTAAGCATCCGCTTAGGGATTCTAAGACAATGATCATGTGATTGGACCGCACCATAACCTTAATTTCAAGCAGGATTTACTTTGAAGTAAATATTCAAAAGGTGTTGTTTTGGGGGAATTTAGGAAAAGTCAATCGATTTATTCTTGGTAGCATTTCGCTCTTGAAGCAAAAGCTTCGTCACCCCAGGTGAGTTACTGTACAACTGGAGTGGTACCATATAGCGAATGAGGAACGGGGTTGCGATAACAGAGACATGAGTCAAAGGACTACTATAGACACGGGTTGAGATGTCATTTTAAGTGGTTCAGTCAGAGTGGGATTACCCCAGGGGTTCCATAGTCCCTCTTGGTGACGACCATGGTGATGTCGATTTTCGTTAGCCAACTTCGTCCATGCATCGACGCTCGTCAGGCTCATTACTTCGATTATGTTCACGCAGCCGCTGGCTTTGGCGATATCCGACGTCTCGACAATTAAAATCTAATGAGCGGTTTGAAAAACCTTCCTATTGATCTCAATATCAGTTAAATCTATCTCATGTCCGGTGTTTAGCACATGCACCGCTACAGTCGAATTCAAATTAGTTCCTCGGCAGTCGCGAAACGCAAGCTTTTGTGTTCCAAGATCCGTAGTTGAAAAGCACTCACTGACCAACGTATATGTATATAGTCACTACAGGCGTCTGTGGGTAACACTCCAAAGGTCGATTATCAAAGTGCTGGAAATTGCCATAGTCAACAACAGCGGGAATAGGATGGAGTACGACTCACCTCGAAGTAAAAATCTGATCACTGGGATCATATCCAAAGCCGGGGCAGTTCCGGTATCCAGGACATGTGAGAAGATTTTGGGTCAAAGGCTGTGATCGGGGTTGTTAAAACGCCAGCAATTATCAACATTTACGTCACGATCGTGTCATTCACATGAGCTTGGAGATCAAAGGTCAAAAGCCGCATAAGCCGAAGGAAAGCCCAATCTCCAGTGAGTGTTGCCTGAAGGTACGGATGTGGCTTGTATAGCCAAACCGCAACAACCTCACCAGAAGCATGTGAACGTGCTTTGATTGAGTAGCAAGCAATTGGAATGACACAGTTGAATTGTAAGTGTGACCTGTTAATGAGACGCGAAGTACTGGAGGAGTCAGTGTTCCTTCTGCTGCCAATCCCGACCCAGAGCAGTTGGCGTTTCCTCCACCCTAAGGGTATAGTCTCAAGACCACTGAACCCGGCTCCATAGAAAAGTCCGCACACACTGAAACGATGCAGAGAGATGCATAATCCACAAGATTTATCCGCAGCAGGGTGCACGGTGAGCTTGGATTGGTGGCATAGTTGCTAGCGGGCCACGGTTGGAATTTTCAACAGCAATTTAGTTATAGTAATCCAGTTTCAGAAATAATTACAATGTATCCATTGTGAAGCTCAAGAGAGTCTTCTTAAAGTACCCATGTTAGGTCCAGGTCCAGCAGGAGACCTGGTGTTAGCGAGACCATACGCATCCAGTGGACAGCCTATCCATAGCCTGTCAAAACGCTTGGAGCGTTGGACCGAACACTGCAAGGATATTTAACCAACTTGAGTTAACGCTTTGTTTTTCGGGTATTGAGCGCCCTTCTCCCTGGGCCGTCCCCTTGGATCCAAACACACGCGCAAAAGTCGAACGTCAGATCAGGCTGTTGAAATTACACAAGGCCGAAGGGGAAGAAAGAATTCCCCCAGCCCACTTCAAATTCGGGGGATCTGCTCATGTTGACGATTTATACGAATTACTAGTGAAACTGTGAGAGCAGGTAACTGTCCCAACAGACTGGGACCGCTCCGCTATTGTTCCCATCTTCAAGAACTGAAGGACTGTGCAAATCAAAAGGCAGTCTATCCAATTTGTCAAAATGTTTGGAGCATTAAGCAGAGCATTTTGTAAAGCAATTTAATCCGCCGGAAATGTTCGATTTCTCACCGACCAGTGCTCGCCATTCTCCCTGGGCTGTCCCTTTGGATCCGCCCTCTCGTTCAGAAGTCAAACGTGAGATCGAGCTGTTGTTGAACAAAGCCGCAAAAGCAGATGATTTCCAACCAGCCCACTTCAAATTCGGGGGACTTGCTCTTGTGGATGATGTACACGAATTGCCAGTGAAATTGTGGAAGCAGGAAACTGTCCCAACCGATAGGAACCACTCTGTTATTGTTCCCATCTTCAGAGGAGGTTCGCGTTCGGAATGCGGCAATCATAGAGGAATCAGTCTGGTCCCCATCGCCTCCAAATTACTTGCCACTGTAATCAATCACAGACTGACTGGCGCTCGTGAAAGCCAGATTTGTGAACAGCAAGCCGGGTTTCGTCGGGGTCGTGGCTGCATCGAGCACATCTTCACTTTGCGTCAGTTGTTGGAGCACGGTCACATATATTGGCGGCTCACTGTTGTCGTGTTCCACGACATCAAAATGCCTTCGATTCAGCCGATCGAGGGACCCTTTGGGACTGTCTACTCAGGAAAAATGAGCCCAAGAAAGATGTAAAAAATTTTCGAGCATTATACGCGCGCAACACGGGCAGAGAGAGGGTTTTCGGCAAGTTGTCGCCGCCCTACAATATCTCCAGCGGCGTTAGACAAGAACGCTCGTTGTCACCTTTACTCTTCGACTTTGCTATCGACGAAGTCATGAACATTGCATATACAGGACACGACTTAGGTGTGGATCTGCCCCCAGGAGAACAACTTCTCGACTTGGAGTATGCTGACGATATTGCCCTAATCTGACAGCTCCCAGACGTGCCAATCTGCACTGGCTGTCCGTCACTTCGAGTTTTGCTTTGCACCATCGAAGTGCAAAGACTTCCTCCAAGATTGCCAGGGATCGCTTCCTGCGCTGACCCTTGGTGGGGATCAGTTAGAAGGCGTTCAGAAATTCAACTACCCGGGAAGTGGAATCAGCGCCCTTGGGATCGAAGATGAGGTTGCGAACCGTACAGTAAAAGGTCGGGGTGCTTTCGCTAGTCTTCACCACCTATGGCGGTGGCGCGACATCACTCTCATCCTGAAGGGTAGAGTGTACAATGCAGCGGTACGTTCGACCCTTACTGTACGGTTACGAAACCTGGCCCCTTAGGTCAGCGGACATAAAGAGGCTAGTTACGTTCGACCACCGGTGCCTTCGCAATTTAGTTCACATGTGGTGGGAACACCGCGTGAGCAACGAGTGTGTTCGACGCCTTGTTTACGGCACAGGAAAAGGAAATAAACCGACCAGCCCCGCGATTTCATGCACCAGGCTCCGACGGCTCGACCAGGTGTTAAGCACGCCAGCCCACTGACTCCTGCGACGTGCGTTGTTTGCGCACCGGGGATGTGGATGGAAGAAGGAGAGAGGTGACCAAGAGATGACTTGGTCGAGAGGAACGAAGGCCCTCACTTCGAAGCTGGCCTCAGTTGGAGCGTCACGGCCCTCTGGTTGGGGTTCAAAAGAGGATGAACATGTTTGGCTAGATACACTTGTTGATATGGCTAGGAGCCGACCTCAGTGACGCTCCTGCTGTGTTTCTTTGTCCCTCCCCATCTTTTTTAGCCAACCCCTTCAACCACGATCTCAGTTCGCAGCAAACTATAATTTGACATAATAATTTGTTTTTGTCTAGTAGCCAGCTTAGCTTTCCGGAACGATGCCCATCCGTTGCTGGTAGCTCAGCTGACATGCGATTGTTGCATTTATTTTCCATTTTTCTTTTATGTATTGCGGCACAGTAGCTGAGGTTTTAAACCTCTAGCTAACGTGTATAATAATGATGAATGATGAAAATCTGTAACCCTCTGAAAGGTGACTTTTAGCAGGACTTACAGCTCTGACTACACCATTTCGGACACTGAAGAAGTGCCTTTAGGCTGGCGACACCGTATTGCTATCGCCACAAAAGCTGTCATCCTCTCATGACTGGCTTCCACCAAACCCGTAAACTTTTCTTAAACTCCGTTCGCTGCTAAAGGGCATCATACTGCGGGAGCACATTTTAAGGTTACAGTGTTGTTCTGTTTGACATTTCGACCGCGAGTGCGTTACAGCTGAAAACTCACCTTTCATGGGTCCACAACAACGATTTCTTGACTTGATTTGACAACGCGCTTAGATTTCAGTCTGCCCCGACGCACTGGTGGCACCATAAGACAACACACCAGGAATGCAACTATTGCCCTCACAGCCAGACAATTGGTAGTTGTGCAAATTGATCAGACATTCGATGGTGTTTCTCGTGTACAATGGAGAATATACATTTATTCATTTATTTACATATATTCACATGAATGCGTGAAATGTCTGTAAATATCAACGAATTAGATGTTTGCAACATCAAGCAAAGAGGACGGCCTCGCACCGTCACGGATGAAGTATTAGCTTGCGCGGTTGCGCAAGAGGTATGAAGTAACGGCAAGTCGCACAACATTGCGAAACGACATCCTATGCTGTGCATGGGATATTGAAGGGAAAATATTCCGGCGGTAAAGTGCACTGTAGATGCGATTCACAGAAGCACTTGGAATTCGCCCGTTTGTTTTTAAACAGTCTGCACCTGGATTCCATTTTGTTCACTGATGAAGCGGTTTTCCTTCTGCATGGCGAATATACTCAATGTGTTTGGGCAACAACCAACCCACGGCAATGTGACGCTTCAGGTGTGCAACATAGCGCGAAGCTTATCCTGGTTTGGGTTGACTGGTCGACAAATCATTGGGCCCTTTTTCTTTTCCAGAAGTATGTCCAGTAGGTTGTTGTTTAACAGTACCAATGTCTGACATTTCTTAGCATCCTCGTACATGGGAATGTTGCAGAGCAGCGCCATTCCGCAGCTACAGTCAGAAGGGTTATTGAATAACGTTTGGTAGCGGCAGGATAGCGCACCTGCACATTCGGGGCAATCGGTTCGTGCCTACCTGAACGGGACATTCAGTGGACTTTGGATCGGTCGCGGAGGACCGATAGAATGGTCTGCGCGATCACCGGCTCTAAATCCCATGGACTTTTTCCTATGGGGATACTTGAAGCGCAGAGTTAATAGAACGAAACCCAAAAGCCTTGTTGAACTGAAAGAGAACATTATGAACGAATATAGGCATATTTTGTTGGAGACACTGCAGAAAGTACTGGCAACACCATTCGGCGAATGTACCTCTGTAGCCAAGACGACGGTGGGCACTTGGAACATCTCATTCGTTGATATTCACCGACATTTCACATATTTCATGTAAATATAAGTAAAGAAATGAATAAATGTATATTCTCCATTGTACACGAGAAACACCATCGAAGGCCTGATCAATTTGTACAACTACCAATTGTCTGACTGTGAGGACAATAGTTGCATCCATGATTAAATTGGTGTGCTGTCTATTAGTGCCATCAGTGCGTCGGGGCAGACTGAAATCTAAGCGCATTGTCACGGTAAAGAGAACAACACTGTAACCTTACAATGTGCTCCCGCAGTATGATTCCCTTTAGCAGCGAAAGCAGTTTAAGAAAAGTTTACGGGTTTGGTGGAAGCCAGTCATGAGGCGACAACAGCTTGTGTGGCGATAGCAATACGGTACGTATCGACCGGTCATCACATACGGCCAGGGTGTTTTTTTAACTGCTAGCACAGCGAGGCACTAACCACTTCGCAGGGAACCCCTTTGCTGGCTTTTTCACCTGCGTGAAGGCCGATTACCGATTGATCGAAGCATAACACGTTCAGTGCGGCTGTGGTGTCTGGCTGCCGTTCAGTTCACAGAGCCGAAGGGTCCCTAGGTCGTGCTCTGCGATCCACGCGTGACAGGTCGATTGCAACTGCGGTGTTTGCTAAGGTTCACTTCTCACAGCCGAACGGCGCGGTGAGCCCTGCGATCGTAGACACATGTCGCGCCTCTGTGTCCCATCTCACCACTGCCAGCAAAGCAATTCGCGCCATTGGACAGTTAGCAATTCAGCGTACCGGGGTACGTCAGCACCTGAGTGCAGCCGCTCCTAGTTTCGGACATGATTAATAAAACACCCGTACATGCCTACAGTTTTCTCTTTACCTACATCCTAACCCCAATTATCTGACAACAGTTGACTAATGAGGCAGCTACACAACAGTGTACGCGTGCGAATAGGTCAATGTACACACCATGTTGAATGAGCAACAAATTACATTCAGCAACATGCCTGTGAAGTGGTATAGTTGCATACCCTAAGGTGGGACGAGGCTTAAAGTCTGGGGGCAAAATTTCCCAAACTGACCTCCATTGACAGTCCACAGTTCGTCCTATAGCAGTGAAAAATTTAGTCCAATGGCAAGGCTTTATTTGTGGCACAACCAAGCATTGTGGATGCCAAAACATCAGCAGGACGCCGGCACACTGAATCGACGCTTTGCTCCTACGCAACAACCACTAACCGCATATGGGCTGCGTATACCGCAAGGACGCTAGAACTTACGCGGACTCGAAGCGGTGACTTTCGAAGACCAAGGCAAGCGGGTAATCCTCCCGGCCGCGAGTAGGTTGTAGACATACTTTCAGGCTTGGATTTAATGTAGGAAGTGAGTCCTCCTTCTCCAATATCTTTGATAGCGAGTTAAGTAGTCCTTCTCTTCGCTTCATAATACTTTCGTCGATGGCAGTTTCATGGTGGCCTGATCGCTACTTCATTGACTCACGTCATCAAAGAGACTAATTGATTTGATGCCAGTGACAATCATTCGACTACGCAAGAAGCGCTTTGGACAGGCTATTGATCAGAAAAGACTCAAGATCAGGAATAGCAATCAATCAGACCAAGACTCCTAGTGTGGCTAGAGACCTACCAAGGATGCTAATCCCACAATTCAAGAGAACTAGTCTTCATTGATGACCGAACTCGCGTAGATCCCGGAACGCTGACAAGTGGGAATGCAACGATCATAAGTCTCTTCACAGCTCAATCTAAGTGCGAGGTAGGTGTGAGAAGAAAATGTCCTGTACGCGGTCGACAAAATGAGAGAGATGTGCTCAATGGCCAAACAGTGTCTGATTGCAGTCGTAAGTGTGCAGATTCTAGTGATTGACAGAATAGAATAGAATTGTTAGCCAATGCCGGTAACCATGAACAACGACTGAGCCGCAAAGACAATGACGTATGGTAAGAAAACGAAATAGCGAGTGAAAGGAATTTTGGAGCAACAATGCTGACAATACCGATGAAAGACAAACACAATTTGAAAGTTTCCCGTGAGAAAATCGGAGTACGAAGCAAAGAGGATGTGTTTTAGAAAACATGTGACTACCTGAAGAACGTCGAAAATGCAGTTGAATAGACTCAATAGCTTGGTCTAATGGATTATAATCAAAGTAACCCTAACTCAGCAGATGCCACTAGAGTTTGATATATCGTGAATTTAACGTTTTCAAATATCAATGTGCACAAGAATGCCATCAACGGATTCCTGCGTACGCATATCCAAAGGGTAATACGTATGACTGGAATAGGAATGGTTATTCGGAACGAACAGAATGGGTCGAAGAGGCAAACCACATAATCCGTGGGATGGCAGCAGAAAGGTCTGTTGTGGCAGTACCAGATTGGGCTCTTAATCACTTGGCCCACATGGTAGTCTCATAACGCTCGCCGACAATGGTAATGTATGTAATCTCAAAAGCCTAGCAACTAGACGTAGAGCCAACAAAGCCATGGAGATTAGCAGATAAGAGGAAGTCACTGCGTCATAATCATCCTGGCATGGTAGTTGCAGGTGAGCAACACACTTCAGCTAATATGCCGCAGGAAGAATGGAACATTTTGACAAAAAGTAGAACAAAACATTTTAGTTTGTTTTTCACACGCCGATTTTTCACTCTTTCTGTCATTTTCAATGTTTGTAGTATTAACATGTGAATCAATACAATACTGTACACAATTCTTCCACTGATTCCGGTTGCGGACCATGTCTTCAAGAGTGCTAAGCCATTGGCAATCCTCATCTTTAAGTCCCCATCCTAGAAGACGTACGTATCCAACAGTGGCTAGACACGACGTCAGCGATTTCATGTGCTGTCACCAAGTGGAAGGCTGACCACCACGCGGTCGCTTCCAACCAGGTCCTTGACGAGCGAATAGAGCGCGACGCGGTAGACGCTCAGGTGCCATGCGCAGGACGTAACCGAGCCATCTTAACTGGCGCAACAAAACCAGTTTGTTGAAGTGAATACTCGCATTCCCCAAGATGCGACGTCGAACATCATTGCTATTAACTCGATGTTGCCACCAAACACGAGCGATCCTGTTTAAGCAACTGTTTTCGAACGCAGAAAGACGACGCATGCCTTCCATCCGAATCGGCCAGGACTCGCACCCATACAACAATAATGAGCGAACTGATGCGCTGTAAATGCAGCCCTTTAGTGAGAATGAGACGTCACGACGACGCCACAAGTGCCTCAGATTGACAAATGCTGATCGAGCCTTAGCGATAAGAAGAGAAACTTCTTTGTTGATAGTGCCGTCAACAGAAACACAGTTCCCAAGGCAGACGAAACTATCTACCTGTTCAAGTTGTGCACCTTCGACAGTGACCAAAGGAGCAGGTGAAAGCCAATCCTTGAGCAGTACTTTACACTTCGATGGGGCGAAGCTCATGCCATACTTAGATGCTTCAACCGCCAAACGATCTAGAATGAGTTGCATACCCTGAGGATCGTCACCAAGTAAGGCGATATCATCAGCATAATCTAAGTCAGTCGTGCGCTCACCCGGTAGAAGCTTTAGGCCAAAATGTTGGAAACCTTCTAGAGCATTCGACAGAACGTCTTCGATTGCGAAGTTGAAGAGCAATGGGGACATAGGGCAACCATGTCGCAAACCGCTATTGACAGCGAATTGCGAAGAAAGCTTGTCATAGACCCACACTCTGCCGGATGTATGAAGTAAATTGCTCGTAATATGGCGGTATATTTCTCTGGCACCCCCTTCCTTAGCAAGCAACGCCATAAAGCAGGTCGTTCAACGGAGTCAAAAGCGGCACGTATGTCTAGGAATGCAACGATAGTGAGCCTGTGATAAATGTGGCGATGTTCGAGGAGCTGGCGGAGCGTGAAGATTTGATCCACGCATCCGCGGCCAGGACGGAAACCAGCTTGTTCTTCTCGGTAGTATGATTCACGTACTGGGGATAGTCTGCGAAGCAGAATGGATGCCAATAGCTTAGAGGCAACCGAAATAAAACTAATCCCGCGATGATTTGCACATGCAGTGCGAGCGCCTTTCTTGAAAATCGGGACAATAACTGATTTGCCCCAAGAGGA
Organism: Dicrocoelium dendriticum; assembly: GCA_944474145.2. Lineage (NCBI taxonomy): Eukaryota > Metazoa > Platyhelminthes > Trematoda > Plagiorchiida > Dicrocoeliidae > Dicrocoelium > Dicrocoelium dendriticum. The sequence continues at coordinate 94,182,681 of OX104065.1, read as the reverse complement.
AGGCACTTTCTCTTCATGCCAAATTTTTGCGAACAGCACGGTCAGCTGGTTAATGATCGCCACACCGCCGTACTTGAATAGCACCGGAGGAAGTCCGTCTAAGCCGGCAGCCTTGAACCGCTTCAAGTGTCGAATCTCAAAGCAGACTTCCGCTTCGCTGGGTGGATTCAGTGGGACAAGCCAGGGTGGACAACAAGGTGTACTGCATGTACTGATGGATGGTGTAGGCTAGTTGAACTGCGAGTGAAAGTGCCCGGCCCAGCGGCCCATGCGCCTCTGTTGGTTGGTGATCGGAGACTCATCCACCTCACAAATGACCTCACTGACACCAGGCTTCCTGAGACCAGTGGACCTAATGAGTTGGAAAAGTCTGCGAGTGTTGCCAGAGAGGGCAGCAGTCTCCATCTCTAAAGCACGCTCAGATCACCATGTCCCGCGATCCTTGCGTAGGCTTTGCTTGAGCAGCCGGTTGGCAGAACGGCGCCGCTCATTGCAATCTGATTCCGCGGGGATATCTTTGCGACGTTCGAACAGCTCCAGAGAACGAGCAGAGATCCCAGCCTTCAAGGGGCCTCAAGTTAGGCCGCAGCATGACTGTCCGGAAATGGTCATCGCTTTCCGTATACAAGTCCAATGTTGTTCCACTTCTTGCGGTGGACTGAAACTGAGTGCATATACCAGTGAAGACTGATAGCTCGCCTGAACAGAGGAATTAGTTAATCTGTTTACATCAATCTTGCGGTGCTTCGTGTTTCGGGTTCCTCCAAAACACATACAGATTTTCGCGCAGACCAGAGCATGATCTGAGTCAACGAAAGTGGACCAAAAGGACCTGCAGTCTAGTACGCTGCCGCACCATCTGAAGCTAATTGCAATGTGATCAATTTGAGACCACGGTTGTGTTGAAGAAGGGGGACGCCACGTTGCGGAACGCTTCTTCGTACGCCTCAAGTTAGTGCTCGAAAGAAACAGACGGTTGTCTTCGCACAATGTGAGAAGTCTCTCTCCGTTATCACAGCGGTTCTCATTGAGCACGTGATGGCCACCAAGGTGACGTTCAAATGGTAACAGGCGGCCAACCCATGCATTAAAACCCCCAGCAAGAATAACGACATACGACTTTTTAGCATTAGTCAAGAGCTGTTGTAGATCTCGGTAGAATTCGTCCTTGACCGAGTCGCCACTGCAGCCAGTTGGAGCGTACACGGAGATCACAAACAAGTTGTGTCTCTCTTCGCGGTGCCTGTTGACTCTACATGAACCCCGAAGCCGAACTGCACATAGTCGGCTGTTAATCGGGAACCAGTCCAGTAGTGCCGCCTCGGCCTTTCTACTTAGTGCTATACCTACACCAGTCAAACCCGCTGAGGCTGTTTCTGGATCTCCAGAAAGACGCAGGTGATATCTGGCTTCGTGGTCAGTGGGGGGCGTCAATGTAAGCACAGTGTTTGAATCTTGCAATCGGGTTTCTGAAAGGCAGCAGACATCAACGTTTAGGGAATCTAGGATGCGCGCTAGACCGGCTTGCTGTCCATTCTGCATGAGTGTCCGAACGTTGAAGCACGCCAGACGGAACGAGGATCGGGGACGAAGGAGAGCCATATGTCGAACTCCTTGGTCTGCGGCGCAACCGGAATCGCAGCCAGATTGTTGAACACATGAATCGGGTAACGAAAAGTGAGGATTGTTAGCAAACAAACAATTGGCGTGTGATGAAGTCGCGTGAAAGTGACTAGCAGAAACAGTAGCTGATGAGCACGTTGTAATACAGTCCATGGTTTTGTGAGAGGGCGTGATACTACCCGGTTGCCCAAGCCGAAGTAGGGAGCTGACTTAGGGGACTCCACCCCGAGCCTTTGGCTAAATTAACTACCCGCAAGGCAGCGGGCCGAATTTGGGGAATCGCGCCCATTGGGAGGCATTGACTGAATTTTCAGTTCATGCGTCTTTGTTTTGTAGATTACCAAACAGGGGCCCAATACTCCCCATGAAGTCAGCACAATTGCTGGAATACAATGCCCCGCGGAGGTGGAACATTGTCGCCGAACACTTTGCTGGAACGGGGTACACCCGAACCGACAATGGGATAGGCATACAGATTTTCATTTGAGCCCATTATATCTGATCCAACCCCAAACTCAAACTTTTACTCAGTCAGCTTAAATCGTCTGTTCTGGTTGGGTTCCTGGAAGTGTTTACGAAGTAGAAAGCCGTTGCTAACACTTTAGGATTGTCTTTTTAGACCCAATCTTCATTGGTTTAATTACGCGTACTGAATTGTCGGAACAGGTGCATAAAAACGTGGGGATTACAGTTACAAAGGTAATGGTAAATTCATTTTTAGGCCAGGTCCCAAAAGAAAGGACAGGGTAAACCGGGTTTACGATACAACATACCTCGCCAACGCAACCGACGTGGGGTGCAGCGGTGGTGAACACAACCTGGCCGGGGTGAAAGACATCGGTCAGTGAAACGGAGCTGTTGTAGCTCCAATCCAGATGATGTTGAGTGAGGGAAGGTGGAGAAGGCAGTGTGAAAGTCACTAAATCAAACAAGTCCAACTCAAGTCCATCACATTGACCGTGAAAAGGGTCCGTTCGCATTGAGGGCAGAAGAGAACGACCACGAGCCTTCTTAGGTCGTTGAGCGTAGTAGCTGGAGCCGATGAAAGATCTAGGTTCGGGAGTGGTAAGTTTCAACTCATTGCCATTGTGACAGCGAGAATTGGCAAAATGAGGAACCAACATGAATTTTCGTGGTGAGTTCGATACTTGAGAGGAGTTGACTCTGATGGACCAGCCATCCAGCTTGCGAGAAAATATGAGAACCGGAAGAGTCTGATCAGCACGTTTTTCATCCGTTGGAAGGTGATTGAACAAAATAGCCCGTCGAATACGGAAATGTCGCTCCAACTCTGCTATCCTGCTGGAGACCCAAAATGCTTCAGATATTCCACTGGGACCCACCGTTTCGTCTTGAACCAAACGTGCGAATTTTGCAAGAGTTGTGTCTTTAGTTCCGGGTTGCTTTGTGAACGGAATGATTGGAGCCACATTGAAGTCCTGCAACTCCCAACTGGCAACGAAAGAAATAACGAAAAATACACAAAGGAAGATAGTTTAGCTGGATGAGGGAAAAATGGAGAACCAGTCGAATGAATGAGAGTTCAGTACACCCGAACTGGATGTGGCCCGTCTGCAAACGTTCCGTGGTTGACCAACAGTGTAAGGCTCTAGGAGCAGTTGTTCAACCGAGGTTAATATAACTGGGAATCGTACTGCACATGGACTACAGAGAAAGAAGTTGATTCATCAAATTTACGTCCCACAATTGGTATCAAAAGTGGCTACTTGAAACTCGGTATAACAGAAGGGAACCCAGTCCAAAAGATACAGCACACGTACAGCTCTCGAGAGGTCATCACTCGCACTGGCATCACTACGGCGCAATGGGGCCAGCGAACACGGATGGGACGGCCGAGAAGCGCATGTGCCAATTCCTCCAATCGATGTGAGACGCGCGGTATGATGACAGACAAACTCTCCAATCTGCTCGGGCTCTCAAAAATCTGAGTAGAAAGAAAAAAGTAAACAAACAAAACGAGGGAAGTAACTTGCTAAACCTTATACATGCATATTCAATAAGTTGCAAGAGACGGGCCTCAGGTAGCGAAGTGTACCATTGATTCCAGTAACAGCTGGTAAGAAAACGGATGCATCTTGTGAGCATGACACAAGAAGCATGAGTTGGGTGCAACTGTCGTGGGTTGAGGAGTGCGCTAAAACGACAAGTGTATGATTTGGTGACTGCGGAGGGTGATGCGTCGAAATTCACATCAACAATTCGTGAAGTAAATACAACATACACCGCACTCCTTGATCGAGATGGAAATTTGTTCTTATGGTGAGAACAAACTAGGATGCATAAATGATAGTTCTATTAGTGCATCAAGTGCAGTAAAAATGAGCTCATACTGCTCATGAGTAGGAGAATTTTAGTCGTAATTCGTCCCAGCAACTAAAAAGCAACATAGCACCATCCCCATCTGGAAAAGCAGCCGACGCGAGTTTCGTCCTTTTGGTGATCCTCAGTGGTGCGCATCCTTCGATGCCCTACTGCGGAGCGAACCTGTGACCACTAGAGGCTAGTGCCAACCAACCAGCAACTAAAGCCACTGAGCCATGTAGTTTCTCCTAGTTTCAAATGCATTGGACATAGGATCTAGTGCGAGGAAGCCATGATCTCGTAGGCTAGCCAGTCATCTGCACTTGTAGGAACCTGAGTGGCAATGGAAGATAGGTCGTGCTATATCCCAGTTAGCTTGAAAATTGTGTAGCTCAATCACCGTCCCCCATGGCTCAGTCAGTTAAACTGCTGGATAATTAGAGCCGGTCTCTAGTGGTCATGGGTTCGAAGGATGCGCACCACTGACGAGTCCTAATAGTACGATACGCGCGTCTGGTGCTTTTCCGGATGGGGATTGTAATATGTAGCTTATGAGCCGATGGGACGAATACATTGAAATTACAACAGTTCAGTCCAGTCAAATGAATATGATCCCGATGTCAAGGTGTAGTGGATGCATTTGTCAGGTTTCGCGCCATCAGCATAAAAGTAGCAATGGTGAGGAAGGTAGGGCAGAACGTAAAAAGTAAAGAAAGAAAAAGAGGTTCGGAAAAATTGAGTATTACTCATCGACATAGGGCACTAACAGCCAGACGAGGGAAATGGAATGTAGGAGAGTCAGTGATTGCGCCATGTCGGATGTCTCCAACCAATGATGTGGCCTATCTCAAGGTCTAATCGCGCTTTATCTATGCATTTATGTCATGCCACCAAATGGCCACCTCGTGATTTCGCTCAAGTAAGTACGGCGATAACACGTAACAAACACCGAATAAGGCGGTCAATGGATGTATAGAAGACATGACCGCATCAAAGTAGATGGTCCAAGATAGTATACACATCAGCACTTAACCAGAAGGCCTCGTTTGAAACCTTAACCGGTGGAGTTCAGCCCTGCTCGCCTAGTGCTCTCACCAAATGCATGCAAAGCTTCGTAAGAGAAGGTGATCAAAGATGGTCAATCATTGGTACGAAGCGCCAACGATCTGATCCATCCGCTTTATCGCAGCATTACATACCTTACCGTTGACTGATAGATGATCACTTCAACGTGTATAAGGATGAGTGGGCCTTTGAGAATTCACATCGGGGCTACTGATACAGGAAACCAGTCATTATGCATCTGCGCTGCAATACGTAAGGTACATCGGGATTGTAATTCACTGGCAAAACATCACAAACAAACAAAAGTGAATGTAGACCGCACGGCTAGTAATGAATAAGGTCGATTTAAAATGCGTACAGTGGTGCATGAGCAAAAGCTGGCATGGAGTTTCCCCTATACTAACCATTCGTTTGTTGTCTAATTGGTGTTTCTTGGTGGTGTATAGGGTACATGGCAAGTTGGCATCGAGTGTATGAAAAAGATAGCATCCAAAATAGCATCGTCCAGACCAGCTTATTTCCCAGTTGACTATGAAAGGTCGGCAAACTACGCCCACTTAATCACAAGAGTGCACCAATCCAAATATGCGATCCAGATTACCTTCAAGCACTTGCTCAGAGAAATACAAAGAAGGACCCACGCAAGCTGCGCGCGGTTGACACCCCAGTTAGGTATGAAATCCAGCGTTAACAGGTTAAAATAAATGCGGCATGGAATGGACGCTAATCGTAGCACTTGGATGAACGTGGTAAGAAAACAAAAGTGGTCAATGCACGATCAAACCAAGAAGATGAAGTCGGTTGAAGATGGAGAAAAAGGACACATGTAGGAAGTAAAGCAGCATTTAAAAAACTACCAAATTGCTTGTCAGAGTGAAGAAAAGATGCCTTACATGTACAGGGATGCGGCGGAGTTCGGTGCTAAACTCTAGCCCAGTTAGGCTCGGGAAGCCAGAGCAAACTTGCCGGTCGGAAAAGGAGTAGGTGGCCCGAATTGTCCCAGCAGCGCACACGGTACGGTCACGGAAAAATTCGTGTGCGTAGTACGTCGCGGGTTTCTTTGGGCGATCCGCTGTAATAGACTGAGAGGCGCGGAACAGCATATGTTGTCCGTGCTTATTCCGCTTCGTTTCCACCGCTGTCAGACGTTTGGTAAGGGGTGCCATGGCATCTAGTAGCAGCTTTTCATTAATAAAAGGAATTAGCTGAAAGGAAAGTGCAGAGTGGAGAATGAGTCATGAAAATCAGTGGTGCGGAAAGCAGTCCGCAAGTTGTAAAACCACTAAGCTCATATCGAAAAGAGGAAGTAACTGGAGCCGCCCAGCCTCGTTTGGCCAGTGAGCCAAGGCAGGCTTCGGGTAATTTGGCTATTCAGTCATGACTGAGACAACAATCACCAAAGCTGAAGGCAGGATAGAAAGTGGGCTTAACGGAGAAGTGACTATCGCGACAGGAGTGGCATGTGGCTACAAAACACTCCGTTTTGTCATAACAGACTATTGATGAGGCTGAGATAGAGTAACTGTGTGAGTGGATCGCTTGAGTCTAAGCCAAATGTTTCAACAGCCCATGGAGTCGATGAAAATGTACCAAAGAGCACCCAGAGTGGAGCAAAAAGGCATGGAGGCTACAAGGGTGTGGAATAATTGATGCAACATGAAATTTTTCATTTAAAAGATACTAAAAAGCCCTACTAAAATGAAGACAAACAACGTGAACTGGGTGCCTATGCGGCCCGGTGCTGTACTCGATGCGTTCATCCGAGTATGGTACGACCCACACAAACCATACTGAATAACAGTTAGGGGGAAAACTAAGCTAAGTATCATTGCGCAAAGGCTGGAAGGAAAAAGAGACTTATGGATTCTCCAGCCCCAACCATGATAAACAAGGATGTACTAGTTTTGAGTGCAGTATATTTGGAATAATAATAGTTATAATAATAATAATAATAATAATAATAGTTATCCCATGCAATGGTTTACTGGTATGGCGTCGCCGCTCTCAAATCAAGTAGATGTAAGCAAAAGAGGTGTAAATCCAATCGCGGTTGGCCGATGTCACCAACAACTAAGGCAGTCAAAAGACATCAAGTGTACAACGAGTCATCTGAAGCCTGACAGTGATGGGTGTTGCTGCCCAATTGCTTCAGATAAGACTTAGTAATCAGAGTCCCAAGTTTGACACATTTCCTACTGGACTGGAATCTTGAGCGCAAAATCATACGTGAGAGCTGACGAATGAAAACCATGCCCACAAAATGAATAGTCTGAGATAGACACCCGATCACGGCTACCAACTGGGTGCTTGTTCAGTGCATTGACGGCAGTCATGGAAGGTGAATGCAACGGGTGACTATCAGTCATCATCCGAAAGGCCAGGTGAGTTGACATAGTGACGGATACGAGTCAGATGCGGAATTAAGTAGATGGATTACCAGACCAGAAACAGAGCTAAAGTAACGATTGGGGGCAAGGTGTGTCAGTAGATATTGTCGTGCAGTTTTCCAACGCAATGATATCTGAGGTCTACTAAACCAGAGACTGTCTTGGAATTAAATCAAATGCACTGTGAAAGGTAATCGAAGGTGCTTGTAAATGTTATGTTATCGGGGTGCAGTGACTAGAGAAGCGAATGCCCCCGAGAGATTGTCAAACTGAGAACCACGGAAGTAAAAAAGCATACAATCCGACGAGGTAAACCTGTCTGTGACCATGCCGATTTCCAAATGTAAACAGGCGCAAACACCTCTGATCAGACATGTTGGAGGCGATTGTAATGGTTACGCACAAGAGTCACAATACACATCTGTCTAACGGTCATGGAAGACGGTATGGTTAGAGTCGCCCATATTGGGATGATTGATGCGATGTATGCCGGTATGCGACCGCCACGTCGAGTCGCCCCCTCCGCTTACCCAGCACGATCAGAATCGGAGCCAGCACGCTCGCTACTGGAATAGCATGGAGAGACGCTACAAGAACGAACAACCCTTAACAAAAGGATTGACGGGTTATCTGATGACCTTACTCTGAATATCAGTATCATTCAGAAGTGAAGGAATAATTTTTATGTAACGTAGCCAGCTATAGACACCTAAGAAGCATACGAAGCATCCGGTTTTCGAGCAAACTTCCATGACTCTGTGGATACTAAATAAGAACCTTAAGTTTCGACTTCTCGAGCTTCGGGATAGAGCTGAGAGTTGGACTGAATCTCTGGGTCACAAAAGATCAGATTTCTGACATAGCATGACATTTATAATTCCGTCCACAACGATACGAGACCACTAGCGTGTTATCTGAAACTGGATCCAGAACATAGCACCTGCAGTGGATACTGAAGAGTTGACTGGTGCACATGTGTTAACTGAAATTCAATGGTTTTCTAAGAATGCTGCGGATGGACCACATGTAATGGGGAGTAAAGGTCCCTGAGGTTTACGCTACTAAGTTAAATATCCAAGAAAACAAAAAAATTTCAAGTTGCCAGGCAGAGTTGTTGTTGGGGGGCGAAAAACTAGTTAAATGTCGGAAAATGATGATACAATGCCTAATAACGTACCACAACGGCCTCCCAAGATGCAATTTTTCCGTTGATGTCTGTGGAAAAGTTACTCGGAAAATAAGGAGCCAAAGGAGAGTCAGGTGAAGTCATCAGGGGGCGATACACCTTGGGAACGATATATGCACCGTCCGGTGGAAGGATCATTAACTGCTGAATGAACGGAAGTACAGGATGGGAGTGGGTGTCAAACGAAGCCCATTCACAATCCATCATGTTGGTCCAAGAGGAATTTGTGAATTGCTCAGTGTACATTTTCAAATCACATGCAAAAGGAGCGTAGTGGTATGGGTAGTAAAATCCCCAGTCGGGTACACGAAGAAAGTAGTAACTGAGAATCCACTGGAGCATTCGAACGTAATCCGTGACCAAGGGCATCAAACCGGCCCGCAATTCATCCTCAGATCCAATGGGAAGGCCAAGTTTTGAAAAGTAATAGTCCCGACGATACATTCGGTAGACAAGAACATCTTCATCATCCAGGTCCGAGTCAGTGTCATCGTCAGTTACTTCATCACTGGAACAAACAACTGGAGGAATGCTTTGAGGCGCTCCGTCAACTAGTGAGATCACGCCTTCAGCAAGCAGTTCCGCTGTTTCGTCGTAAATTTCCCCCTCAAACAAATTTGCATCCGGGGTGAAAAAAGATGCCAATGACGCCAAATCAGCTGGACCTGATGTAGAAGAGAAGGGTGATGTAAAGCGGTAAGCACCAGAAAAGCACAACCATCGAGAAGTGAGTGCAGACAGTGAAGTAGGACAGACATCTGTGCTCCGATTAGATGGTTAGTAGCAGGTTCTATGATTGCAAAAAATCAAGTATCCTGAACAGACGGCACATCGGAAAACGAGAGACGGGTTCATAAGAGAAAGAAAATTTTGGGACAAATGAGGAACCGAAAAGCGGATGCACATCCATTTGCCCAGCTAAGGTCGAAATGCAGTAGCGGATCGTCAGAGAACCATGCATAAGTCGATTTCAACGGTAGCAGTATCATACACATGCAGGGCCTCTACTCGACGGGAGGGCAAATATATACGGGGAGGAAGCTTAACTTAAGTGGAACAACTTGAAAAACGACATGGCATCTGCAACGCGACCTCCAGTTGTCGCAACATAAGCCTATCTTAATCAGGGACAAAGGACATCAACTAACGTATAAGCAAAAAGGAGTAAAATAATGTCCACTACTGAGCAGGCCGCTGAGGAGATATGCGTTGGTGGCCAGACTACCGCTTAGATGTGTGACTACCTTATAGGCGTGTCATCCTGTCTAAACCCTCAATCTGCCCCACCACTGTGTTTTGAGCAGATGTTGACCTTCCTGGGAAAACGATGGTCAAGTGTGGGGGAAATCACTGATGGCTTTAGCAAGTGAAACTGATAATAATTAACAGCTGTGCAGAACTTGACAGGTATAGACTCGAAAGTGTTCTATGCATTCAGAAACCATGTAAAGAAGCGCATCAAGCTCCTGTGTAGTTGGCCCTCCAGGACAAGATGAGAGCACCGGTTGCTAATGGTCAGTTCGCTGGCCATGTGATCAGGTCATACGCCAGTGAGAATCGAGGATGGACGCAGAACGGTGTGTCCAAGTGTCATATTCTAGATAAACGAAGTATATTCATGTTGGATTTGCATGTACGCAGACCTAAGACGTCAACATCATCATCAATACACATCAGCTAGATGTGAGAAACACACTTCGATTGTTGTGCCGCAATACGATTGATATTTGAAAAAGCGAGATTCTAAACATTACAGATTACAAAAAGTAACAAAATGCTTAGTAACATGTTATGCTTCAAGAGCGATCGTGGCTGGAGGAAAAAGATAAGCCGGATGGGGAGAGATAAAGAAACTTAATACAAACACCATTGACGTAGGCTCCTTGCCATCTCAACCAGTGTATCCGACGAAACGTGTTCATCATCCTTCAGTCTCCAGTCAGGCAGCCTGGGAACATCGACCGACGCCCAGTTCAAAATGAGGGCCTTCATTCCTTTCGATCAAGTCATCGCTTGGTCTCCCCTCCGCTTCTTCCATCCAAATAACGCAAGTCGCGGGAGTCGGTATGCAGGGATGAACACGTGCCTAGCCATCGGAGCCTGGTGCTTGAAATAACAGTGTTGAGCGGTTCACGCGCTCGCTCGCCGAACACATAGATAGCTCACGCGGTGCTCACATCAGACATGAGCGAAGGCGGCTATGACCGAACATAACTAGCCTCTTTATATCTGTCGACTTGATGGGCCAGGTTTCGCAACCGTACAGGAGGGATGAACAGACTGCTGCATTGTTCACTCCGCCGTTCAAGGCGACAGTGATGTTGCGCCGGCGCCACTGCGGGTGAAGACTGGCAAATGCGCCTCGAGGTTTTGCCATGCGGTTTGTGATCTCATCTTGCATTCCACTGGCGCTAATACAGCTGCCTAGATACCTAAATGTTTCGACGACTGCTAGCTGATCCCCAACAAGAGTCAGCGCAGGAGTGGGTTCCTGCCAATCTCGGAGGACTTTGCATTTTGACGGTGCAGGGCAAGCCCAAAACGACTGACAGCCAATGCTAGTTTGTACAGTGTAAGTTGACAGGTTTGGGAGCTGTCACAGTTAAGGGTAATGTCGTCGGCGTAATACAAGTCAAAAAGTCGGTCACCTGCGAGCAGCTACACGTTTTGCAGGTTGTGTCCAGCGAACGCAGTCTTCATGACTTCGTCGATGGAGAAGTTAAAGAGGAGAGGTGACAACGGGCATCCTTGTCTTACACCGCTAGATAGATTGAAGGGCGGAGGCAGCTTAGCGTAAGCCCTTACTTTGCCCGAACTATGCGTGTAAAACGCTCTGATAATGCTTACGTATTTTTCGAGCACACCACTCCACAGTAGACAGTCACAAAGCGCACATCGATCAACCGAATTGAAAGCACCTTTGATGTCGAGGAACACGACTACGGTGGATGGCTCTAAATATGGCAGTGCTCCATCAATTGAAGTAATGTGAAGATGTGATCCATGCAGCCGCGACCTCGACGAAAGCCGACTTGCTCCTCGCGAATCTGGCTTTCACGTGTGCGAGCAAGTCCATGAAGAACCACAGAAGCGGGTATCTTAGAGGCAGGCGTCGCGAAGTGCAGTGATGGGAGAGAGCAGCTCCGAAACTGTTCACTTCAGTAGCAGTCCCAGTAATCGAAATGATAGAGGTCTGCTTCACAGCTAGCCGTGGCCACAACTGAGATTGTGTGTCCCAATCCATACACGACGTGAAGCACAAACTTAACGATGATGCTGGATGTACCACCCAATATGGCCCAAGGTAGTTCAGAGACAAGCAATCGCACCAAGAAAGGGATCATTTTCATCCCCACGAACAACAGCTGACAGGGGATTCAAAATGAGAAAACAATAACGCGAAATAATGGTAACACAAACTGGCCATTTAGATGCAGTTCCTCAGCGCATCTCTGAATTCGGTGGGCAAATCCGCACATTGATCATAAGACACCATATATGTAACTAATGGCCACTAAGGTCTTCGGGTTGCATAAGGATTTGGGAACGATTTCCTGACATAAAGAAGACCTAACCCAATCACCGATTCTAGCCCTTCGGCCTTTTTTGGGACAGCAGTTGGGTAAGAGCTGAACCGAAGCCGCTCTGAGCCAAAAGCAAGGACACAACAACGAGGGGCGTTTGGTCCGTAAACAATTTACCAACGCTTTGCAAGAGTACATTATACGGAAAGTTCAGTTAAGGGTGGGAGTAGCTCCATGTGAAAATGTGAGTGTACTGTCTGTACAATAATAATCGAACAGTAAATGCCAGAGTACTAATTGTGTATATGGAATGCGAAACAATCAGGCAGTTAACTGGGGAGGTGTCTGCGGTTGACAGATGTCGAGCTCCGATCGCGGGAATAAAAGTACTGCAAGTGGTCATGGTGAAGCTGAGGTAAGGCATTTTTATCTGCTGCACATAGCGGATTGGCTAAGCTAAATTAGATTACTGCTGCCTTCACTAATATTTCTGTGCCAGTACTTAATCTCCATTCGGTCTTGAAAATCGTCCTTTTGACTGAATTATCGTACCAACTCAAAGGCCAAAAACATCAACAGTAGACCGGTACGCCGTACCGACGCTTCGCTGCCACGCAACCACCACCAGGGCCAAGGATACTGCAAAGGTCGCCTGGTATCCTACGCAGGCTCGAACCAGTAACATCAGGGCTGCAAGACAGACCGCTCGTCTTTTCGACCATCGGTCATCTTCAGAGTAGGAAACAGTGTTACAGGTTTAAGTTGTACAAGCAAAGAGTAACGTGTGGAAGTGGTTGACCGATGTATATACCTTGGGGTGATTTCATCATGAAAGACGACTGCGAGTTGGTAAGACAGTCACGTCTGCTGTTGCCTCCTGGTCGGACTGCCTGCCTAAATTGTGTCTGATGCTAAGCGGTCTGCGGAATGATGGCTGATTAAGAAGCGGGGCAGTGAAAGCCACACGGAGGCTGCCTCGCCGATGCCGCCTTATATCTCCACGATAGCTAGCTGTTGGTGACGGTATGTTGTTGCCAAGGTGTAGGCTCCTTTACGCGGAATGTTTGATTAGCGCATTTAGGGTTTAGACTAGCTCCCCCTTCTCTCTTATTATTCTTCATTTCTTAAGGCATTGCGATTGCACCGCAGTGAAGCACCAGTTCAAACGTCAGATGTACTACTATTGATGATGGGGAAGACTAGCGTGGCAGTTCAAAGCTTTAGCAACTACTGGACGCAGTGGGATATGTGCGTTGGTTAAAGGACGGTTGTTCAATAAACCTAAGGTGTGGCCAGTGCAAACTGTTTCATAGATAGAAGACATGATTAATATTCATGGATGACATAATTTGACCATGTTTAAGCAACGATGCACGTGCGGCGTTGCAAGTACATTGCGGAAGCATCGACTGGGTAGTGTTGGGGTTCGACAGTTACGATTTCGCAACAGATCCTTTGGTGCCGCATTTGATTGTCAGTTAAACATGAAGGCCGATTGCTAGATAGATCATGTCCACATGGTTGCTAGACAGCTGCTTCAGTGTGGAATACGCTTGGTACCAAAACAAAAATGGCATCAGCAGTATGCCGAGACGCCCTACAGACGCTTCGCTGTTACCAAACCACCATCAGTCGCGCGTGAGCTAAGGATATTGCGAGGGTCGCCCGGCCCCCTAAGCAGACTAGAGACTGCGACCTCAGGGTTGCAAAGCAGACGTCCTATCATTTCAGTCAGTGGACGGCTGCGATACTAGTAAGCGCAATCCAACTGTCAGCTTTTCTGCACAGGAGATGTCGCTTCGACTAGTGACGGAACGTTTGTAATCACAATGCGCGACGCGATGAATGCGAAGAAGCCGAAAGGCAGCGGGTTTATCGCATGGTACCATTTTGAATGGGATCCTCTGAATTGGCTAAGCCAGAAATTGGATATTCCACCGGATATAGCGTGCCAAGTCAGTGGTGATCCAACACTAGTCACCTTGTCTCTGACTCCCAACTACTCCGTTTGACGGTCTTAATGCTTGCCCATTCACTTTGAAATACTACACCCTTGATGTTTTGATGACGTTATTCAAAGCAAATGGAGCCACCGTACTTCGGTGTATGGACAATGGCTGATCAAATGTAAACAACGAAACGGATACAGGTTAAAGTTAACCTGTTAGGGCTTTCAAAACTACCCCTCATCAAAAAGCAGTTGAGCAAAACAAGCATACAATGCCATAAGGTAATGGGAGGATTTGTGGGTGATGACGTTGTGAAGAAGTCCTCTCCAAGAGAGAGATCCTCAACATTACATCTACTTGATCAGATATGTCGATTACTGGGGCCTACAGTGACCGGGGGATTTCAGTCTCAGAGTCGCTGTTAGGCAGCGGGAAACATGCAAAGCTTATGACTCCGAAAACACGAAGTGAATGCCTGGTGATCTCAAATGAGCTGTTAAAATCCACTCATCTATTGTCTGAAACACGAGTAGGGGGTAATATATTTGTTGCCTGAGCCAATGTCAAAAATGCCATAGAGCTGCAAGCAATTGCGAAAATGGGATAAGTTTTCAAAAAGTTGCTTTCTCTTCACTTAGACGTACCGTTTTCGATCTGCCTCAAGGACGCCGGATCTGCGTAAGTCTCAGTATTGGTGAGAGTCTGGTTGATTTGGAAGGTGGATTCCTTAGCAGTTAGAAGGGAACCACTGGCCAACTTGTCCAACTCTCGACCAAGCAGAGCACCCTGCTTTCCGCGCATCCATCGATGGTCAGCTTCGCGTTCCTCGAACCAACTTTGTTCAAACTGAGCGAAGGAGATGCAAATGCCCAAAATTAGTAATGCATAATCACTAATGTGGGGAGGGATAGAACTAGGTCGTCGAGAAATAAAGTGCTAGTGATGTTTAGTTCGATAATGCGGAACGTCGAGGTTTTACCGCTGTATGGTGGCTCGGATGCACAAACGGGACAACAGGCATCACGAGCTCCACAGGGAGTAACTGACAGTAGAGATATATGTAGAAAAAAAGGTTGAAAATAGACATGTTCTACGATAACGAAGATGACATCTTTCGTTCAAATGAGGCAGTGATTCAAGTTCTCGAAATGGTCTATTGGATGACCAACAATAACGACTCAGTAGATAGGGAACCAACCTTTGAAAGTTCTTCCAAGTACAAATGAAATCGTTGAAGGTTCAAACGACCAAACTCGATTAAGTACCCTCAAAAGAAAGACAAGATAAATATTGTTATGACAATAAACCGATGCGCGGTGAACAAGTAGAGTGAAAAAAGTTTAAAATAGTGGACAGTCTTTCCGTCAGACTTACCATCGAGTTGAGGAAGCACGACGTGGTAGGTGTCCCAAAGAACTAGAAGAGATTCTGCGTGTATGTGGAGATTGGGGATGTGCGGAATGAAATCATTTCCCAGCAAGAAAGCCATGAAAATCCAATCGTCGATGATACGCTCCAAATCGTATTCAAAGTTTATACTTTCCTGGAGTACAGGAGAGAAAAACGGAGGAATATGGGCGACAAGAATGCAGCATTGGTCAAAGGGATGGTCATGACTGAACATACAAAACCAATGAAACAACTGCGATTACGATACCCCAAAATGCATTCAAGCTGATGGAAAGTGGGTGTTACCCACCAGAAAACACTGCAGTATTCTCGGGCGGGCAACACCCAATTCCCATGTGCTTCGGCGACGGTCCTAGTGATCGCAATGACCAAGGTTTACTTCAATGTGAATCGTGGTCCACCTTGAGATTGCGCGTCGCAATCCAATCACACGACGTGTAATCCAAAATTGACCCTCCCATTATGCATTCAAACTGTGATCCGGTGAACTAATGCACGTAAGCCAGGTGGATGGCCCCATTGAAGGGCGATCATCGATGGTGTAGGAAAACGCTTTTGTATTAAAGCTAAAGCGAGTTGAGATGGAAGCGCTACGGTCGCGATGCAGCGAAGTGATAGTTTTAATGAATATGGAAGGGAAGGATTGCGATAAAAAATAGCAGTGCAATCGTTACGGAAGCACTAAGTAAGGAGTCAGTTTTAAGGGAAGTAACGATGGCCAGATTGTGATACCGAAGACATCAAGAGTCGTGGGAGAGAGCAGTGACAATAAAACCCAAGAAGGGTGAATAATTCCAACAGATTGGGGCTGTAACATACAGCGAATAATCCTGGTCAGTAGCGAAGGTGCTGAGTGAAACTACTGATGGTGCATCCAATCGGAACATGCAATTCAGGGGATTAAGTATATCACCGGGAAAGATGGGAGATGATCGGTACAATGTGAGCAACAGTTGGTCGGGATGTGGTGTGGTAACGACTAGAAAGTACAACGGGGCAGAGGACGAAGGACAGCTGAGTGAGAAATGCTAAAAATAAAGCAGTTCGAAGAAAGTACTCACAGGAGGCTTGATGGAAGCCCATTTGAAATGGAGGTGGCGGAAAACGTATAAGAATAGCAAGTGTGTCTGAGGTGCAGTAAGTGGGTTGTACAATTAAGAACAGGGAATCAACCGAGGATTTTTCTTCCTCTTAAGAAGCTAACAAATACGGGAAGAAGGATGGACAGATAGTAACAGCATAATCCAATCAAAACTACGATCACTAAAAAACCGGGAGTAACGCTCTCGATGTTGGTACACTGAGGGGCTAACTAGAAAGAGAATGAAGGACAGAAAGGCGACGAATAGAAGATTGCCAGCGATGAACCGGCAACGAATTCAACACAAAGACAACCCACCTTCAAGTCCTTGAACTCGCAGTCAATATATTCGCGCAGCACAGAGAGATAAGTGATGCAGAAAGGCATTTGGGATGCGTTGCAAGTGCTACAATATGGTACACAGACAGATGGCAAAGGCGATAAGCAGATAACGCAGAAGAAGGAATGATCAAAATTGACAATCGACTTGACGGAAGCATGGAACATGTGCTAAAGCTGGGGAGGAATGGGGCACTAGAGGCACCTATCGTGCATAAGATAAGCGAAACAAAGCTAATAGAATATAAGTAGTGTGCTGTCGACAAATTAACAATCGATAATCAGGATAAACAGGTGTGTATTATAGAACAGTAGGCTTGAAAGAATGCGCAATGCGTGTGTGGAGTGAGGTTTAGGGAAAGTGTAACAAAGCCCGAAGCAAAGGCTGGCTATATGAATTTAAGTCGTTAAAGTGATTTCTAAGTTTCTTTTTCACGAAGCCGCCGAGCAAGTTTCTCCGACACAAACAGTAATAATTTACGCATTTTCGAAAACTACAATCACAAAAATGATCATCCGAGCATCAAATAGCAGAAGAGAACGTAAAGTGCAAGCTTCTGGAAGCCTAAAAGAGAAGATAAACTGTTCCAAAAAAGTGGGGCGATGTTTGTGGAAGAATCCAGTTCAGTTGCCCAAGCATAATCTATGCGCACGAATCTGGTGAGTCTAGGTACTTTGCCTCACGTCACCAAAAGAAAAAAATGGTGTTAACCCCAGTAAATAATAATAATAATTCAAGAGTAATGGACAAAGCCTAGAAACGTCGGACGATGTAACAGCCAGAAATAAGGGAGGAACAAAAGGAAGTCACCGACTTTGTGATCATATTATGCGGGTGGAAGTGCCTAGACAATAGCTGTACAGAGTTAAAAATACGGCCTGACACCAGTTGTAGTCCCTTGTTCATACACTCTTCAGCGCTGCGTGATTTTATTTGCGTGAAGTCATTCAGTACGCGCACTGTGCATCTGACCGAAACAAGTTTGTTCAGTTCCACACAAAATGGACCAATAAACGCGGGTACTCTTGCTCAAACGGTACATAAACGCGTCTGCCGATGCACGAACAATTGACGTTGAGAGCTTCCGCAATTTACCTTCCATCGAGACTGTTAGATGTTTACGTTTTCTCGCTATTCCAAATTAAACACCCAAAAATTTCTCCGCGAAAATTTTAGTCCAACCGAAGAAAAATCAAAAGTCCAACAACGTTGACCACGAAAAGCGTGTTAACAAAAACACTGCTAACCTAGCCAAAAATGCCGCCAAACGCTGTACCACTGAGCCAAATATATAGGGGGCTCAATGACCTTCGGCTTCTGGAAGACGAAGGTCAACTGGTAAAATTAGTAGCCTCCTTCCCAAAACTCCGTATGCTGGCGATCACGTGAAGGAATGGAAGGTTCCGGAATCTCCGAAATCAATGCACGATCGAAGATAATCGATTAATTGCTATAATAATGGTTTCCCTTTATGTTTTTACCTCTCCCGGATACATCCCCTCCTGAAACGGCTACCGCGGTGTATGATGATAGCCGGTGATTGAATTGAAGCCTCCTGGAAGGGGTTCTATGCCTATCGGTCCATTGCCTTGGCTGCAGTGTTCTGGATTCAAATTCCGTGCTCTGTGGTCTAGTACCAGTCGTCTGATGACAGGATTTTTCTACGGGCTCTTTAGGCAAGTTGAAGCTGTCCGTCAACAGGTCAAATGGAAGCTCGGCGGATTCTGTTGCTCGCGGCTGGCACATTGTTGGTTGCAGTTGGTTTGCATGGCGTACCCATACCTGCGTTCCAACCAGCACGTCGTAAATGACGCTTCCGCGCTTGCACTGGATCGTGCCTGGCGTCCATTTCGCGTGTCCACCCCGATAATCACGCACAAGTACTGGCTGACCCGGTCTAAACGAACGTTGCTTGGCACCAAACCGCCGATTAAAATCACGTTCCATCTTTAGGTTCCTTTCACCAGCTATGGACTCTGAGGATGGCCGAACTGCATCAAATGGCATGCGGAGCTTTCTCTTCATCATTGCTTCTGCTGGTGATATTCCACCCGGCGTTGGTGGATTTTGTGTAGATCGGTACAGAAAGGGCACGCTTGAATGTATTCACAAACCTCTCCTCTCGGCCGTTCGATTTTGGGTGAAATGGTGGAGACCGCACGTGTTTGATGGCGCAGCGTTGGCAGAACTCCGTGTATGTGGCCGAAGTAAACTGTGCTCCATTGTCCGTCACCAATGTTTCAGGGCAGCCGAACCTGCTGAAGATTTGCCACAACCTCGAGACTGTTGCGCTGGTTTTCCTGCTGCTCATGAGGGACAGTTCGGGCCACTTGCTGTAAGCGTCGACCACTATGAGAAAATTCTAGCCATTGATTGGGCCTGCAAAGTCGACATGAACACGGCTCCAAGTTTTAGGTCACGAGTGTTCAGTCTTCGGCGGTGCCTTGAAGCGGCAGCGCAGTTGCCACAACTCCTAGCTAGTTGCTCCAGCTGTCTGTCCATAAACGGCCAATACATATAACTTCGGGCAAGCGCTTTCATTCGGTTGAGCCCTGGATGTCCTGCATGGAACTGCCGCAGCACTCTTTCTTGCAACGCCTGCGGGATGACTACTCTGTCTGAGAACATGATGCAATCGTCCACAGTGGAGAGCGAATGTCTTCGTTGATAGAACTGCTGCATTTCGGCAGATGAACACGAACGTGGCCAGCTGGTTATGTGGAAGTGTGTCACCTTCTTCAGGATTGGGTCTAGAAGCGTTTCGGCCCGCACAGCATCGGCCGTTACTGACAGACCATGTAGTGTCTCGCTCACCAGGAATTTGACATCAGGTTCGATCTCAGCTGAGGCAATGATGGTGTTCTGGTGTTCTTGCTGGTGGGAATCAATAAGGCGAGACAACGCATCTGCCTGGCCCATCGAAACCGTTGACTGACAACGGATGTCAAAAGCATAGCCCAGCAAGGTGAGTGCCCATCGTTGGAGTCGAATGGCTGTATAGGCAGGAATTCCTTACTTCGAGCAGAAAATAGCCAGCAGCGGCATGTGATCCGTCAAGAGTTTGAAGCGACGACCATACGACATCTTGTGAAATGTCTTCATAGCAAACACTATGACCTATGCCTCCTTATCGATCTGACTGTAGTTTCTCTCGGCTTTCGTCAGCGTCCTGGCGGCATGTGCGATCGCTTTCTGAGATCCATCTGGGAACGTACGGGAAACTACGACACCGACCCCTAGACTTCCATGCGTCTGTGGCAAGGACAATTTCCCGGAACGGGTAAAAGTGAGTCAGGAGTAGGTCTGAAGCCAGCAATGACTTAACCTGCTCGAACGCAGTCTGGCATTCTGACGTCCAATTCCAGGTTTGGTCCCTGTTCAGTAACTTGTTCAGTGGGGCACGCAGACGATGCAGTTCGGGAAGAAAAGCGCTGTACTGACTCATTACGCCACAAAATGAACGCAGCGATTGCAAGTCGGCAAGCGGGATCATTGTTTGAATAGTTCGGATATTTTCTGGATCAGGGCAACGACCGACTTTTAAGAAAATGAAGCCGAGAAACTTGATGGTTGGTGTAAAATGTACACTTTTCTTTACAGATACGAATGCCATATGACTGGATGTGTACAAGCACTTCAGCGAGCCGCTGAAATAGTTCTTCTGTTGTCCGATCCATTAAAATGATATCATCGAAGTAAGCCGCGGCTCCGGAAACTCCCGCGAGCATGGTGTCCATCAGCTGCTGGAAGATGGCTGGTGCTGTTTTCACTCCAAAAAAGAGGCGGTTGTACTGGTACAAGCCACGATGAGTGTTGATGGTTAGCAATTCTCTCGAGCTTTCATCAAGCTCGACCTGGACGTAGGCAACGGACAAGTCGAGCTTGGCAAAACACTTCCCCACCATTCAGCATGGCAAAGATATCCACTGGTATCGGAAGGGGGTATTGATGGTCGTCCAATGCGGCATTCAAGCCAGTCGAAAAATCGGCGCAAACACGCACTTTACCGTTCGGCTTTCTCACAGCAACAATCGGCGCAGCCCATGAAGAGTATTTCACTAGTGTGATGACACCGGTGCGCTCCAGTAGGTTGAGCTCCTGATCAACTGCTGCGATGGCTGCCTACGGTACTGGACATTTTGCCCTGAAGTCTGGTTTGGTTCCTTCGCGAAGGCACAACTTTGTTTTGAACTTAGTACAGTGACCGTGACCATCTTCAAACAAGGAGGCAAACTTCTGCTTTAGCTTTCTCGTCATGTCTGCTATCGACAATGATGTATGGACTGGATCGGTTTGGACTCTATTGCAAATCTGACTCATTGGAACATCAAACGGTTGTAACTTTTCCATCCAGTCTAGCCCAAGGAGGTTAAAGTTTGGTCGGTCAGACAAGTAGCAGGTTCCGGACTGTTTTACTCCGTTGAATGCAATTTTGCAAGTTATTTCTCCGACTAGCTTCAGCACTCCACCAGATGCGATTTTGTTGGAATTAACCATCTTCGGCCTCCTTATGTGCTTCCAAGTATTCTTGGAAATAATCGTTATATCTGATGCCGTAGCGAACTGCAGCCGGGTTGGGATTCCGTTGATAAGCACAGTGATAAATCAGAGGCGTGTTCTAGAATCGCTGTGAAAAGTAGCAATCATCGATAGAGATTCTGCGTCAGGCTTCCTGAAGTTCTTCCTTCGATAGGACTGCTACAGGTTTCTTGGACGGGACCGATGATCAACGTCCTTCTTGTGGCCGCATTTATGGCACTTATCACAAATGTGACGCTTGAATTGACAGTATCGTGCGAAATGCCATTCACCACATGACCAACGAGGTGTAGGCGGCTTGTTCGGCGTTCTGTTGAACGGCTTGTTCGAACCAGCCTTTCTTGCTTTTTGCACAGCATAAATAATATCGACGATGATGAGGTGACTCTGCTCAATCATAGCCGTGTCGTGTTTCAAAGTAATCAACCGCTTGCATTCGCCTACAAGAGAGTTCAATGTCAAATCTGGATCTTGACACAACTTAGCAAGGAGCCGAGTGCGCATTTCCGCGTCGCGTGGAGACTGTAAAGCACTGACAAATATAAGACACTTAAACTGGTCATCCGTCAAACAGCGCAACTTGAAACGTTCACATTCACGGTTAACCATGTCTGCTAGTGCCCATAATCGTCTGTATCACGCTTAACAATTTTTAGACACTGGTAGCGAATGCTAAACAGACATCGACCCACCAAAAATTTCTTTGTGTTAGCACTGCTTCGTTGAAAGTGAGGTCCCTCGGCTCTTTGGTCAACGAATCTTGTATGTTCATTAGTACCGAGCTTGCGGAGCAAAAAACGCACTTTCTGTGAATCAGCTTGATGGTTGAAATCCGTCCGGAACATGTCCCCCAGCGTTTGAAGCACGCCTCGAAAGTGCATTCGGAATCAGCATCACAATGGAATTCATTGATTGCACTCGTAAGAAAAGCAAGGGAAACAGCCTGCGTGTACCATGTAGCTGCTCCGTTCGACTGTACGTTCAAGCACTGCGTCAAACTTTCAATCAGTTTCATTTGTGCTTCCATCTGGGATTGTTGCTGAAGAAGCAGCTTTTGAAAATGTTTGGCGGAAAAGTTTGTAACATTTTCGTGCTTGTCCGTCGCCATTGTTAGATCTTCAAGTTGTTTCGCAATTCCGAAGTAAACACCCAAAAATTTCTCCGCAAAAATTCTAGCCCAGTCGAAGAAAAAGCAAAAATCCAGCGACCTTGACCACGAAAAACGTGTTAACAAAAACGCTGTACCACTAAGCCAAATATATAGGGGGCTCAATGACCTTCGGCTTCTGGAAAACGAAGATCAACTGGGAAAATTAGTAGCCTCCTTTCCAAAACTCCGTATGCTGGCGATCACGTGAAGGAATAAAAGGCTCCGGAATTTTCGAAATCAATGCACGATCGAAGATAATCGGTTAATTGTTAAAATAATGATTTCCCTTTGTGTTTTTACCTTTTCCCGGTAAACAAGCGCGTCTGCCGATGCATGAACAGTTGACGTTGAGAGCTTTCGCAATTTACTTTCCATCGAGACAATGATGAAAGAAGAGGTGTCGGCAACTAACTTGGAGGGATGTAACGATAGTAAGCTTTCTACAATGATTTGAAGCGTTGCCAAAGAACGACATCTCTTGCATGAAACACAGAGTGTGGCTACAGGATTGGGGACTCAATACTGTTTGATAAAGGTAGTCTTTAATCGTTCACGAATATGGTGGAAAGTTAGGTAAAAAATAGCTCAATTTGAGTGTGGTTGCGAGGAATACAGAACACATGTTTACATCTAAAACGACGGAGGCGGTGTACCGCCAAAATGTACATGTAGTTGGCCGCAATGATACACATGTCTGTGGCATTATCGCATTCCACCAATCCCTACAAATGGATGTGTAATACTGCGCAAACTTTGCGTGATGCAGAGCACAGGCACTTGCGAATAAGTGGTCACGAAATCTGCCCGCAGATACAGAAAGTGCGTTGCAAGCCAGTCAGCCGGTCTAAAAAGCTGCCCTGTCAAAAGAAAATAAGATCATACTGATACCCAACATCAATATACGCTCGCTCCTCGGTGAAATTGTCCTTCAGCGATACGATGCCATAAAGCAAATACGAAAAAGCCGGTAGCACCAGAGTACAATGGAGCTGCCTACACACTGCACTGAGGGACATTGAGATATTTAAATCAATGACTTGTGTCCCAATATATATCAGTTCTATGGAAGGTTCAAGAATCGAACCGAAGTGCACTTCGGCATCTCTGTTGCTTGTGTACTCGAAAACTGCGGTAAGCTATTAAATAGTCGAATACAGGACGATATGTTTGAATGGAATTTTGCCTGCTTTTATCGGAGACGCCAACATAGCACATGACACACTGCGATAAGAGTCGAGGACTTTTGTAGATATTCTGTTCACAGTGTTGCCACCGGATGATGCAGTTGAGAATACGACTAACAAGTGTTAGTCTCCGGGACTGAGGGACAACGGAAGACAAACATCGTCGTGATCACACGATAGCTCTAGTCGCGCAGGTACGCAAGAAGGGACAAAAAAGTACGATATACAAACTATAGAGTTGGACAAATACTAGCTCGACAAGCGGTCGCATAAACAGCTAGTCGGACTAGCAAATCAACAACATAAGCATGAGGAGCTGATGTCGAAAAAATGGAAGGTAAGTAGAATGAAAATGTAAGTAGAAATATAGGGCGCTTTCTCCAATCTTCTTAGCTAGTCCATGCAGACAGAGAAGCTGGTGGAAACTTACGTTTATTCGGTCGATGGTACATATAGTGGTGGCCGCGCTAGTGGCTGTTTGCCTAAAATATATATGACCAGGTACGTTTCAGAGAGAATTAGTAGTTGAACTGCGACAAGTGCAAAAGAGATGACATATACGGAATCATTCATCTCATTTAAAAGTTGGATTCTCATTACCCTAGACCGAAAGCTGGTAGTGACAAGTCAAATACAGTGAACATCACAAAGCACTTATGTGGTAGTGCGCAAGCGGCAATCAAGATAATGACGTCGAAAGTTCACCGGAAACTAGTGAGGAAACGGAGTACAGTTTGAGTGGTATGCAAGCAGACTTTATGATGATAAAACTAACCTGGCTTTCACAACGTTCTCACGTAAAATGCACATATTCGTCTCATGCGTGGTGAGACCCAAAAAGACCTGGCAAAAAAGCAAAGCGTAACTGTGAGAACAGTAGCAAGGCAGGAGCAAACGGCGAGGAAAATGCGAAGCGAAGTCCAGTGAGAAGATGAGTAAGCTTTCGAAGAAATTTCGCATCGAAATAACTGGACGGAATGAACAAGACGGACTCGAAATCGCACGATAACGTAGAGATAGGAGCAACGATCATGACAAAAACCAAGAAGTGGTTGGTGAAAGGGCTCGAAACGAGTAACTCGGAATGTGAGTTTTATTATGTCAAAACATGGAAACCCAAAAGATAGGTGGAATTAACCAAGTTGTGCGAGGCAGTGTCAAGCTAACTGAAATGGCGTGGGTGATTTGAGCTGAGATGTGCACAGCCGAGGCCAGTTTAACAGTCTGATTGTGTGAAACAACCCTCAGATGCATTTCAGTCAATATGCTCCTAGCTGAATAGCATCAGTCCATGTAAGGGGTGAAGAAAAATTCTTGTGAAATGACGCAGAGACAACACACCAAGGTTAGATCGCCATGAATGCTTTAAGCGAAAACAGTAGGAGCCGAAGGCGATATCGGTTAGAATGGTTTCCCCAGTGGCACTTGAGAATCGGTATACGAATACCGCAAGCGATCGGCAGATAATCGCGTTTGCCAAAATGTAGTGGAAGCAGGGCGTTTACAGATAGAAGTTGAGAGTAATCGGAGACTGTAGTCGTTTGACGCAGAATCGATGAACACATCTCTAGGTGGATAGACAGACAGGTGGGGATCTTGACAGTGGAGTCGAGACACTGAGTTGCCACAACAACTACAAGACATTTGCTGAGTAGTAGCCACGAAGTCAACCCGAATAAGTCACACAACATCCTAATACGCAATCAGAAGCCGCATATCAGCAGGCTACTAGAAAGCCATCGTTATCGATCAAGAAAAACCGTCACTCTGCATTCAGAAACAGCTGGCAGTGACCATACACCTACAGTGGGAGGGCGGAGAGCACTGACTAGAAACTGGTTGGCCACACGACGACCACCTATGGCTTTCCCTTAGTAATATCAATCGTTAGTTGCATGCAGGTGATTGACGAGAATGCACGAAATGGTTGTCCCCTCATTGACAAGGAACAAGCCGACTTCAGTCGTCGTCTTCGTCATCACCAATGCAGATGGTAACATGAGCGAGCCCGTGTCTTGATGAGCGAGAAAAAGTATAAATAACCGGTGTTAAGCAAAAGCGAGCGGATGAGTGAGCTAAAGTCCGCCCATCTAACTAAGTCTGACTAGGCGGTCTAATAAGCATCGAACAGTTGAGTGGCACTGGATTTGTGGGATCGTGCCAGTCGTTTGTAGGCTTTACGGAGTGGTGAAGACTGTAACAGAAGTGGACGAGACCGAAAGGGTCATCAGGTGGCAAACTAGGTGTACATACCGGACAGACAAATGCCAATCAGCCCGTTAGGATGTTGGAATTAAAAAATACACTTTAAACGAAACGCATAAATAATCGATGGGTAGATGCAGTGAAATTGGAATCATGACTTACCAGATCGGCATCCATACCGTAAATGCAATGGCGTTCGTTTGGCCGGTAGTCCGGTAGTCCTCGCTTATATGACATGTACTCGCGGATCTTGTGCTCACCCTCCCCGGGACACTAATGATCAAATGAAAGATCAGTGTTAAGATTAGAATGGAAAGTGCAGGAAAAATAGGCCAACCGGTGAACAGTTGAAGAAGGAAAAGGTGTAGTTGCCACTCTTTAAACACAAAGGAAACATGCGCAAGTAACAAAGATAATGGACGCAGTCAGGTGATGGAGAAATTTGTGCCCAGGCCCAAAGTGGTTCAGTGTTTGATATTAGCGAGAAGACTTAGTGCCCTACACCTAAGAAGCCCAAAAATACGCCTAGAAGTTGTCCGGGGAGGGGTAGAATGGAGTAAACCATAGCAGAAAGATCATGATGGATGAGACTATAGAAAAGGAGCTGATTTTATGACAGATGACTGAATTTGCTAGATGGTTGGGGACTGGGGTAGCAACAAGCAGGTTTTTCGTAAACCTGATACTGGCGCACAACAGGCCAGTGTTTGTGAAGAAAACAAAAAGAGCACAGTGCCCACAAGCTGACTACATGAGACAACCATGATCACGCGAGCCTACGAACCACACGCTTTCGTAAACTTATCCACATGAGATGAGATTGTAATTGAGGAAATCGAAGATGAGCCAAAAACGCGAGGTAAGAGTGTAGAAAGGCGAATTAAGGAGGCGATCGATGTCAACAGACTAGCCTTGAGAGGACAAGTCTCTTATGAGGGAATGAACGATATAGAACAATAAGGCAGTATGTGGGTAGTCAGGATAGCTAAAAACTTGAGCAACGATGAAGGCCGTGACTTATGAGGTGTAAGCAAACATGACTACAGAAATGGTGGCCAATAGCTCGGCAACCGCCGTGGTCTCACACGATAGCTACGGCGCTCGTGCAATGGTCAACTGGGTCATGGGCCCGTGAATGGAATGAGCCACCAAATGAAGTGAGTGAAAAGGCGGTTATTTCGAGCTTAACTAATCACCTATTAATAAGTAAAAAGGTGATTATCATGGCGCGTTTCGGCAGATTTCGAAGAGAACGAAGGGAGTGTGAAGCGTTCAAGGAGGTCCGTTGCGAGTAAACTAAATGGTATGACAACAATCACTTAGAACGGTCGTTTTGTCCTGCTGTAAAGCCTCAGTAGCGCAAATTTTGGCGGCTGCTGCTACAGCAGCGGCTTATGCGAATGCGTAAAGAAAGAAAAAACTAAACTAGCAGTTACGAGATCATTGCCCAACTTCTGGCGACGCCACTGTAGAGGACAAGGTAGGCACAGAGTGAAATCACTTCGGTGAGATAAATCGATGGGGGAAAATGATCAAACTTGCATCATGGCCGGAGAAAAATACATCGATACTCCTCCATAATTCATTGTTTGTCACTTGTTCTCTCACAAATGTGGATAAAAAGGTGTGTAGTCGATCCATGAACTCGGTGCCTACAAAAGTGTAAAATTTGAAAAGCAAGGATAGGAGTAGTTAAGTAACATCACCAATGACGGATAGGAAGCATGCATAGCGATTATAGAAACGTACACAACTTGAGATCGCAAACACGAATGAATGCATTCAAGCAGATTATAAAAGATGGAAACTGAAAGGATAATTCTAGGGAACCGCGAGCAATAAAGACGTTGCTCAGTAAATAATCGATGATTCTGATAAAAATGAAGGCAAGCGCACCTGGTGAGATCACACAAGGATCGAAGGGTTCCCTATCGATGGCACAACCCCGTTTCTCAGCAGAGGACTTGGCGTCACGAGCCTCTTTGGCAGACCTTAAGGAATCGAAAGGAACGAGAAGGAGAAGACGATAAACACTGCTAAGTGTAAAATGGACAGGGGAAATCAAAGGTGAAAAACTTAAACACACTTACTGAAAACGTCTCGCTCTTTGCTGTGTCATTTTCGCCCTAGGAGCCACACCGTCAACGGCCAAAAACAGCGTTTTGCGTGGCCTTATCAACTGCACGAGAAACTATGGGGAACGGTAAATCAGTCAGGGAAAAACTCACCTGGACGTAATTTTTGATATTAAGGAAAATTGTGTCCTCTGACATGCAGCTTAATTCACCATCAGGATGCGAACAGGTATGCAGTATACCATTCATGTCCACGTAAAAATGGTCGATTTCTGGTACCTAGGCAAGGGAGGAGCACAACAGATATGGAATCAGTCCATTGTCAGCGCAGCTGCAGACCCGTCAATTCACAGAGTATAATCAGTCCCGACCCGTAGCCTAGAGGTAACGAGTTTCCCTCGTAACCTTGCGGCGCGGGTTCGCATCCGCGTAGGGGTGGACGTCCTCGTGCTATACTCAGCCCGCGTGCGACTGTGGTGGTTGCACGGCAGCGAAGCGCCGTTACGGCGTACAGCTGACACATTATTATTATTATTATTATTATTATTATTATTATTAAACAATCCCGGAAAAATAATAAGGAATGACTTCGAAACCAGAGATACCGATTCGGGGAGTAGTTTTGTAGAAAACAGGACAAGTTAGTCCGCCGAGGAGTGCTTTACACTTTGAATGCGATTCCTCGATGACGCAAGTCCATGTTCAACACATTCAAACTTCGACGAGCGGAAACGAAAGAGTACTATTAAGGGAAGCTTTATTGTTTGCGACGCAACTAAAGTAATCCATTTCGCTTCCATACAACGAAGTAAAGTACTGCGAGTGCAAATGACACCGTCGCTGAATAAAAAATTATTAAGGTGCGTGAGTCAATTGACAGCGAGCAGACTGGACCTATAAGTGATGCAATGGTTTGCGTGCCCCAATGATTCATTTAGCTGCGCTGAGTGGTGCTTCTTGCCATTCCAGTTGCTCATCCAAGATTAGTCAGGGGCTAGAGGTCAGACAAACAGTCTTCTGGTAGTCCAGGTTGGAGTGAGGATGGCTCGTTAGTTCTTAGAACCGAATCACTATAGCCCCCTAGTAAACTCCCCTGCATTGCTGTCAGGTTTGTGTAACAAAGACCTTGGTTGAGAAGCCTAATGGTACATTGTCTAGGCCTTGGCAACTTGATAGCATCCTGCCGACGTAAGAAAAGGAAACTTTTGGGTGTTGCTCCTCCCAACACTGGTTCACCACGAACGCAGTTTCGTCCTGGTTTGGACCCGTCAGGTGGAGATAGTCTGAGCTGGAGTGGAACTCAGAGCCTAGTAGTTCATGGCTGACGCCCTGAACACTACGCTACTGAGATCCGCGAGCAACGCTTGGCACAGCGGAAAGCAATTTAAAGTTGAATTTAGCGAACACGCTGCGTGGTTGGGTTGCAACTCGCAACCTCTATTGAGACTTAGGGTTAACTTTGAGGCAACGCTCGGAAAGTTTCCTTAAACAACTTCCAGTTTGTGGCCGTCGCAGAAGATCAGCAACATCACTATCAGTTGCATCCAGCTGCGTGGGTAGGGGTAAAGAGGTTACCGCTCAAGCCCTGCCGTCTTCTAATTCCTTTTTACACTTCACATCGTGCAATCCCAACTTCACTTTTATCCCCCCCCCTGTAATAACCCCGGACTCTTGGCTCTCCCATATTTTGATCTGATAGGCGCTTACTTATTAGTTTCGACTCACAAACAATGGCACAGCGTCACTTTTGCTCCGTCTAAAAGTCCATTTTCAACCAGGTGGACAAGCTCAGTTCATGCGCTTATGTTTAGAGCCCATTAGCCACAGTCAGCAGACGTCACTTGCCTGAAGTCTAGAAAGTTTATCGATCGATATCTACAGCTTATCGAAAACGCACCTCCAAGACTGCAGCTCTGCGTCTACTCTACGATCCCCTTCAGGTAACACTGGCGGCGTCTTGTCGCTCCGTCTATCCGGAGACAATGCAGCTTCAAATGCTGGTTAAGCTGATGTGCGTATTGCCCCAAATCTTCGAGCTGAAGCTACTCTGGTAGACTGGGTCCCAGTCAGTAGCCCGATGTGCGCCGTCCAACTAGCGGGCTAGTACAGAACGTTGGGATAAATACGTGCCCATTTGTCGTTGTTGCCTATGCCCCTACAATCTGTAACGCTAAAATCGATAAAGGATAATTTCTACCGCTAACTAGACGAGCTCCTTAGTCACCGGAAAAGTACAAATACTCTAGTGCTAGTTGCTCATCTGAACAATCAAGATGAAAACTGTGCAATGATGAGCTGCATCTGGGCGTCCAACACGATGAAAGCATCCGTGAGCGATCGCTGGCTTGTTTCACGAGAGGACTACCTTCCGACACAGCATTCGTCCCAAGGTTACATGATGCCCACCAATCTTGGACCAGCGATCACATCGCTCGACTACAAAGTTGCGCCTCGGGACAGGCATCCTATTATCTAGCATATATGGCAAAGAAGATTAAGGATTCGGTCCCAGTGACAAGAATGTTTGTTAGTTGGTTCAACTTCAAACACAGTCAATCCAGAGACAGCGTAGCGCAAGTCAACCACTGCAAGTAATGCCATTCCAAATCGCCACAAGTTAAACCGTAGAATGCACTATTAATCCAGTTACGCCGATGTTATGCAGTGCAAGATTCCGTGTTTGCAGATAAGTAATGCTCTAGGAGAAACGTGATTTAAGCTGGAACGTTTCGTCATTTTAGGTCGTGAGGGCGATAAGAGAGCAGCACCGGTACTGATGTACTCTTTCCAATGATGGGGATAGCGAATCATCCAAAGCCTCGGAAAACAATGCAGCAAAAATTCAAAGATAAAAATGAGCATACGATGACAAGGATTAACCAAGTACAGCTCAGTTGTGAAGTAACGAGATAAACAGACTCCAGAGGACTACAATGGGAGATAAGGAAACATACAAGACAACATGAACATAAGAAGCCAAACAGTAGACAGAAAACCGACTAGAACGACGGGGGCAAATGTGACACTTACTTCGCCAGAGTGTACAACGGAATTAATGCACGGGTAGCGAGCACTTATCCATCGGAAAAACTTTGGAACTCCCATTAATGAAATAGAAAGGGATGAGGAATCTCAACAAAGAGCAAAAAGGCCGTGAATATGGGAAGGGGTCTAAAATAGTAATTGAAAAGAATGGTCAGCTATTGTCCCACGAATTCGGTAACCAGAAAAAATGCATCCATAACAATTACAAGATACGCCACCAAAAAAGTGTCTGGTGGCGGGTTGACTAGACGTACTCGAGACAAAGTTGATGGAAAAGAAAAATGGAAAAATGACAATTGACAAATTCCTTTGGACGAGGTCGACAAGTACTGTGCAGACAAAAGTGTACAGCCATTGAATGGGATCCAAAAATCTAGTTAGCAAAGCCAAGTTGCCCTGATTAAAGCTACAACACTGTTGATCAGTTAACAGATGGAACAGAAAGCAGAAAAATTGGTATATAAAAAGATGAAACAGAAACAAGGAACTGATGGAAGAACCAAGAAGTAGAAGAAAAAGAGTGAATGCATGAGTGGCCACAGTTCCATCAATGCATCATATGCGACAGGGTAGATTTCCATCAATACTGTCGACACCGACAACCTTAACAAAGACGACATAGACCAAATTGACTCAGTCAACTGGTCAATTTCTTCATGTGCCTTTACTACCATTGACGGGCCAATTCGGCGCCTTACCCAAGCAGGTTCATCAGTTAATAATAACATAAGTCAAGGCAAGCAGCTAAAAATGCGGATGAAATAATCTACACGACGTTGGCGACTGGGGCTCAACGAACACACCGATGCGGCATCAGGTTTGTGGCCAAACAGCAAATGACGACCTTAGGTAGTATCCGATCGAGGTATGAGCAATAACTCAAAGCTACCAGTAGCCAAACATAGGCAGTCACGTTTTGTCCTCAGTGCGTAGCGGCATTTCTGACCTATAGTGAGATGATACATGGTACAGTAATTCTAGCGTTTGGTAGGCAACTTGCTAGCGCACGGACTTGCGTGTTATTGCATAACCCCAGTTCGCCTTTAACTACCGGTGGTAGAAGAGATAAGACACCTGCCCGGAGGTCACCGGTTCGAATCTGCATAGGCGTGGGTGACCCGCAATTCACGTGCGACTGTTGGTGATCGTGTAGCGGTGAAGCGTCGGTGTGGTGCACTACTTATGCTTGCGGCTGCATGCCATCGGTAAACGAGTATTGGTGTAGTGTTGATAACCTAACTTTCAGCCTCCAATGATCAAAACAGTAAGATATACCGAACTGCAGTGGTACAGCTTTCTATATGTGATTGACAGATGTCCGGAGAACGCAACCTGATGACCGTCGTCCGTATGGCCACAAAAGACAATGCAGTAGGGCACCAGAAAGATAGCAACCTAACAACAATCAGTGAAAACTTTTTAGTAGACCGTTGTGTAATATGTTTGAGTCCCGAGGCAAAATACAGCCTTAGGAAAAGCACAGCTGAAATACGATCAGGTACACTTGTGTTAATAATCCTTTGTTCAGTTACCGTTTGTCAGATGCTGACAGGTGGTTCGAAGCTACATATCCGACTGCTGGAAAGATGTGTAGACTGCGCAAGGACAGACAGCATCAAACAAAATCAGCACCACGAGAGCGCGTTCGAAGATGTGTATACATGAAATTAGGACTTGTCCTTCAGAATGTCTTCCATCATGTTTTGATAATCCGACTTATCCATGACGAACACTCCAGTACTCTGTCCGGTTTCAATACCATTAAGCCTTTGGTTCTCAAATCACGTTGCGTTTTAATGTGACTACTGTCCACGCAGCAGGACTGACGAATCGGAGCCAATATGAAACCTCTTGCGATGTCAACAGGCTCAAAATTAAGCGAACATCTTCATGGCGATGGTCGAGTCGCGCTGTGAGCCAGACCTCGGACGAATGTGCCTTTACAAGAGGTACGTGGATGTCACATTGGTGATCGCACCATCCTTAGAGGCGGCTCAGCCCCTTCTCAGATTTATGAACGCTGCACACCCAAATGCCCGCTTCACCTATGAAGCTGAGGATGATAGCCGCCAACCTTTTCTGGATGTACTACTGACGAGGCGAGATGGCACCATATAGCGTACCGTTTAGCGGAAAGCTACATGGACCGGTTTGTATGAACACTCCAGCAGTTTTACATCGGTTCAATACAAACGATGCCTTGTCAAAACGCTGTTCAATCGGGCCCGAGGGATATGCATTACAGAATGAATTGAGGCTGAATTGCAATTCCTCACGCAAACCATACGGGCAAATGGCTACCCAGAAGCCTTTATTAGGTTTCCTAGCCGCCTCGTGGTAAGTGAACAGTCGGTCGTTCTTACTGTACCAAAAATGCCTGTTTATCTGCGACTATCCTTCAAAGGTGATGCTCTGGTTAGGCAGGTAGAACGATAGGCAGCAGTTGCAATACGGTTTGCATTCGGTGCCGCTAAATCCTGCCTTCTCTGGACAATCAAGAAGCTACCACTGCCCCCAGTCAAGCCTACTAAGCCGGTCTCCGCCACAATCCGCTGTATCTATCGATTTGTCTGCAACTGTGGAAGCAGTTACCACGGCAGAACAGACCGTTGTTTGTGTAAGCGGATTGGGGAGCCCATTCCGAAGGGCATCGTTACCTTGACAAGGCAGCCGCAAACGGGACATGTGTAGACGAACTACATACCTGTCTCTTCGATTGCGAATCACCTGATGGAAACGGATCATCAGGTGGACCCCAACTCGCAGTTGAGTGTCATCTATCGTAACATAAACGCCAACGTCTCCAAGTTTGCCGAGGCAGTGGCCATAAAAAAGCGTTCTCCAACGTTGTGCGTCCAGAAGCAACTGTTTGTTACGGTCAAACTCCTTTGGAGGTAATGATCCCTCCTTAACCTGTAGCCACTGTTTACTTCACTTGCATGTGGCCTCACGCTTTCAACTTAATGATTTCTTTTTTGTTACCTTAGCATTTGATATGTTGTCTGGTTGCAAGTGAACAGAGGGCACGAAGTGATACTAACTTGCAATATAGTTTTCTTATTGTGCTATTCCAGTTAATACAGGAAAAACGCTTCAAATTGCTAAGAGGATAGTATATTAATCGATGGTCCGTCTTACAGACTGGACCCTAAGGTGGTGCAACAGCATGCACACATCTTTGACCAATTGAGCTATGATGGGTGGGACCACAGGGCCACTTGAGAGCTACCGTTATCAGGCTGGACAAACTCAGACTCCTGGTCCTCCAGGTCGAGTGTTTGAAATATGATGGGGTCCATTTCTGTAAAACTAAATCACTGCCATCTCCCCGCCACCTAGCGAACAGGCTTTTAGGCCAAAGGCATTGGTTGAGGACTCTAATCGTCTTCCTGTCTAGGTCTGGGCGCCCTGACAGTATCACAGCGCACGTACAACCAAAATTTCCTCTTCAAACTTCAATCATATCCTGCATCGGCCTTCATGCAGAGTACCAAGGGTCGTTTTATCTGCTGCATACAGCAAGGCGGATAAGCGAAAACATACTGCCGCTGGCGCATCCTTTCTTTTCCATTTCTCTCTCTTACTCCCCACCCAACCCCCATTACTAGCATTCCTCCTACAATTCCCAGCTTAATTAACAGCAGCAGCAATGCTACTGGAGTCACACCATCTGCGGCTACTTTCTCGCACCACCCAATGGACGCTTATAGGCAACAGCCCCCTATAAGGCAAGGCCTCTCGTTTCCCTGGCGGCGTTTAACGTTCGCACACTAAGACAAACAGGTCAACAGGTTGCACTCGCAAGCACATTGGACACGCTAGGCATTGACGTGTGTTGCGTGCCCGAAACTAGGATCAATGACCCTCACAGGGTTGTTGAATTAACTGGACCCGGCTTGTCCTCTCGCTATTCGTTGCATACATCCGGAAACGCTGATGTGGCAATCACTGGTCAATTTGATGTGGGCATTGTTCTCAGCTTCAAGGCTGAGTCATCGATGGTTGATTGGATTCCCGTGAACAGCCGTTTACGTGCAGCCCGTTTGACGACATTAACTAAGACTGATTCACGAAATAACATAATACGCAGTTTGTTTGTGGTTTCCACTTATTCCCCCGCCGACTGCAGTTCTAGTGCTGTCACGAACAGAACGTTGTACTACTCAGTGTTAGCAGTTCTGATATCATAATTCTTGTAGGGGATGTGAATGCGCGAGTAGGTCTGCTGAGCTTTTCAGAAGTTCAGCTAGGTGGTATTTTGGGGATTAACTCCGGACGGACGGATAACGGCGAAGTGTGTGCGGAGTACCAGCTGTTTCGTAGTAGCACCGCTTTTAGACAGTGGACGCCGAAGTGTAGCTTAGCGCTCTCCTGTTTCTGGCAAGTGATAGACCCAAATAGATCACGTTGCCCAAAGTTACAACTGGCGTGGTTCCATGCTGCGTTGCAGCTTGTTCTGGAGGGCTGGCGTCGACTCTGATCATGCCTTGGTACACTGTAGCTTTTCCATGAACTTTACCGGAAGGCGTACCAAGCGTTTGAGTCGATTGGGAACTGAGTTATCACATCCCTCGATCAGGGAAGCCTACCAGGGTGCAATGCGTACCGATTTTTCGCTCACGCCCTAATGACAATGAGCTCAAGTGGAATAGGATCGCGGCCGCAATGCAACATGCAGGAGCCTCCGCTTATGGCACTATTAATCGTCACCGCATCAGTCATTGGATATCTGAGAGGTTAGTGAAC
Source organism: Dicrocoelium dendriticum (assembly GCA_944474145.2). NCBI lineage: Eukaryota > Metazoa > Platyhelminthes > Trematoda > Plagiorchiida > Dicrocoeliidae > Dicrocoelium > Dicrocoelium dendriticum. The sequence goes on along the minus strand of OX104065.1, from coordinate 94,146,850 downwards.
TTGTTGGAATCCAGAAGAAAAGTCCCGATTGCCTCAAAGCACAGTTACCAGGCGGACTATTAGGTAGGAACTAAACGGAATCTGCGCGCTGACAAGGAAACCTAGTGGACCAGTGGGGCTCAAGAAATGAAGGAAGCAGGAGCAGTAGGCAATTATCGCAAGCTCTTACAGCTGATCTGAACTACTGGTCCCAGGAAACCAGGCGTCAGTGAGACAACCAAAGACAGCGCGGTTGCACTTATTCAAAATAAGGAGGGCCGCATGGTTCGTTGGGCGGAGCACTTTCGAGAGCAATTCAGTTGTCTCCCTGCTTCCAGACCCCTTCCTACTCTGGTGTTGCAGGCTTTGCCATAGCCAGTCGATTTTGAAACGCCGTCGGAGGCTGAAGTCTGAAACGTGATCACGGCTCTTAATCGTTTTCGTGCTGCTAGCCTGGATTCCCTGTCACATGCACTATTTAAGAATGGAAGTGAGGTCTTCTGCAAAGCACTAACCTCCGTGTTCGAATCTGTATGGAACAAAGAGACCATCCCGGCTAACTGGAGTGAATCCATTGTGGCCATATACATGAAGGGCGGTCGTATCGACTGTGCTAACCACAGGGGGATATTAGCCTAATGCCAGATTTACAAAAGTACTGGCCTCAATTTTCGTTCGTAGCCCCACTGCAGAGCGAGAATCACGGATTACGGAAGCGCAGGGAGGTTTTTGCCCAGGACAAGGCTGTATAGTCCACATATTCACTCTGCGGCAGGTGATAGAGCAGCGTCACGCATACCGCAAACCGACAATAGCTGTGTTCCTCGACTTCAAGAGTACGTTCGACCCAATGAACCGATGCATTCTGTTCGAAATCCTTGCGCGGAAAGGTGTTCTCATCATCATCATCATACACGTTAGTTAGAGGTGGGGAACACCTCAGCTACTGTGCCGCAATACATAGAAAAAAGAAAAAAATGCAACCGGTGCAAGCCGGCTGAGCTACCGGTAACGGATGGGCATCGTTCCGGTAAGCTACCAGCCGGCTACTCTGCATCAAAAAAATTACTATGCAAAATTATATAAGGTTAAATAATGAGATCGTGATTGGAGGGGGAGGCTAAGAGGGATGGGGTGGGACAAAGAAACTCACAGCACGAACGCCACTGAGATCGGCTCCTAGCCATATCAGCAAGTGTGTCCAACCAAACGTGTTCATCGTCTTTCGGACCCCAACCAGGGAGCCGAGACGCTCCAATCGAGGCCAGCTCAGAAGTGAGGGCCTTCATTCCTCTCGACCAAGTCATCGCTTGGCCACCCCTCCTCTTCTTCCATCCACACCCCCGGCGCGCAAACAACGCACGTCGCGGGAGTCGGTGGGCTGACATGAGTAACACGTGGCCGAGCCATCGGAGCCTGATGCGTGAAATAACGGTGCTGAGCGGTTCATTTCCTTTTCCTGTGCCATAAACAAGGCGTCGAACGCGCTCGTTACTCACGCGGTGTTCCCACCAGATGTGAGCTAAATTACGAAGGCACCGGTGGTCGAACATAACTAGCCTCTTGAGGTCCGCTGCTTTAAGCGGCCAGGTTTCACAACCGTACAGTAAGGTCGAACGTACCGCTGCATTGTACACTCTACCCTTCAGGGCAAGAGTGATGTCGCGCCGGCGCCATAAGTGGCGAAGGTTAGCAAAAGCGCCCCGAGCTTTTGCTATACGGTTCGTGATCTCATCTTCAGTCCCACGGGTGCTGATACAACTTCCCAGGTAGTTGAATTTTTGAACGACTTCTAGCTGATCCCCACCAACGGTCAGCGAAGGAGGCGGTTTAGGCCAATCTTGGAGGAACGCTTTGCACATCGAGGGTGCGAAGCAAAGCCCGAAGTGACGGACAGCTAGTACTAATCTGTCCAGTGCCGCTTGGCACGTTTGTGAGCTGTCACAGATTAGGGCAATGTCATCAGCATACTCTAAGTCAAGAAGTCATTCTCCTGGGAGTAGCTCCACACCTCCTAAGTCGTGTCCTGTGAACGCGATTTTCATGACTTCGTCAACAGCGAAGTTGAAGAGGAAAGGTGACAGCGGACATCCTTGTCTCACACCGCTGGAGATATTGAAGGGTGGCTTGCCGTAAGCCCTCACTCTGCCCGAGCTACGCGCGTATAATGTTCGGATAATATTTACATATTTCTCAGGGACACCTTTCCTGAGTAGACAGTCCCAAAGTGCATGTCTATCCACAGAATCGAATGCACCTTTGATATGGATGAACACGACAATGGTGGGCCGCCAATATATGTGACGGCGCTCCAACAACTGACGCAAGGTGAAGATGTGGTCAATGCAGCCACGACCTCGACGAAATCCAGCTTGCTCTTCACGAGTGCCAGTCAGTCTGTGAAGGATGACAGAAGCAAGCAATTTGGAGGCGATGGAAATCAGACTGATTCCTCTATGGTTGCCGCATTCCGATCGTGAGCCTCCCTTGAAAATTTGGACTACGACGGATCGGCTCCAATCGGTTGGGACAGTTTCCTGCTCCCATAGTTTGACTAGTAACTTGTGTAAATCATCCATAAGAGCAGGTCCCTCGAATTTGAAAAGGGCTGGAGAAAGATCAGGTCCTGCGGCTCCATTTAACTTCAACAGTTCGATCTCACGTTTGACTTCTGAGCGAGGTGGATCCAAAAGGACAGCCCAGGGAGTGTGGCGATCAGTGGCCGGTGAGGAACCTAACCATTCCG